>VWZW01006801.1:57316-68765 GCA_013397115.1 Edolisoma coerulescens | reverse complement strand
GGGCCGCGCGGTCGGGGCTTCGTGCTGCCTTCCTCTCGGAGTTACGGAATCCATTAGATTGGAAAACACCTCTGAGACCATTGAGTCCAACCTACGACCGAACACCACCGTGTCAACCAGACCGTGGCACCGAGTGCCACGTGCAGCCTTTCCTTATACACCTCCAGGGCCGGTGACTCCACCACCTCCCCGGGCAGAATTCCTCCTAATCCAGTCCATCCTAATGTTGGACAACCGGTGTACCCCTGGCAGCCGTGCCGAGGTGGTCGCTGCCTTTGCTCCATGAGGAGAGTGTCCTGTGGACCTGGAGTGTGCAGGCCCCCAGGAGGGAGTGCTGAGGAGATTCACGGGCTGCCAGAAGGCCCCCTCTGCTTGCAGCAGGAATGGTGTCCAGAAACCCCATGTGCTCCCTCCAGCAAAGAGAGAGCAGCTCTTACCCTCCTTACAGGGGGGTTGCTCCTCCCAGGCAGCACAAGGAGCAGGGCAAATGGCCAAAAAACCCCAAGGTTTGACCCCTGTTTACACATGGGGATTACCCAGCCCAGGGACAGAAAGGGCACAGATTGGCTGCACTCAGAGAAATCCCGAGTCCTGGCTACAAGGTGGTCCTCCTGCCCAGAATGCTTTAGGGTTTTGGTTTTTCGTGCTCTTTTCCTTGCACTGTCCTAAGCATTTTTCTTTTTTGTTTTGTTTGCCTGTTTTATCTTGTACTGTAAAGGCACAAAGGAATAGAAACAGCATAGGTGACAGTCTTTCTCTTAGTGATTATTGTCTAAGAATGATGAGAAATGCCGTGTTTCATCAGCTAAGTCAAGTCTTCTTGGAAACTCCTCTTGCCTTGCACTGCTTTTCATCTTTCCAGTCAGAAACCATTGTATCCCAGTTCCCAAATTCTTGTATCCCAATCCAGCTGCCTGCACACTATCACCTATAGACAAAACACATCTTCTATTTTACATGCCTCAGTATTTGTTGGATAAATGTTATGTTCTGGTTTGTGTACCTTGATGCTACAGAACATCCCCTTGTTTGAACTTTGCCTTCTCTCTAGCTCCCACCCTATGTTAGTCAGCTTCTCGAAACTCATCTCCCATCCTTCCTTTCTTCCTCCCTCCCAGCTGGTTCCAGCTAAGGAACATTTTCGGGACCTCTCCTTTTAGAATTTCTCACCTAGCTTCTCTCTTCTTTCCAATTGGTGAATCAATGCGCTCATCTCTGATATTTCTTGGTGTCAACAGGTGCTTTCCAAAAGGCCCTCAGGTGCCCACTTAAGAACTACCTTGGTCTGAAGGTGTTGCCATGTGCTGCCTGTTCCACGCCAGGGAATGCTTTGGTGTCCCCACCTCTGCCCCATTCCTGCCTGATGTCACTCTTGGCTTCCTATCCCCACTTCAGCCTTCCCCTCCCAAACCCCAGTCCTGTGCCCCTGCGGAAACACAGCTTTTCCAGCAAAGGCCTTCAAACCCCTTCTGTAAATGTGTTTGCTGAAGGATCACAGGTGGTTCTTGTGGTGAAGAGTAAGTCCAATGTGCCTTCATTTGACTTAGGAAGGAAGGAGCAAAGCAGGCAGGTCTCTAGAGCTTTGACAGCTTTGTAGTAGCCCAAAATCTTCCTCTTATCTCCATAACAATTGTAAAAATGACACTGCTCTGGCAATCAAATGTATTTATTTTCAGTATGAATAAGTGTAGTTTTCCTGGCCTTCTTTTCATAAGTAGCTAAACTCTCTGGTCTGATACTTCCCTCCACCAAAAGTGCTTGCTTGCAGCGATACTCACACAGTAAAATTCAGCCTAAACAACTGTCAATTAGAAAATACATTACCTTGGGAATGCACTCACAGTGTCAGGCAACCTTGCCAAGCATCGCTAGTACCAGGTCAGCCCAGAATAGACATTTTGAATAGCTGGGACTGCTTGTCTTCGTACACACTGATGGTTACAGATAAGGCAGGAGACAGGGCAGGGAGAAAAAGAGTGTCCCATACAAACATCTGCAGAGAGGGTGGACTCCAGGGACCTCATTGCCACCTTCAAAAGCGGTAAAATAATGCCTGCTAAGCTGTAATTGCTGCGTGTTTCAGCATTTCTCTCTGCCCTGGGCTGGTTGCACCTCCTCATTCAGCACTTGGCCCAAGGCAGCTCCGCAGGCTCCCATTGGCGGCGAGCCTCTGCCCAAACTGGCCGCTAATGCCCTGAGCGCCGTGACCACAGCCCGCCAACAACATTTGTGTTGTGGCATCCCTTGCACAGAACAGCTCAGCACCCATCACCTTCCCCTGGAGCCTTCACTATCTTCTGTGTCCCATTGTTCTTCCCGGGCAGCTCCAGCAGGGACCGGCTGATCCACACAGGTCAACTCTTGAGTAGGGACCGTTTCCCTGTCGTCAGGCTGGCTTGTTTCTCTGTGCTGTATGGAACAGAACACTCCCTGCTTTTCCCCTTGCCTACCAGCAGCCACGGGAATGACATGTCTGTAATTGTTATGCCCATGGCAGGTGGAAAACTGCTGCTAATCTAGACCTTAATTCATGTTGTTGCCTTCTTAGGCATAAGTAGCATGTAGAGAAAAGTTACAATGGCTTTTCAGTTAGGAAAGTGGATGTCCTTTAAACACTTTACAGAAAAAAAAAAGAGAAATAATTAATTCTTTTTCACCAGTGGCTAATTAGTATACAGCTGTGATCAGTGGCAGCTCTAATGCTTTCGAGCTGGTGGGGATGTCACCAGAAAATCTGGTGTCACACTGATGTGTATCTGTGCGTGCGCACATGCGTCGTGCAGCAGAGCCTTCACATTAACAAGATAAGAATATTTAGATAATGTAAGTTTGAAAACAGAAAATATGGCTGTCGCCTTGTAAAGAACCTTTTAACTTTCTTTTGTTTACTTTTTTCACTCAGGTTTGGCACGGCCATGCTCTACTTGGCAGGCAAGTGTAAGAATTCTGCAGTGCAGTTAGAGAGTAGTAGAGAAAAAATCACTTCTTACATGTGTGAGGTTTTCACACGCTATAAGCTGGTCAGTGTTTCCTCTACCATCACACACCACCTCCTTGTTGTGCATGTCTGCCCTTGCATGTCCCTGCTAAGACAAGGATTTTAGCAAAGTTCCTAAATCTCTCTAAGTTTGGGCCCAACTATTCCAAACATACAAGGTACCCCTGCAGTGTGCCTGACTGCCTGCATGGCCCAGGGTGGACCTTTACCAGACTGCAGCCTCTGCTGGGAGCTGCTAGAATTCCCTAACTAGCACTTGTGAAGTTGGAGCAGCAGAGCTGCTGCTTGCATTTTTAGTTTCCTAGAACGTTTTTCTGGCTCTTTCAAGTAATCCAAAGTCACTGTATTCTGGTGATCAAAGTCCAGCGGGTGAGGATATAAATAAACATGGTTCACAAACAGTGTTATTTCTCTTACCAAACTGCTCTGACTACAGACCCTACACATGCAACACTGCCCTTTCCTTTTCCTAGCTGTGGAAACTGTGCTTTGGCATTACTTAGGTCTCAGAAGAAAGTTGTATAGACTTTATTGGTCATGCTTTCTCAAATATATTATTTGCACACCCTCTTCTAAAAAGTCTGTCATAGTCTTTGCATAAACACATATTTAATTTAATAATATATATTTGCTAGCGTAATAATTCATGAGGAAGTAATAGATTTGCACTTGCCTATACAAACTATTTTCCCATGGTGTACATAGGCACTAAGATATGTATTATTACTAGGACTTTTTGCACACTTTGTGTCTATCCCTCTCTGTAACACAAAAATCTCATTTATCCAGTCTCAAATTATTTAATACATTTTCAATCTGCCCTTCGTATGCTTTCTCAAAACTGACATTACATTAAAAGAGAGGAAACATGGTATCCCAACTTTGTGTAGAACTTGAGATTTTAAAAATATGCCCCTTCACGTAAGGAAGTTAATGAATAAGGCAAATGGAAGTATCAAAATATTTACCTAGTTAAAAATTGATGCAGAGACTACTAGTCCTTTATAAAGTCCTATTAGTTTGTTTCTTTTACAGGAAACTCTCTTTTTAACTTTGCTGAATAATATCAAAATAGTATTTCCAATAGTATCAAAAGTAGTATCCAAGTATCAAAATAGCAAACACTTAATATTTTGCTATTTAATACCATATTATTTTTCAGCAGCAGTCATTTTTAGCCATCTTGCTCTATTTATGAGAGGAACTATGACATGCATCTGAGGAGAGTTGACACAATCTGATAATGGCTTTTTTTTTTAAATTTCAGTGCATTGGTCTCCTCTTGGTATAAAAATCTATAAAACACAATAAGCTGCAGGATACCAATACACTAATTTCTCAGCTATTTTCCCCCTCATCCTTTTCCATTTCCCTATAAATACACACTTTGATGCAGCTGGACTGCTAGACAAGTGCAGTGTTTAGTAAACAGAACCACACAAAAGCCAATATGTCAATAAAACTGTTTAGAACAGGAAACTAATGAACAAACTATTACTGATCATTTTGAGAGCTGAGTAGCACCCTGTTAGTACCATAGTAACTGAGTTTAGAAACAGTGCATTCCCTTCAGTTGTGGATTTAGTTAAACTCTGGGGTTTTTTTTTTTTTAATTTCTGTAAACTTCCTGGTTTTCTAATCCCTTGGCTAGTTTCAGGCAAATTTGACAAGGAAAAAGACCGTAATAGAGCACTAAAGCTTCATATCTAACATGAAAGGCTCCACTAAGTAAAAAAAAATTGAAAAGAGTCTGAATGCCTCCCTGTACTATGGGAAAAGCAGGGAGAAGATGAGATGATGTTCAAACAAAGCGATGGGACAAGGCCCAGGCCACACAGCAGCTACGTACCAGCCAGTCCCGTCAAGTCTGCACACGTGCAGCTCTGGCCCAGCCACAGCACACAACACCTCTTTCCATCCCACAGGCCAAAAACGTGGTGTGAAATAGGGAGGGAAGGAGGAGGAGAGAAAACAATGGCATTAGAATATTGGGGAGAAGAAAGAAATGGCAAGGATACCACATTGAAGACATTGAAGGAAGTAGGGGAGATGGAAACTGAAGCATTAGGGAAGACAATAATACACACGACTCAGCACAAGACCAGTTTACTGAAAACTTGGCTTTATTTGGTTAACAGCTTACAGAATTGTACAAAACTCATCACACCTCAGCAGATCGCCTGCATACCTGGGGAGAAAGGGAATGGCACAGATCAGCAGAGGGAGAGCCTGCCCTGCAGAAGTTATCACTGCCAAAGCTGCCTGAAAAGGCTGCAAAACGTTCCAGTAAATTCTCTACTTCAGGATTTTTGTGCAATACCCAACACAGCGATGCCTGCACGTGAGGTACCACCCTATTGAAAGGCAGAAGGATACTGGTGAGCTGTGACAGTGGAGGTAACACCACCACAGTTCAGCAACTTCCCTGTTATATCGAGCAGGCACATCGATGGGGCACGCTTCACATTTAATTTCATGAACAGGACGTAGAATATCCTCTCAGTAGTTTATCCTACTTTTCCTGTTTTAGCCAGGGTGGGTCAAAACACACAGATTAGTGACAAGGTTTGTCATTCAGTTCCTTATCTTGCATCTCATTATTTCTTTGGCAACAGGAGTTACAGCATTTCCTTTATAAATCAGATACGCTGGAGGGATTGCTAGCCAACATCCATGGCACAGGTTAGTGACAGCCAAAGCAAACTCTCGTGTCCAAGGCAGGCTCTGGGAGGCTGAGAGCCTGTGGAAGTCGGGTCAGCATCTATGGCAGAGAACAGGGATAACAGCAGAAACAGCTCCTTGCTGTGCAGCAGCTTTGCCACAGACAAAAATCACAGTAATGGGCTAAATTGCTCTTCCCCAGCTCCACCATCAGATGCCAGGCCTGCCCACCCCCAACCCTGCACCAGAGATGTCCTAGATTAGAGGTTTATTTTATTTAAAACACTTACATAGCATTGGAAAGAGCTGGTGATGCATTCCTGAAATGACTACATTCTTGGCCTGTTGATTTTTTATACAACAATCTCTATATTATCATTTCACTCTTGTTGCATATTTTTCACAGCTTTAAGAAAAAATACCATGCTATTGAGATACTAGATGGCTAATAAAAACTGCTAATAGGAGTTCTAGAATCTTTTCAGCTACGCTGAGGTTCCTTGCTTTGAGGAATCAAACTACAAATTTGTAAGCATGATAACTTAGCAGATTATCATTTCACCACGGAAGAATTAGAAGCCTGTTTCAAAGTTTTATTAATTCAAGTCATAAAAAAGTTACAGCAACTTCAAATATGTACAAACTGCCATAAAAACGTCGTGTTCAGTTACACAGGTGACAGCCTCATCACAACATGGCTACAAAATCATTATTTTCAATAAAACTCCCACAAGGGTAAAATAACCATTTAAGCATGTATGCTCCAAAACCCTAGTAACAGCAGTTGTCAACTCGTGTCATCATCATAAAAAAAAATAAAATCAGGGAGCAATAGTTAAGTTTTACTTGAATAAGATGGGGCATTTAACTCTTAACAAATAGTAAAAAGTAGTTGAATGGTTAGCAGTCTTGGTTGTCAAGAGTTTTAACAATCATTAAGTGAGCACGATTGCCTCCCTTTCAGGAGGAAACTTGTAAGAGTTAAGATTCATGCCTCCAATGTTTTTGTTGTCTTCTTTGCTCGAATCTGACTTGTCTTCAGTTGATTTAGTTAAGCATTCAGTCCTCTATGCATTTCGTTCATTTCCTTCACCTGGAGGGGAGGAGGTAGAGGGAGATCAACACTTGTGCTACTTCTAAACTTTAAGACTCAGTAAGTCATTGGGACTTAACAGCCCAGATTTTCACTAGCAAGTGGATTTGATGCAACACTAACAGAATTAACCATGCCAAACCCACGAGATTAAAAAAAAAAAAAGAAATAAAGCACTCTTTAGGGTACATGCAGGAAGGAGACAATACTATTTAGCTACAACATTGTTTGGATTCCTTCACAAAAGGCTCCACACTTGGCGTGAAGCGCCATTTACTATTCCTTTGGAAAGCAGCTCTTCAATGGAAACTGGAAGATCCATGCAAATACCTCAGTAAAGGACTTCATCACAGAACAAGACTATCAGCACTTCCTGTGGATTGCACAGCCCTTTGCTATACATATGTAAAATACACCTTGCAGTAAAACCGAACCCCACCCCCTCAGCCCTGGGAAAAGCAGCAGATCACCAGTTTCCTTTTGAAACTAGTGCAGAACTACACAGAGGTGAAAACTAGCTACAGAATTTGAATCCTTTCAGTTTCCTTGAACACATCTGAAGCACTCAAAGAGAGATTTTAACCTACAGCAAACTTTGGAGTTTCTGGATTCTGGCCAACCTCCTCCCCACATATGCACCACAAACAGAAATTAATTACCTCAGCTTTCACGTACTTCCCTTTCCTCCTCCTTGTGAGCACCTGTAAGAGAAGGATGCAATATTTTTAAAGTCTTGATATACAAGTAACTTCATCTGGTTTTGACTTTAAAACCACGAAACTGTCCTTTCCCTATCCTTCCAAAGTGAGGTACAAACGAGGTTGTCTCTCACTCTCAGCTACTTTAAACCAGGAGGTACTTTGTTCACCTCTGTGAATTGTTCCCAGTACTTGTTTTCCGGGTGACGCCCTTCAGTTGTAACCTGAAACAGTGACAGTACGCCCATCACCAATTTCCCACCTCCCAAGTCTGAAGAAGCAAGCCAATTTACAAAGGAAAACTTTCCATCAGAGTCCAAATACGTGCGTTGTTACTTCCCAAATTGCACCGGTACCGTTCTGCTTGGCAGCTTTGTTAGAACTTACCAGAACAACAATTGCAGCCACTATTGCTATTACTACCACTACAATGACAGCAATAACGCCAGCAGTCAGAGACTTCATGGAAAACTCCGGTGCAATTTCATCAACGTAGTAGACCACTGTGTTCTCAAACTTCACCTCTTCGTTGTCAATGCTGACGTTTAGCCCGGCAGTGTTATGAAAGATGGATTGACCTTTTACCTAAAACAGATAGGAAAAAGAGAGACTTGCTAGTTCACATTGTAGTAAGGCATTTATCTCGCCACAGGAAGAATTCACCTTGCTTTAGCCAGTACACAGCCAGACTCCCGAATGCAGTGCAGTACACACACCCAGCCTCTGGCAGACTTCACCCGTGACACACTTACATCCTTTTCAAAGTAGTAGGCCACATCAGCTATATCCACACCTCCAAACGATTTGTCTGAGGAATTTTGCTTCAAATCAATAGTAATGTAAGGGTTTTCATACTGCAAAAAAAAAAAAATAGTGTGGTATTAAGAAGGAGATAGTTTAAATCCAACTATCAAATATTCACCAAAACATTATGATCCAGTTTGTGAACTTACATCCTGGATCAAGTTTATGGTTCTTGAACTCAAGCCAACTGTTTACAGTAGGATTCAAATTCCACCTTTTAACTGACGCAAAGAAGTAATCTACAGACTAAGGAGAGCAGTGTAGTTTCTCAGCATTTCTGTTCAGATACAGCTGTTTGCTAACTGCTCAGTGAGCATCACTATTTTGAGAGCTTCTACAAAAACTCATGCTGTGCTGCATTAGTCAAGTAAGAGTTTTCAAAGTTACTCACAAAAAAATCAAGTTCTGATACTTTACTAAACATTACGTGCCTCTTACCAGAACACTGCTTATATAGCGGCCATCCAGCTGATAACGATTGGTAATGGTATCCGTGAAAAACCTGTAAGGACATGAAAGCCATGGCTGTAACAACAGTACTGTTTCACACATATCATTTCAGAAGTAGGGAAGACTAGTGTAATTGTTTTCTTCTGCAGTCTGTGGTGGGTGGACCTCAGCTAGCAGCCAAACCCTCACCTAGTCTCTCACTCAGTCCCCCCTAGCAGGATTAGGAAAAGAATCAGAAAGGCAAAAGCAAGGGAAAAAAAAAACCAACCCAACCCTCATTGGTTAAAATAAAGACAGTCTGGTAAGTGAAAGGGCTGGGTGGTGGAAATATAAAACCTCAAGTGAGGTAAAAGCAATCAGTCATCACTGACAGATCCATGTCCAGCCAACCTCTGAGCAATGGCTACTTGGGAAAAAAACTTTCCCCCAGATTAATTGCTGAACGTGACACTATACAATATGGGCTATCTGTTCAGTCAATTCAGGTCAGCCCTCTCCCCCTCTCAGCCTCTTGCCCATCCCCAACCTACTCACTGGGGCAGCAGAGTGAGAGTCTGAGAAGGCCTTGACGTTGTGTAAGCGCTGTTCCAAAGCAGCTAAAACACTGGTGGATTTATTAACACTGTTTTGGACACTGGTCTAAAACACAGCACCACTGCAACTGCTACCAAGAAAATTAACTCTGCCCCAACCAAACCCAGTGCACTCTCTTCATACTAGAGTTCAATTAACTCCTCACAGTGAAGACTTAGTGAAAAATAAACACCTGTGTTAGACAAAAGAGTTTCACCAGTTTGAAGAGTTCAGAAGAAGAGCTAGAGGGCAGCAACTTTTGTTCTGGAAAGGAGGTGATCTAATAGCTGTAAGTAGGGTTTTGTTTTAACAAAATGAAAAAAAAAAAAAAAGGCTGAATTCTTGTTTTCCTCCTGCTGCTTCTATGTAGTCCTTCTGCCATTTTTGTCAGTTTACTTTCTGAACAGTTTCACCTATTACCTTCCATTTCTTTTAGTATATTGATTTTGGGGGGGGGGAAGTAGCAATTAATTTTAAATGGAAGGGAATCTCTTTAGCAGTTAATTTGTTTTCAATAAAAATTAAAGCAATTTTATGAAGGATCTGCAGCTTGCTTCTAATGAGTTCACAGGTCTGAAAATGCTTTTAAGCAACTGTTTAGAAATACACTAGATATCTAGTAGGACATGCAGACAATACCATGACACGCCACTATCATCACTTACTTCTTTAAAGATTCAGCGTTCAGAGGAGCATTTCTCTCAGCATGTTTCATTTCAATGATGATCCACCTGAAGTACAATGAATATTCTTGAAGTACATGCATATAAAACATACCAAAAAAAAAAAATCTAACCCCAGGCTAAAAAAACCAGAACAGTGAGACAAAAACAAAGCAAAGTCTCTTCCAAACCCCTTCAATGTCTCCTTGTTTCTGAAGAAAAAGACCCAGCAGTAACCAAGTGTTGATTGCTCCATCTTCATTCATCCCCAGTGCATCATTCACACAAGGCAGAGCCTCAAACAGGAATGTTTTCATGTCACAGCACACCCTGTTGAAAGACTTACGTCGTTCTGACTAATCGATTGCACTTCAAGTCTGAATCGTGTTTGTCAGTTCTTCTAACTCCAGCTGTATTCACACACCAACAGGTGGTTCCATTGCACTGCTTCGCCTTGAAATCACCAGTGTTTTCGCACTCAGGATCATAGAGGCCATCGGTATCTTCAAACGCATCTTTTGGTTTCTCACGACGACCCGATTTTGAGCCCGTCACTTCTGCTTTCATCAACAGGCATTTTGAAGTCACTAAAAATAACCAGAAAGTCACGTTATGCAGCATCAGACCGTGCATGTCCAAAACAGAGCTCTGAGTCCGGAGAAACACAAGGTTACATCAGCAGCAACCAGATTTGAAACCATTACATGGAAGAGCAGATGTCTAACGTGTAGGTAGTGCATAAAATCAATGCAACTGGGGTATGGCAGCCTCTCACGGCAAAGGCCTAACAAGTCCAGCCTTAGGACTTCCACCTTCCCTTTCTCACAGCTAGAGGCTCGCTCACAGCTTAGCTGAGCTCGAACCCAGAGTAAGGTCTTGTCACAAGGCTCTTTCCCCTCCAGATTGGTAGGAAAAGCGAGGATATGTGCTTGCAAGGAAGTCAAACATTCATCTTCAAGGAATTATTGCCACTGGAGAACAAATACCGAGGAGGATGGGGGAGCCTACATCAGTACAAGCAGAGAAACCCTAAACGCTTATCGTCCAACACCAGTTGACCTGGAAGACCAGGAATACGAACTTCTTCCTTGCCTCCATTATTTGCTGCGAACTCCATGATCATTCTCACATATTCCCCGGCGCTCTGCGGGCGCGCTTCCGTGCCACCCACCGGCCGTGCCCTTTTACTCACGGGTGCTGCAGTCCACGGTGACGCCGGAGCCGATGGCCTCGCAGAGGCAGCGGCTGTTTTCCGACCTGCAGTTGGTGACACGCTTGTTCTTCTCGCAGATACACGCTGCAAGAGAAGCGCGGCCGTGAGCCGGGCACCACGGGCAGGGAGCCGGGCACGGCGGGGCACCGCCATCCGCGCTCCGCCGGCGAGCAGGACAGACAAAGCCACCCCTCGCCGGACTGCCCGCACCCCCCGCTTCCCCCCAGCCACCCGCCCTCCCTTCCCGAGCGCCGGGGCTCCCCTCGGGGCGCTACTGGGGCCGGGCGCTCCTGTCCC
>VWZW01006801.1:46895-57191 GCA_013397115.1 Edolisoma coerulescens | reverse complement strand
CCGGGCGCGCTCTTAAACCACCGCCCCCCCCTCCTCCCCCCGCACCTGGGCGAAACTGGATGGGGCAGGGCGGGATCCGCTCTCGGCCCGGCCCCAAGAGCGCCTCTTCTGCGGAATGGGGAGGGGGAGCGGCCCTGCGAGGGGCGTCCCGAGGCGCGGCCGTGCCCGCTTTTTACCGGGGCCGTGAAACCACCCCGCCCGGGCGGAGGGGCTGTGGGCTGGGGCCGTCGCGGGGAGCCGGGGGATAGCTGCCCCCGCCGTCGAGGGGAAAGTGTTAGTCATCACCGGGAGCTCCCGGGCGTGTTTGCCCTGTGACACACGGGCAGGGGGGAGCAAAGCCCGCGTCCCTCCCGGCTCGGGGCTTCCCGCGGCCGCCGCTGACCTTCGGAGCGCCGGGGCGGTCCCGAGGTCCCTGCCCTGGCCTGGTGGCCCCGGGCGTTTCCCTCGGGGCAGGCGGGGGGTGTTTCCACTCCCCTCTCGGCGAGCTGAGAGCAAGCAGGGAGTACTCGCACTTTGTAGTGAGCTTTGTTCGCATCCGGGCGTGCCGTGTGAGCTGCTCCGTGTTTGACATAAATTCTGATAATTCCTCAGTAAATTAAAAAAACCAGAACGCTTAGCTGTATAGAATGAAATCGTTTGTAAGGATCTTTGCTGGTTATGTGTTTTGTTTTTATTTTCGGTTTTGGTTCCTTTCTAGAATACATAGTAGAAGTCTCTACCTCAAGATCCGGTCCTGGTGCTGCAGTATCCTCATTTCCTCGCTCAGGAAAAAGTAGTCCTGAGTGCTTTGTCTCCGAGCAGCGCAGCTTGTGGAAACCTACAAAATGGGAGGTAGTGCCAGAGCCCTGCCAGGTTGCCGAGGAGGAAACAAGGGAAAGCCGACTCTAGGCTTTAAGATGGCTTTCCAAAGTGTAAAAGCAATGCCAAAATGGAAGACAAAAGATAGGTATGGTACACCGGAAATGCTTTATGAACCTTGAGTTTATTTATTCAGTTAAAAAATATGCATAGATCTTTCTAAAAGATATATTAGCACCCTAGAAAAACAAGTTATTTTAGTACAGGATAAAACCAGAATGACATTCTGCCCAAAGACTTGAAGCTTCCTCTTTCCAGTTCGCTGTACAATAAAAACATGTTGCTGCTTCTGCACATGCCGACCTCAGTAAGTGAAACTGTTTGAAAACTTGGCATGTTTGAAGCAAAAGTGCCAGTGAACTATATTAGTGGTTTCGTCTCTGTGCACAGCTGTGTTTGTGTTGTACCTGGTTTTGTATGTTGTTTTTGTCTCCAGTGCCCTGCTGCTGTCTCAGGTGGGTCCAAGTTAAAGGACTGCTCTTTGGATTTGCTCCTGGTACAGCCTGAATCAGAGTTTTGCAGCATTTATCTTGATTCTTCTTGTGGTTTTGCGTGGTTTCTGATTGATAAGTGTATTCTTCTGATACACTTGTCAAAGACTTCAAATGAAAGCTTGACCTAGCAATATGAAAACTTGGGAAGACTAAAGTCTCAGATATGGACTTCTAGCATCGCTTTTGTCAAGTGATGACATTTTCCAGAAAGATGAGTAGGATCAATAAGCTCAGAAATGCCCACCTTCCTATAAACCTCTTATTCCATGTTAAAGTACTGGTTTGTTCAAGATGAGAAGAGCTGTCTTGTCATTATCAAATTGCTAAGCTGACCTACGTAAGCCTTGATAATAAGAACCAATAAATTTTATGATAGGCTTTTGCCTTTATTTTATTTATTGTTTTAATACGTAAACGTAGAAGAACAGAACAGGCTGGGTACAGCTAGTCCTCTTCTCCTGATCCTTGTTCTGTGTAGATAAAACTCTGTGCCTAGTTTTACAAATCCAAGCAGTCTTGAAATCTTGGAGTGGCTACTACTGAAAGTAGTCCTGCTTCTACAACCATCTTCAAATACCACATAGGTATCTTTGTTGTCGAAAAATAGCCATAACCTTTAGTATCTAGGGGTTGAATGGTCTTAGGGCATTTGTGTGGACTAGAGCTTCTCACAGTGTGTTTTGGCACTGTTGTGTTGTGACACGTTGTGAAATGTGAGTTAGCACCTGTAGAAACTCATAAGATAACTCTGCGACAAACATAAGTGTATCATGCTGCTTTTTGTAGTATAGCATTTAATTTGGCTCCAATTTGCAGGGGCTAATAAGGAACTTGCTATCTGTGGTCTCGCCAGATTTCCAAATGTGAAGAAATTACTGTTTAAATCTTGCTTAGTATCCTTGAAGGAGAGTTGCTCTACACGATGTCACTCACCTGCAAGGCAATGGAAACGAGGGACCATTCACAGCAGTGTTAATCCTACCCTCTTTCCAGGTTATTTTGAGGGCAGCTTCTCGGAAGAATCAAAGCCAGGGGAGCAGACATGAGACTAAACAGGTACAAGGGCCTGAGTGTTGAAGTTTATTACACAGGTACCTGGGGGGTTGGGAGGCAGTGTCTTTTTTGTACCTTTTGTGGTGGTTGCACTTCTTTGTGCTGAAATATGTGACCATGTTCAGTGGCCATTCTGTATTAACTTTCCTCAGCACACAGCTCAAAAGGTAAGGCCTTGCATATTGGTTATAAACAGGATAATTTTATCAACTGTTAGAGATACTTCCTCTTATCAAATAGCTGACTGCTGATTAGGCAGTGCAGTGTAGGCTAGTTGTGGTTTACTCTTATTAAAGCATAATTACAGCTCAGACAAATTATAATTTAAATGCTACTAGCACATTACTGGCTCTGCTATATAGCAAAAAGAGAAAAAAGTTTTGCTCACCAAACTCTACATACACAAAGTATGTAAACTTACATTAGGAAAACTCATGTGATCTGTGTTTTTCAACTTTTGCTCCTTAATTTACATCTGATCCAGATCTGTTTGGAGAATAGAGTATTCGTTCACTAAAATACTCAAGAGCCATTGACTCCAGTGGGAGATTTTCTGTTAACTTGAGTGAACTGTGAATCAGATCCAAGGAGATAAATCCAGCTCTTTCTGAAGCCAGTAAGAATTAGTGTGATACTGGGATATAACGTGAGGCCATTTCCAGGTCTTCACTAGAAATTAGGTAAGTGGGCTTTGTGAAACTCCCCAGACACAGAAAAGGGACACAATCTGCTTTCAGGGAAAGTCGCGAGGATGTGTGAGTCACTCCTGAAGTATCAGGAAACGATGCAAGGTGGGGCTGTGACATGCACTGTGGTCAGCAGATCAGAGAGATGAGTGGAGAGAGCGTGATCAATGCCACTGGGGTATTTGGCAATCTCGGTCTAACTGAGATGCTTCAGAGGCTGCAAACCTGATTGGTTTTGGGTGTACCCTCCTGAAGATAACCAGTCTCATCCCTAGAAAATAGGTCATGTATGACACCAAATTGTGAAACATAGTCTTATTAATCTTTTTCCAGCAAAATTAATGACTTTTGAAAATTCTTGATGACTTTTAACTGGTTAAGGCTGACAACGATAGAAACAACCAGAAACACTGATGCTCAAAAGTGCCAACAGGTATTTTGGGCAGCAGACGTTGCTACATATGTCATTATATTATAGACTTGCTCAGGAACTTTTTATTAGGACAGCTTCAGAATGTTTGCATTCAACTTTCTTGTCAGACTTCATCATCTGCATAGAATGAAACCTTGAAAGAACTGTAGGAAGAGGACAATATTGAGAAACTATGTACAGTACCTTGTCCATGATGTGTTTCTGAAGATTCCATGTTGACACAAATTGACACATGCTGCTGTTCAAAGGACTAATAAAACTAGTGCTTCTGTGTATTTTATTTTTCTTGCCTGTTTGAAAACCACCAGAAAACAGGTAAGTCTTGTTACACTGATTTGAATAATGAGAACATTTGGAGTCCTGGAGAACTTAAAAGTTTTGGCCATATGGAGGTGGTCAAGTATAGACCCAATAAGAAAATAAATGAGCAGTCATGACCTTCTGCTAGACTGTCTAACTACTTCCAAACACTGTAAAAAAAAAAACCCCAAAAAAGCTATTTTACATGTTTGGGTCTTTTTGGCCTGTTTCTAGATCATTACTTTTTTTTTTTTTTTTTAATAATGACACAGTGCTTGTGTGTTATGCCCACTGAAGATGGAAGTTAGTTCAGAGGCAATGGCAACCCTGATAAAGCTGTCCTTGGCTTCAGAAGCCCACAGCTTGGGTCTCTGTCAGGTTGGAGGCCTTTGAAAGTAAGAGTAGCTACTAAGAGGTACAAGGCTGTTGGTTCAGAGGTTCATAAAACTAGACAGGGTGTAGCCACAGGAGAGAAATGCTCATGCAATTAATGTATGTTCTATTTGTGTCTCTGAGGATTATAGAAACCAACCTGTCTGATACATTGTGGCATCCTCACCTCTCTGCCAGGGCTTAGTCTTACCTGCAGAGGGTGTGGCCAGTAACAGGTTTGTCACCCTCATCTTTATGTACCAGAAAATGCATCTCCGTGGCTCTAATACTGACAGCGTTTTTAGAACATCTAAACATTGTCAGCATTCAAAGCTGCTTAAAATAAACAGTATTAGAGGTAAAAGCCATAATAACTCCTCATCCAGACTACTGCACAGCAGCGAGGCAAACATTCTCATTCATACTGTGCCCAGTCCCTCAGGTTTGTAGGGTTTGGAAAGGGCTCAGAGGAAAACACGAGATCACAAGTTGTAGTAGAAGAAACTCTGTTTCCATTAAAATAGTTTCAGTTTTGGCATTTAAGATACTTTCCTCCCCCACCCCCTTTTAGCCATTCTCTGTGAAAGAAGATACAGATGGAACTTTGTCAAAACACTTGTTGAAAACTGTTTTGAGAGAGTCCTAAGTAGTTTTTAACATGCTTTTATCATGTGACAACATCTCTGGGCTGTAGGCAGAACTGAAGCAGATGGTTATACAGACAGAGAGTTGTCCTGTCTCTCAGTGTGGTGTTATCAGAAGGCACATTGAGTACTTCTGCCATAAAATCTGCCATTGAATTTGCTCATGCTGGACCTGTACAGGTTGCTATGGGGCTGGCGAGGGTGTGGATTTACAGTTTGTCGGGTAACCCACGGACACGGCTGTACCTGGCAGCGAGCAGAAGCCATGTGTTCCTCAACGAAAACAGGGTCACAGCATGCACACGGGCAGTTTCCAGGGAGCAGCTAACGTGCTGTAAATCCCCACCCACTCTTGCCTCACTCTAATTTGTGTGCGCAGTCATACCCCAAGCAAAGGTGAATAAATACACCCATGAGCTGGGCAGAAAAATCTCATCCCACAAACACCGAGGGACACAGAGGACAGCAGAGAGTGGGGTTAATGCCATTAGCATTCTGCTTTTTTTGTCCCTTGCCGAAAAAATTGCTTTTGTGTTGTGACTACTTTCACAGTTCATGAGTTTCCCTTATTTTTTCAGTTAGCAATAGCTGTTACCAAAGTTCATCTGTTTCTCTTTGCACTTTAATTTACAGCCCTTGTACTAGTCACTTTATTGCTTCAACCTCTGAGTGAGAGAACTTTTACAACTTGTGATTACTGAAGTTGGAGAAACAAGAAAGCTTTTTGACCTGTTGTGGAGTAATTATAGACCCCATTGCTTCTTGGGAGGGGCATTCAATGTTTAACAAACTGTGACAATTCCAATTTAACTGTGTGGAGCCTGGACCATTGCATGGGAGTTAAAAAAAGTAAAGCCTGGACTTTTTCCAGGTCACATTTTAACTTGTCTGGTTTTAGTCTCTAAAGGGCTGTCCTTGAAGTTCTGCCTTCCCACTAATGAACTTGACGCTGCTCCTTTCTTAGCAGTGTGAGAGCATGGGAGCCAAATTATTTGCATATGAAAACAATTTCCTCTTGCTTCAGAAATTATAGCTACACTACTTTTGATTAATCCTTTCATGGGGTGAGTCTTTTGAATGCCATGCCATGCAAATGCGGCTCTTGACAACAGAAAAATTGTCCTGTCTTAATTACCACTATTGTTTCATATTATAGGGGCTGTGGTCATAGACAAAGATTAAATTGTGTTCAACAGTATAAAAACAGAGAATAAATAGACACCGTGTTTGAAAGAGTTTGTGATCTGAATTATGTGACCAGTAAACTTTGGAACTGGAAAACAAGATGAGAAAGATTTGGTGAAATTTACACATTTTGCCCTGTTGTAGAATCATAAGCCAGCTAGCTAAAAGTTTGAAGGCTCCAACCTATTCTTTAGCCACTCAAACAGCTATTATTTAGGAAACTTGCCTTCAGGAAAACAATTAGGATGCTATTTGGAAAGCACCAATGTTTTTCTGCTTTTGATGTCCACAGATAATAACATAAGATATATTTCCTGGAAAATAGGTTCCCTAGATGTTTTTTAGTTTAGTGTATTAATGTGTGCATACATTAGTGTACATACATTAGTGAGGCAAAGCATTTGTGTTATTTGCCAGATGGAACAAAACACATTTTAGCTAATGCCATTTTATAAAAACGATTTCTTAAGTCAAACTCTTGAAACTTTTTTGTTCAGCTACAATTTCACCTGGAAGATTTTCGGAGTCCGGGGCTTAGATGTTTCTGAGAGGAAAGGGGAGAAAAGGAAAAGGTGGAAAGTTCCCATTTTCCAGTGTGAGTGTAGGTAATCCACTCCCTCTGCGCATGCACAGTGCATGGGCAGCGCCCTGGGCACGGTCACACACACCTGCTCCTTGCTCCTGCACCAGCCTCTCAGGAAGCCTGGTGCTCTTGGCATCTGGAACAAATGGCTCCAGGGCCATGGAGGTAGAGAGGAGTCCTGTTTATTAGGGCTCTTTGCACAATGCAGCATGAAGAAACGGCATGGGCACAACTGGGTAACAAATAGCCATGGTTATTAAATACTTGCAAATCCAAAATGGAATCTTCAGCGGCTAAAAAAAAGTTAGAATATGGTGGATGACGTCAGAAGGTTCAAAAAACACTTAAAGGAAAACAGCACAGATTATCTCCTCTCCCTTTAATGTAAAATATGCATGGCTAGCTTTGAGTTACCGAAGTTGAGAGATATCATTCATCTTTTGTGACATGATGGTGAAGACCTAATGTTGTCTATCTCATCTATTTATTTTTACAGAGAAATTGGAACTCTTCAGATAAGACTCCTTTGTTTCATTTACAACCAGCACACAGGTGCCAATCCTTAAAAATCAATCTTAAAGGCTTCCCCTGTCTGCTTTGAATTAGTTAAGTTCATACAGGATATATCAGTCTATTTACAGTAGGAATGAACAAGTTCAAACTTCTGTCCCAGGCCCTTTATGGAGATTTGTTGCTGCAGAGTGCTTGGCTGTTTTGAAGCATGCAGGAGCAGCATGTTTAAACATGCACTGTGTTTGCTGGCAGCCTCCACTTTCCTTTACCATTTGCTCTGTTGGTCTTGTCAGTACACTTCTTGTTCACTGCATAATTTCCAAACAATTTTTTCCTTGTAGCTCCTGAATTTCTCAGTACCTGCAAGCAACTAGAGCTGTTCTGGGCCTTAAATGTTAGAAAACACTGCTGTGTGCTCAGAAGTTCTTTTCAAGTAAACAAAGCTGGAAACAATTTTCCTGCCCATTCATCCATCAGTGACATACGCTTAAGTGGCACTGAACCATTTTTAATTTTAATCATACTGTAACATTTGCCAAAAGCAAGGATTTAACTGCAAGGCACCTTCCCAGTATCCTTGCTTACTACCCCCAGCAGCAAACTGGTAAGCTGTGTTCAGTCTGTTATGCTTAGTCCTAGTCCAGGCACCATGATGCCCTAATAATTTGTTTCACACAACTCATCTAAATCCTTACTCTCTCTTCCCACATATAAAACAGGTTTCTGGTGACAGATGTGGGTTCAGGTGGTTCATCTATTCCTCTTTAACTTCACTTTAATTTACTCCTGTGACTTGCTACGCCCTTTACTCTGAAAGAATTAACCTCATGTTCAAAGTTTGCTTTTTAGATGCTTGTTTCAGTTTCACTATGGGTCTTTAGGAATGGAGCTCTCAACCCATGAGCATTTCGTTTAGAATGTATTTGATGGAGAGGCCGGGTTCCCCCAGTGGGGTCAGCAGTCATCTCTACAGGGAAGAGAGACTTTTTTTCCTATTTCACGCTCTGCAGGAAGTAGGAAAAGTCTCTAACTGAAAAATACATATTTGATTGTGGATAATGATCTGTATTTAAAAGAATCAATGGTGGTTCTTCATTACTTTGTTTGAAAAGAAATACCAGGTGTTTTGCCTATGGTATTTTATCTTTCTTAGGCAAAACATAAGTTCACTGGAAAGAATATCAAAGGCCAAAGGCATCTCAAAAATACCAAAATCTGAAAAAAAAGTATGTATATCCTAAATGTAATTTATTAAAATACTATCAATGTGTTTTTCTTCAGTGATGCTTCTTACTCTATCTGTAAACAACTCATTCACTGAAAAATTTTAAGTCCTTTTTTCATTTAAAGGAATCAAACTGCTCTGCAGCTGCCTTTTTGGACCAAATTCAGGATAGCTATGTATCTCATGTAATGGAGTCCCAGTGTATATATGGGATTCTTTTTTTTTTTCCCCAGAAATAAGATTTTGTAAGAATCTCAGGTCTTTCAAGCCCAGGTCTTAATAATTTTATACATATAAAGCCTATATTAAAAAAAATACATATATTTATATAAAAACAAAAATTATTTATAAATTTGTATATTAAAAATGTAATTTCAAACTATGATTACATATAAAGATGACGAGTGGCTAAACTGATTTAATGTCCACCTACAGGAAGGGTTGGGAAAGAGGTACAACATGAAACCCCGTATATTATGCTGGACAAATGCTGCATTGTCTCGGTTCAAATCGCTGGTGGTGAAACAGCGCTCCCTGATGTCCGGAGAGCGACTTGGAACTCCAAAAGCTACATTCTTCCCGATATTCTTGGATGAATTGTTCAACAACCATCTGAAAACTGTAGTTAGTGAAAAGCAAAGTTGAGAACCAGTTAATTCCACTATCTCATGCAGAGGACTTGGAGTCAGGTAAAGTTCTGTTTCTTTATTGTCACTGAGTCCAGGCATCAAGCTTTCCATCTTGATGTTTTTCCATAATGTTTCCAAGCTGAATCCTTGAGTCATCCCCATCTCAATCCTATCTCAGGCTGCAGAGTCCTGCAAGGAAAGAAAGGTAGAGTTCCGGACATCCTCACAGCTCTTTCTTTTCTCACGAGTTCAGTTTCCTCAAGAGTCTGATCCAACGTTATGCAACGGGTCTGAATCAGAGCAGAGACCTGAGTCCTGGCAGGCTGGGGACAGTACACTGAGGGAAGAGTCACAATACCTGCTCAATAACTTGATTGTGACAGATTTTTGAGCGGGAAAAAAAATCTTTTAATATTTTGTTGCAGAACCACCAGCCCAAAAATTATTTTAGAAGGGGGAGACCTACAGGAAGCTCTGTGTGGATAAAGATCAACATTGTAAGTCACTTTTTATTGATGTAAAGGTGTAAAGAATAAGGAAGCATGCATGTCACAATTATCATTGCAGCTTTATGTTTTGCAATTGGAAAGAAAAAAAAGACATAGGGTTTTTTTCCTGGTCTTGATGATTTAGATGGTTATGTGGAAGTTTCTGTAACCTGCCCTTCCTCTGTTTTTCACAGTTATCAAATGAACAGTAGTTAATTGATGAGTGTTTTGAATTCCTCAGATGAAAAGTAATATGCAAAAAAAGAGAACAATTAATGCAGGGTAACTCACTGTGAATATGTGTCCAAGAAGAGAGAACTTCAAAGAAACAGACTTTTGCTCTGCTGATGTATTTGTTATTATCTCCACCCTGCTGCCAAGTTTCCTGATTTCAGCCTGTTCCGTACAGAGATTAATGATCTTTAGAGTCAGGCATCCCTTCTCCTTCGTCCTATGTCTCCTGGGGAGATGTTTTAATCATAGAATCATAGAATGGTTTAGGTTTGAAGGGACCTTAAAGATCATCTCGTTCCAACCCCGGCCATGGACTGGGAAACCTCCCGCTAGCCCAGATTGCTCAAAGCCCGTCCAACCTGGCCTTGAACACTTCCAGGGATGGGGCATCCACAGCTTCTCTGGGCACCCCGTGCCACTGCCTCACCACCCTCACAGTAAAGAATTTCTG
Organism: Edolisoma coerulescens; assembly: GCA_013397115.1. NCBI lineage: Eukaryota > Metazoa > Chordata > Aves > Passeriformes > Campephagidae > Edolisoma > Edolisoma coerulescens. The sequence continues at coordinate 47,043 of VWZW01006801.1, read as the reverse complement.
CCTAATGCCTAACCTACTCCTATTCTCAAGTTGGATCCATTCCCCCTTATCCTGTCACTACATGCCCTTGTGAAAAGCCAAGGAAGGAAGGCAGCAAGGTTTTGCAATGCTGAGAGACCCAAGCCGGGCTTGAGCCTGGCTCGTGATG
>VWZW01006801.1:31876-46784 GCA_013397115.1 Edolisoma coerulescens | reverse complement strand
GGGCGGGAGGAGAGAGCGCCCCGCCGCTCCATTGGCTGGGGCGGCTGCCCCGCACACGCTGATTGGCTGCGAGAGGCGCCACTCGCGGTGTGGAGGCGTGAGGGGGAGGCCGCTAAGGGAGGCGGGAAGGGGCGGGCGCGGGTGGCTTCGGGCTTTGCCGCGGGGAGCCGAAATCACAGCCACGCCTGAGGGGCCTTTCGTGTTCATGCGGCAGCCACCTAAGGGCTGGGGAGCCAGGTAGGCTGCTGTGAGCCAGCCTCAAGCAGCTCCCTGCGGAGAGACCTACTGAAGACGTAAATACATTTAATCCCGCCAAAAAATACCCTTCCTCACTCTCCATTTGGCATCCCCTTAAATTTTGCGGTTACAAACACCACAGGTATGTTTCCTTGGTTGTGCCTTCAGGGCATGTCCAGCTTGAGGGATAAGTTTAATTCCCAATGGGAATTAGGAGCTCAAGACTTGATTTTAATGTTACATGGTTCAATCACAGTTCTGCTGCGTTAATTCCATTAATATTCCTTTTAAAAAAAGGCACAATCACAAATTGGAGGGGAAGAACACAGTTTTTGGTAGATCTAAGTGCGTGGATGTACAAAGACTTGACAAACAGCAACCTTTTCTGGAAAGGCTTTTTTCCCATTTTCCAAAGTTGACTGGAAAAAGAAAAATTGAAGGTTCCTTCTACTGGGGAAAAAAGAAAAGCTTTATAAAATTAGAACTAAATCAAAGAACTCTATGTGGCTGTCTTAGGGCACAAGACTTAGATAATCAGTACTGATAAAATTAATTTTCCATCACCTGACATACCAACTCTACTGAAATGTTTCATGTGAACAAAAGAAATGTACTAGTGCTCAAACTGACCATTTTTGTAGTTAATTTCTTCTTATTTTTTTAACAGGAACCTTTGCTTAACGAAATGAAACACAATCTGGTGTGTCAGACACCTCCCACTGTCACTGTTCATGTAAAATCGAGTGCATCCAGATCACATCAGCAAAAAAAACTTACTAGACTAAAGAGACCTGCTTTTAAAGACCATCAAGAAAATTGTGAAAAAGGGGTTCCTAGTCAGAAATATAAATGTCCAAAGGGACCATGTCTAGTTATTCAGCGTCAGGAAATGACAGCTTTCTTTAAATTATTTGGTAGGTTAATAATGTGAGATATTGAATGCATTGACTGAACAGAATGTTTTCTAAGCTCAGTAATTTTGAGAGTGCTTTTTCTATTGAAACTAATAGCAATTCTTTATCAAAACATTTTGTTGTTATATTTTGGTATATAAATATTTAATGCTTAAGTTAAAATACAAGGGCTACCAAACTGATGAGAAGTATCTTTTTTAAATTACAAATGAAACCAAGGTGGTTTGCTGCTTTTTATTTTATGATAATTTTCCTTCCTATTTTCTCTTCTATTTCAACAAATACATGTAAAACAATGTGCATCTTGTTTTACACAAGGCTTTTAAAAAGGACTCCTTGTCTCTTTAACATGTTATTTACTGTGGGAATAAACTTCTGGGGGGAGAAGTGGAATGGGAAGACCATCTAAGGAGTTGGAGCATCTCTTCTTTATTTGTGTCTCTTTCATATAAAGTTTTGTATTTATTTACTTTAGCAAAGATATTAAGTAATAGTGGAAGATTACAGCTGGTTTTTATTTGACCCTTAAGTGCAGAAGTGAATGAGAGAGAGTTCGTGGTAGTTACGGTACGTGGTCATGGACAATGAAGCACTGACCAAAAATAAGCAAGTATTGCCCTATAAAGGCTGCCAGATAATCAAGGTGCAGGATCTCAGCAGTCTGTAGTTCCTCTGAAATAATTGTGTGCTATCACCTGGAAGCATGTGATGCAGGAGGAAATTATGCAAATAGAAGAAAAGAGTGAAATATTTTTCACTTTAGCTTGCTGTTACTGAGAATGGATGAAATGCGGTCACCAGATTTCCCACCTTGCCTTTCTGGTAGTTTGTTTTCTTTTGTAACTTAAGTTTTTTTCACACCTGATCTCTCCTACTGCCCTCAATTTCTCTGTTCTCTACTGGTGGCTCTAGCTTATTTTCTTTTATTTGGTTTAATGAGAGACCATCTGTTATTTATTTATAAATACCTTCTAACATAAACAGTTATGTTTGAAATGCTACAGCTTTGTCTTGTTACAGATGATGATCTAATCCAAGACTTCCTTTGGATGGACTGTTGCTGTGAAATTGCAGACAAGGTAAGTGTATTTCCTTCTTAGTTAACAGGACATACATTGAGTGAGACATAAACAGTTAATTACTTGATATAATTACTTGATACTTAATTGCAAATACGGAACATCATTTTTTTAAATGGGTTCACATGGAAGTTTCAAGAAACTTAATTCATGCTTTCCTCATTGTTAAAAACGATGAAAATGTCTTGGTGCAAGATAAATGTGTGAATCAATTTAGGAAATACTATTTCTAAATAACACAATGATACTTCATTTTACATTTTAAAACAGTATCTCTTGGCAATGACTTTCGTTTATTTCAAGAGAGCTAACTTCACACCAAGTGAGCATACCAGAATCAATTTCTTTGTCGCTCTGTAAGTACTTTAAAATTATCTGGTTTTATTAGGATAAACTTTGCATTACTTCTTTATGAGACTGATAATTACGATATGTGATGAGACTTCCTTGAGGTAGTATATGAACAACCTGATCTAGGGGGTGGCATCCCCAGGGGATGGCAGGGGGGCTGGAACTAGGTGGTCTTTAAAGTCCCTTCCAACCCAAACCATTCTGTGGTTCTTTGATAACCTACAAACTATACATAATAAGTGCAAATTCAACATCCTTCCTGGGATGGAACAAGCTTGAGCAGCAGACAGCTTGCATTGGTGTAGATACACAGAGTGGCATTCTGCCTACCAAACTGAATCTGGGAGCTTTTTTGGGCATTACAAGAAATATATGCAGGACAATACACAGTAGCATATATGTGGCTCACAGGTGCTCTTATAAGACCATATTTCATACCTTTGCCAGCCTTTATGTCATTTGTACCAAAACATTTCAGCATGACAGGCACCTCAGGAGTAACTTTTTATTAAAGTTTCTGTCAACATGATTTAAATCAACTGTAAAAACACTGCTAGAGAATTTCTGAGAACTTTTTTGAACAGTTGTAAAATGCCTGTACTTTGAAACAGTGGTGGAATCAGTAATCCATCTTTACCAGGCCTACGTAACCCCTCTGTGTTTGGCTATACCTGCAGAGGGTTCTGCATTTTCTTCCACAGTGTTATGGTGCTCAGGTCATCTTTTTTGGTAACATCGTTTCTCAGGTGCTCTGATTTGCACACCAGTGCAGGGGCAAAGGTGGCTGCTCCTTCTACTGTCACTGGTACTGTGGGTGACATCCACAGAGCGTGGAGGAGGGAGCCCTCTGACTCTACTGAAGGGGGAAAAGCCAGGCCAGAACAGTGAAAGGATTAGAAGGGGACAAAGGGTCTGGTGAGACTGGGACTAGAGAGAATACTGGGGTCAAGAGCAAGTGAGGAAACTGGGGATGAGACTCAAAGTCTTAATTTTTTCAAGTGTGATTGACAGGAGTTTAGTATCAGGTGGATCCAGAGGAAGCAAATATTATCCTGTTGTCTGAGAAGACAATCCAAAACCAAAAGTAACAGAGAGTGAAGGAAGGGAGGAATAGAGACATTAAAAAAAGTCATATAAGGTTTTCATTTATAACTGAAGGTAGACCTGTATTTACTTGTTTACTCCTAATTTAATATGAGCAATGTAGTTTTCCAAGAATAGCTAAAATCCATAAAGTAAAAAATGTAAAGTTTAAGATTTCACAGGACAGTTTTAAGCTTTATTTAAAGAATCAATGAGAAACTGTTCATTTTAGTTCAAAGGTTTCTTGCCAGCTTGGAGCAAGATGTCAGGATATGTTAGTTCTTGCTTATATACTAATTTAGGAAACTCTAGGGTAAAGCAATTTTTCATAAAAGCTTGGGTTTTTTTACCCAAAGGATGCACATGGAATGAATTAAGAAAATACTGTATTCCAGAGAGAAGGCTGTATTTTGTTGGTGTTTTTCCCTCACAATACTACAAAAAAGAACCACTGCAATATGTCTGTTATTTTATGTTAGAAATCATTCTAATATAGTGGTTTGAGATTGAATAATATTTACAAACATATATATATTTGAAGGTATCTGGCAAACACAGTTGAAGAAGACAATGAAGAAGCAAAGTATGACATTTTCCCATGGGCTTTGGGCAAAGCCTGGAGAAAGCTCTTCCCTGATTTCTTAAAGTTAAGAGATCAGCTGTGGAGCAGAATTGACTACAGGGCTATTGTAAGCAGACGCTGCTGTGAAGAGGTAGGGAGGGAGATTTAATATTGTAGATGCTGAAATCACAACAATTAACACCAGCCAGCAATTTAGCTCTGTACAATTTCTTCCCTAAAGTAAATAGATAATCCATGGGAAAGAAAAGATGCTGCTAGAATGTAACGGTCCATTTATCTTCCATGATATTTTTTCCTTCTCCATTTAAAATACATTGTTTGAAACCATGTTTTTTAAGTAAACTAGAATGTTTTATATTGCACTACTGTTAAAAGTAAGTTTGTATTGGCTAGAATCTGCTTTATGCAAATATTTTTTATTTAAAATCTACCTTCATTTGTTTCACTTCATCCACGTTAGAAATAATTTTGTGTGCTTTACAGTTTATAAGGAAAAAATATATTCCTCACTTTTCAGGTGAAATGTGGATCTGGAAAAGCCTTTGTCATGTTCTAAGTAAATAATGTTTACTTCCAGATGGTGGAAAAGAAGATCTCATTTACTCTAGAGGCCCATTTCTGGGGATGGGATTAGATGCTATGGGAAAAGCATAAGGAACAAGGCGAGCACAGGATGCTTTTCCTTGCATACCCTCCCAGCTTCCCACTGTCATTATTTCAGTGGTGATGAACACTGTTGGTTGATGTTTAGTAGCTGGCCAAAGACACCATCTTGTGTCCAACATACCAAGCACGAGCTGGTTTTGGGAACTGTAAGCTGGGATGTTTCCACACCTGACTGGTATCGGGATTCCTTACTCCTGCCAAAGGGACCAAACTTTATAGTGGGACAGCATGAGACAGTTAAGAGATGATGCCCATTTCAGCTACATTAATTCCCTGCCGTACACTAATTGGATCTCTTATTTTCAGCTGTATGTTTTCCCATTATTTTCCACCTCCTGACCCCATGGCTGTTCCCATAGGTGATGGCTATCGCTCCAACACATTACATATGGCAGCGAGAGCGCTCTGCGCACCACAGCGGAGCTCTGAGGAGTTACGATGACAAAGTCCAGCTGCCCCGCGGACTCAGTGCCACTCCTACAGACTGCCTGCTCTGCGGTAAGAAAGGCAGATTCGTACGACTCGGATTATCATCCTCCTCCTCATCTACTGACACTTTGGAGATGATGGAATTACAGTCATCCCAGAAATCGAAGAATACCTTCTCAACTGAAAAAATGTTCATCGACTCTCCTTCTTATAAAGCCCAAGGTATGGTTTAATATTGCAAATAATTTTCCATTAGTTTATATATGGGGCCATATATACCCTTCAGAGTGCTGCAGGGACTGCTCTGTGCCTCCCTATTACACACGCAGTTACCGTGGCAGAACTGTGCTTTTACTCTCATGGATTCGTTTTCATATATTGGATCCTGACTTCCTGGAAGTACCAACTGCTTTACATTGAGTCTCTTCATATTACTTTCATCCACTATAGTAGATTTTGGATTGCATTCCAGTCTATTTAGGCATTTATTACTATTCTTGCATTATAAATTAAATTGAGAGTCCTGTTTTAAATGCTTATGATTGGCTGGAACAACAAAAATACTGGTGTGTGCTAAGTGAGTAAAAGTGCTCTTGCTGAGAGCATGTTTTGAGAAAGGGCAGGATGCTCAGTTGTGGTATGAGTTTGGACACAGGTTAAATCACAATTCCCATTCTCCTCTAAGTGTATCTCATTTGTTGACAATTTATACAAGACTGTTTTAATACTGGGATATGAGTAGAAAATAAGTTTATGTGAAAATGGTTTATGTAATTGAATCTCTGCCCATTAATCTACTCAAAATAGCATCCTCAGCCTTTGTATTAGAGGCCTCCATTCCATACAGCAGATATGGGGCAAACTCATTATTAAATTTGTTATTAAAGGTGAAACACACTTGAGATGTAAACTTCCTGGGGCATCTGTATAAGGCCTCAGCTCTGCAAAGATACTCTAATGTCCTTAACCAGTGCAGAGTTCCTAGTATACTTATTTAATACAAGGGTAGTTATTTATAGGTCTGTATGTTTTATTTGCATGTGTTCTCACTAATATCCAAATTTTCACTATTATGGTAGGATTGTTACTGCTTTTGACAACTTTAGTACAACTGTGATTCTTAAGAGATCCCTCAACTTTGAAAAATTTGGCATTTGAATCTTTCCTGAGATACGAAACAAGTCAGGTGTTTACAAAACCTAACTTAATAATTTAATGTGTTAAACATCACCACTTGCTCAGGTGAGACCCAAAATGACTTAAAACGAAGTTTGTTTTTACTTGAGAGATCTTGCTTCTCACCTCTGCCAAGGGTCAGAAAAAACTGTGTTTCCTCCAACCCTCTGAGGATACTTTATATAATGTGAAGTTCACAAATAACCAGGCAACTTGCAGCATGAGCGCTGGAAGGGAACCAAAGCTGTGCCTATCAACAACTGTTTTGATCTTGAAGTAAGCACAGCTTTATCAAGTGAAGACATTCAGTGAATTTCAGTATCTCTTAAAGTTATGCTTTAAGAATGTTCCTCTTAAAGAAACCTATATAGTAAGCAGCTGGAAGCCAGCAAAGTATTCATTTCAAAGGGCAGCCTTTGATCCCTTATTTTCTTACTAAATTTTTTTTGTTCTTATTTCTGGTAGACTGTCAGAGCCTGTCCAGCAAAAGGCAACCATGTAGCACCCTGAACCAAGATAAATCCATGGATTGGTTTACAAGCAATGGAGAATGAAATACACCTGATAAGACAGAAACAGATACTGTGATTTGCAGAACAATCTGGGCTGCCTCACAACACCAGACCTGATGATTCACTTAAAATGTCTCCCTTTATATAGTGGGGTAATAATTGGTGTTTCAAACTTGATGTGAGGTAGATATCAGAGCAGTCATTACTTAAAAGTTACACAACTTGCAAGATGTAGCATCTATTTTGTAATGTTTTATTTTATTCTGATACAATATTCAAATTAGCAGCTAAGGAGGCAGCAGCATCAAGAAAGCAGTGGTTGAAACTTTCTCAGCTTGGTAAGGAAGGCTAATTAAAAAACAAAAGTTACTACTTTAGTATTTCAATATACAATGATTACTTTATTATTATAAGTTTTATGATTTCATGATATAGGAACATACCAAATGCTAGTACAAAAAAAACCCAAACAAGTATTTTTTTAAAAAATAAAAATACCACAAAACATTTAAGATAAACATTCTCCAATTGTCTCACCTGAATGAGCTTCCTGCCAGTGGGCTGGTCGGGCAATGTAAGGCACTGAGCAGTTTGTTTCAGCACCATCAGGAAGTGATTCTGTGAGAAGGACATTTTTTTTTTACTTTGTTCCCACAAGTTTAAGACCTACATGCAGACTAGAGTTGACAATGTGCATGGAATATTTTTCTCCATGTGCATGGAGTATTTTTCTCTGACATGTTTTCTTTTTTCTGTTGTCACCTGTCAGTATATTTGGAACTCTTTGTTCTAGTATGCATTTTGCAGATCTATACTGTATATATATTTACATCTGTCATATAAATATATATATGGCATCATTTTTGGATTTGCCAGAACAGCATAATTTTAAAACAGAGCACACTGGCACCATTTCTCCTATGGAATCCTTAAGTCCATCAGGGTCCTCTAAAGCAGCTATAGGATGAGTATAAAGAACTGAATCTTATTAAAAACCAAAAATTTGAAAACAGTAGTAGAAGGGCAGTCATTCTTTATTGCAGATTGCAATTTATTTTCTATTTAGCCCAGATTTTTAATAAGATATTTAAACTTAAATAACAATTAATAGTCTTTTTTAAATCTGACAAGGTCCAGGCTGTCCAAAACCTTGCCTATTCTCAGCTGACCTAAGAAAAAATACTGCCTCTTCCTACACCAGATTATCAAAGTGCAGTAATACGGTATCTCATCAGTAGTAAAGTTCTTACCATTGTATTTGCTTTCTTTAAGAACTGCTTGATCCTGAATATGGATTTCTTCATACTCATTTTGAGGTGGTTCTTCAATATTTTCTTGAGTTTCCACCAATTGGCTTGATTTGCAGTGCTTGATTTTAGCAGGGAGAACTGACCAGCTTCTGTGAGTTACCTCAATTATCCTTTCACACAATAAAGGAAGCTTGCAGCTCCGTATTGTGTCTAAAAGGTCAATAACCTGTGTGATGCTTTTGAAGAAATGCAAAGGATAAAGTAGTATTTTGAAAACTCAAATCACACAGTCTCAGTTCTACTGACTTTGGCACATTCTTTACCTTTGAGGTTACGCAAATCCTTCAGTTTTAGGGTAAAGGAGCAACCTGACCATTGCATTGGAGAACAGTGCAGTTACTTTGAGGATGCCATAAAGTGCAAACTGCACTGACCAGAATGAGAACATTCCCAAAGTAGATGCCAAAGGATTTGGCCACGTGTAATTTATACTGAGTGCGACTCCCAAAAAAAGATACATGGGGAAAAACCCCAACTTTGTTAACCATTTCATTAATGCTGGATGTATATTTCAGAAGATGCTTGGTTTTGTACCAAGGCCAGGTAATGCCTGAATAAAGGTGCCAGAAGTAAATACTTACTTTGCTAAGTACACAGCACACACCCCACCTTGTTTCAGGCTTGGGTGTACAACAGGCAGAGCACACTGAGGGTTCAGCATATCCAGAACTACCTGCAAGAGAAGGACATATTAATGTTTACTGGGGAAACATATGTACATCTATCAACGTAACATAAAACGATGCTTGGGGAAAAAAAAGGTTATGCATACAACAGCAGTATGTAATCATCAACCAGTTTTATTACTGCCTCTCAAAACCTGAGGTGCACACTTACACAAAATGAAGTCCTCTCTACTTCCAAATGAATTTCTATTAAAACAGCAAGTAGTATTTGACCAACTAAGTAGGTTACTAGGAAGTTAAACCTCCTAGTAATTAAATCCCATAATCCTAACAGTAATAAAAACTTTTAGAAGACTACATTTACTAACACATTTGAATACCTACTTCTCAAATGTGAAAAAAAAAAAAAAGATTGTTCAAATGCATAAAAAGAGCACATTGGTCTCAATGTCAAACTTGCTGTTTGGTTCAAGATTAAAAAAAAAACTCTGGCAATTTATCCATCTTCTGCTAGGAAGCTATTCAGATTGTAAAACAATGGGATATGCAATATCTGATCCTTCCTGCAGGACTGTTACTTAAAACGTTTCTTGAAATGGTATTTTTATGCTATGTATTATATTTCTTCGCTTGCACCATTTAAAATATTGCTATTTGTTTAAAGCATTTAGTGAGTAAGTAGTTGTAAGTAGTTTGTTTGGTTTACAGGGAAGAGTGGTTAACATCCAGCTATTTTCCCCAGCATGTCTCCTTTTAGGAAATCTGGATACAAAGAAGCAGGACAGGAGAGCAAGCAACAGCATTCTTTAAATTACGGTGTAGTTACATTGTGCATTCTATATAGCTGATAGCAATGTGGTCACATAGTTACATTTTTAATAAGGTTATGTATTCTTCTGAAATGTAATGCTTGAAATATGTACCTCATAGTTCTAAAAATATCGGTTTCTCAAAAATACAAAGAAGTAAGTTGGTCTTTGCTTACAAGACAGCAGTAACTAATTGCAATAATTCTATAGTACAGCTTTATCACTCTTTCATTTGAGAACCTGTAACTGAAGCCTTGAAAATATTTGTATCTGACAAAAAAATTACAATGGTTTTTTCACTGATGAGGACCTCATTGTTCTTTCTCATGTTACACTAGATATGGGAATCCTGCAGTGAGTGTGAGCACTAGACGTTTTCATGTATGGAGAACAAGACACATATCAAATAGGGGAATTGTTTGGATTTACTCACTGCATCAAGGGTGACAGATTTCATATCTGCAGCAGCTGTTGAAATGTCCTTAAGAATGAACTCCACGTTATCTGGCCACTCGTCCATGTGTCCTATTTCCCATGCAGAACGCCAGTGCCTGTAATTCTTCTTAGCTAATCTATGATGATCATCTCTGATTTCATAACTTAGAACACATCCTTTGGGCCCAACTGAAAACAAACAAAAGACACTCCACTCACCACTTTTCACTGCTGTTGTAAAGACTTGGGAAAAACAAACAAAAAAAAAGCAAAAAGCATAATCTATAACATAAGTACACCTTTCCATCTCCACTTAAGGAAATTATCACATATGAAACAATCAATGACAATCTATGCTTTCTTTACATTTAAAGCAAACATATGCAGAAAAAGTGCCATGTTAGTTCTTTCAGACAGAAATCCATCAATGCACAGATGAAATAAAGTGTAGCTATAGTAGTACAGACTGTTCCTGAGATGTTCTCCTGAAGTCACTCCTGCAGCAAAAGGCAAGTTGAGCATCTGCGGCCCCAGATCCTTCTGCTGGAGCAACCAGAGGTACCAGCTGAGAACGCTGCACCAGTGCTCACGGCTCACAGGCTAAGAAAACCTCCAGACCTGTTCAGTGATCTCAGCCCCACAGACAAGCTTTCTGGTGTACTCTTTGATTTACACGTTTGTGTAATTTTCCTGTTATTGTCTGCAACAGTAATAAATCATTAAGTCTAAATTTACTATTCTGAAATTTACCACGAGTCCAATGTGCAGTGTTTCTCATAGAGGAAGCATTTCTAGGCTGTCCAGGCAGACAGCAGGGTGTGCACTGCTGTATTATTCTATGTATTACTCCAATTCCTCAAGCCTATCCCACTGCTCACTTCCCTCTCCTTGCTGATTTGGAATGGGTGCAGGCAGTTTTCAGGAAGCAGCAGCTCCCGGGGTCAGGTTCTGCGCCTTTCTAAGCCATTTCAGTTTGAAGTCACCAGGCTCCTTCCCTCACCTATGTGATCCCACTGTGAATCCATTCAGATAACTGAATAAAAGAAGGGATGGATTTCCCAACAGTTGCTCCTTGATCCAGTTCACCCTGCATTAGACAAAAGCCACAACCAACTTGTAAGAGAGGGAAGGTTTCAGTTGCCTTTGATCACCTGAAGCAGTTGTAGAGTCACAGTGCCAACTCTTTATTACTTCAGATTATCAGTTTAGAAACATCAGAAAAATAAAATTCTTCACCCTGGGGAGTCAGTCTTACCCCCACTCATTCAAAGTAATTCCTACTTTTTGAAACTGCTTTTTTAAAATAAGAACAAGGTGAAATAGCTAGACAAAACTTCATTACTGTGAAGCTACAGTATGTCAAGTTTGCATACATCGTATTTTCCAGTTCTCAAAGACCTTAAAGTCATGGCAAATACCACTCTCTTAACTTTATCCTGTTGCATGTCAGTATTTTCTAGGAATGATTAAAGAAATAATGGAAAAGAAAACACAAAATGAATAATAATTAAGAGAAGAGATGAATGAAATCTGTTAAATCAATGAGAATTTTGGAAATTAAATAATTCCATGGACATTGGTAAGGTGTCCACTAGACTTGAATTCCAGCATTTACCCATGCAGCAGCTGTTTTCCTTGTTGGGTATCACTGGTGCATATTTAATGGTGGCAAAAGCAGCCATCATTAGGAAACAGCAAATCAAATCTATGTATTTCTGTGTCAGCACCCAAGCATGTTCAGCTGTGACTAAAACTGTCTGTATTTGGTGCCGATTTAAATTCAAAACATTTGAAAATAGCAATGCAATTTCATACCTTTTTCCCACTCCTCAAAATAGAGCTGATCTCTCACAGCAACTGCATTCTTCCCATGGATAGGGTTAACAGCCTGGTAATGACAATGATTTTGCTGACTTGGCCCATTTGCAGCTAAATTAAAGTGACTAGAAAAAAACTGTTGGACAAGACTGAAAAATGAGAGGAATAATTGGCAAGTTCAGGTGTGTTTGTATGAAATGGCCACAGGAGACTGAACACCCAAGGCAGAAAAACCAGTTGCTGTATTCAGCAAGAGCTAACCTTTGCCTTAGCCAGTAGCAGGTAGTCCATCTCTTTGTTTCAGGTCTGCATGTAGGGCAAGATGGGGAAAGCTAACTACTCTTACTTTGCCTCTCTCTAAATGGAAAGAGAAGTGCTGATGTTTATCTTCTGCTTTGTCAGCTTCTAGCTCCTACAGCAGCAATGGTTGCTTTGAGGATAATCCCCTGCTAGCTTCAAAATCCCAGTGGAACTAAAAAACCCCAAAAAACTAGTTTATTTCAGAAAGATGATCACACGAAACCAAGGAACAGCAGTAGGAGGCAGAAAGAGCGAGAGTGAGCAGAGGTGCAAGTGCTGACCTTGAAACTTGGGCCCAACGTATCAAGAGCAGGTGCAGCTGAGTGATCTTGGGGCAGGGTTTAATGGCTGCTCACTGACACAAGCATCTTCAACCAGATCAGCGTGCCAGGTGCAGGTTACAGCTAAAACAAGGACTAAAAAGAACAAACTGCTCTGTCCATCTCAGAAAAGGACCCTCCAGATTCCCCTTGCTGCTGCTTACATGCCCTCACCAATTTTAAGGTCCTGATAGATCTTGGCACTCTATCTTGTACCATTCCTAGTTCCTCAGCAGCTGGATCAGGCATCCCAGAGCACAGCTGGATCGACAGCTCTGGTAACATATTTGCTGAATACTGAACTTCCTCAGAAAACTCACACTCCTAAAAAGCCTTGTATTGTTACCCTGGAGCACATGCCAAGGGACAGCAGGTATCCAGCACAGCTCCACAGGAGAGTAAGAGCCAGTTCTAAGGCTATTCAGAGGTCTTGAACAAAAAGAGCAGCTTCTTTGTTGAGTTTGTCTCCCTCACATCACCTCCTACAGACACTTGGCTGGTTGTACATGGAAGCAGAAATATTCTGTTTTGAATTACTGGAGGATACGGAGCAAATCCACAAAGGCAGATCAAACTGTAAACATTTTAGAGACAGCACAGTCTACAATGTGGCTTTAATGAACACTGGGATATAGTAAAAAAAGAAATGCTAGTTTCACTGAAGCTCAGGTACAGTTACTCTGACAGTGGGATGCCCTCAAACACTGACTTTGAACATGTCTTCAGGACACTCAACTTGTGCTATTTGCTCTATCAATGAAGATGATCAATGATGAAGTTCTTGTCTTTACCCTCCCAAGTCCTTTAACACTGCAAACAATGGTGACAGTTTTGTTTCCTTTCCTCAAGGAATTTGTTCTACCAGGAGCCCATAAATCAGATTATTCTGAAACGTGGTTCACTAACTGGATATCTGTAGACAAGGTGAGTTTTAAGGGTGGTTTCACCCTCGCTCGCGTGCATGAGTGCAAAGGGTCTTTATCCTTCTGGAGAGAAAGAGACCTTGATCACACCAGGCGGGCTGTAACATGATAAACAACAGCGTGTATCCTCATACACTTTTTCACTGGTACCCAGCAATCGCATTGTTCATATGGTGCATCAAGATGAGGAAAACAGAAACTGAGAAAAGCAAGAGACTGGAGAGAGAGCCAAGTATGGTTAAGCAAAAGCCAACAATAATGATGGCTGAAACTCAGCTTTCTGCAGGGCCTTTGGTAACTATTTATGCTACGGCCCTCTAAGCACAGGCAAAATTGTTTGCAGCCCCCGTGCTGATGTAATTTTCCTTCAAGACAACGAACTATACATGAACACGTGAACTGCAGCAAAGCTTTTATGAGCTAAGCAGTAAGGACCACGAGAACCATAAGTATCTGGACAAAAGAAAAGCAAGTTGAGATAAGGAAATAAATAATTTCTGTGTTTTTTAAAGCCAGGTTCTCACCTGCTCTTGACAGAAACAAGCTCATAGCACCAGACCCACTGCCAGTTTCCAACACGGTGTCTCCCGGGTGGATATCCATCATCATTAACAGAGCACTTATATCCTGCGAGAGAGAAAAACACGGCACGTTATTATCCGCGAAAAACCAAAGGTGAGATTCGGCCAGCGACCTCCCAGTCACCAGCCGGTACCTTGGGGTAGGCGATGGTGGGTCCCCGAGGCATGAGCAGCACGTACTCCTCCAGCGAGGGCCTCCTCAGCAGCAGCCGCGCCCTACCCGACGTGCGCAGCACCTGCCCGGGCAGCTGCCCGATGATGTCGCGGTGGGGCAGGACGCCGCCGGGGCTGGTCAGCCCCGCCTCCGCCGCCAACCTGCACAGCAGCTTCAGCGTCGTGTCATGCTTCCTCCGCATCTCCGCCAGCGCCAGCTCCCCGGCGCGGAAAGGGCCGGGACGCGGAGCCGCCGCCTCAACCAGCGCTTGACAGGTGGCCGCCACCTCCTCCTCCTCCTCCTCCTCAGGGGGAGCCTGAGGCGGCGCTGCCGCCGCCGCGCACCGCGCCACCGCTGCCGCTTCCTCGGGCGGCAGCAGCCGCTTCACCCGCTCCAGCGGCGACAGCGANGGTGCCGCCTGTTCGCAGCGTGCGGGCCCGACGGGCGGCTGCGAGTGTGGGACACGGCCGGCAGCCGCCTGCAGCACGAGTACGTGCCCTCCGCCCACCTCAGCGCCGCCTGCACATGCCTGGCCTGGGCCCCGGCGGGGGCGCGGCAGCCCCCCAGTAAGGTGCGTGAGGGGAGGGAGCGGGGAGCCGCGG
>VWZW01006801.1:0-31869 GCA_013397115.1 Edolisoma coerulescens | reverse complement strand
GATATACGCGAGGCGCGGGATGGGGATGGGGATGGCGGCGACCCGAGCAGCCCTGACGCGTGGCCGCGGCCCGCTCGGCTTCACCCCGCCCTCCCGGCGCCATGTGGCCGGGCGGGCCGGGGAGCGGGGGCGCGGCGAGCGGGGGGAGGGTCCTGTGGGCTCCGCGGGGTTCGGGCATCGTCCCGTCCCGTCTCCCCGTGACCGTGGGCTTTGGGCTATGTCCACGTGTGTGGCGTCCCGGGAGGGGGCAGCCCGGGGGGAGCCGCTCCCCCTCGCAGGATTGCGTTGCACGAGGTAAATTTCACGTGTTGGTGGGGGAAGCGGCTCTGGAGGCTTTGCTTTGTGTTTTTTTGAAACAAAAATTCGGCAGAAGCACTGACTGTGTAAAACCATCTGTCTCGCATATTACCTGCGTGGAAGAAGCCCTCCTTGAAGGATCGAGGTATGTTATTTGATGGCACGTCTTGCCTTAATTGAAAAGGTGATGCTGCAGAGCAGGTCGGCTGCTGTGTGCCCACTTAGTTCCCTTTCCAGTAAAGGCAGTATTTCTCCACACTTTCTTACCCTTGGAAGCACTCCCGTGCAAGCTGCTACAGTGTGATTCATCTTCCTGAGTCCAGGAATCCTGCAGGAAGGTATTCAGTAGTTTTATTCACAGCATGCATTAGGAGCGCTTGGATGTTCTCCACCTTGATCAAGTTGTAGTTAACTTCACCTCAGGTGAACACCGAACCTGAAAACATCTGGAGTATGTACTGGGGTACCTTTTTATCCTCTTTATGTTGAAGTAATGCCATTTTCTTTAGTTGGAACATCCCATTTCGTGAGGAAAAAAGAATGCAAAACCTGGATAAAGTATGCGAAATCCACCCCCTTAATCATAAGAAGTAGGGGGTGCTTTTTGAAGTGTGTTTCGGTATTCCAGCAACTCAGTGTATTTGAAATGCTGCTAAGGCTATTTCAAAATGCTTAAAACACAGATTATCAACCCAAAGGAGGGCGACGTTGTCCTGTTTTACGCAGTTGAGCAGCTTAGTCCCTGAACTTTGAAAATTTCCGGGACATGCGAAGGACGAGGTAGAAAGAGTCAGTTTTAGATGGGCCTGAACCTGTTCCTTTGTCATGTAACTTTGAAGTAAAAAGGATCTGTGCATTAGTTGCAAAGCTGTATAGGTTCTTTGCTCTTAAATTCACTGAAACTTCCATCTGAAAATGGGGTTCATCTGTTCTGTGTGGAATAAACCTAAAGTTGACACACGGTGCTGCTATGGTGCTGTAAGTCAAGCACAGGAGGTTTCTGAGGGGCTTTTAAAACTTTTTTTAAGATAACCTTTTCTAGAGACACATTCCTAAACCCCACAGGTCTTTGAATTTAACCTAGTTTAAGGTTATATGAAAATGGATTTAACCAGACAGCACTTAGCTGCCTCTCAGTGCTTTCTAGTTATTCCAGTAGTTTGAATCCTGTCCCTTGCTTGCAAGCTGGTACATTTTAAAGTGGAGCTGGGAAATGAACTGTTTCTTGGAATAATTGTGCCATAAAACCTTAATAAGTCATTGGTTTTTTCCTTAGAGTTGTAGAACTAAAACTGTGATAGTTCTGCCAGAAACATTTTATTAAACGTGTTTTTTCTGACGTTATTTAGTCTCTTATTTTTTCGTTCCTGGAGAGTTGACATCTGTCTAGGCAGTTCTAGTATCTGGGGTTCAGGGGTAGAACTCTGCCAGTAGATAGCTAGAAATGGTGTTTGGCCAAATGACACTTAAACTCAGTATGTTTTGGACTGCTGCCATGTTAATGGAGGCCATGTGTTACAGGGGAATATTAGAAATCACGTTTTGAGCTGCAGGCTCTGGAACTGCTGATGCAGGGGTGGCTTTCCTGGGATGCTCCCTGCCCTTGTGCTTCCAGTGTCAGTGCCTCCTATGTGCAGTGTTCATCACCTCCTGCTCCATGTGGTGTCTTGTGCAGGAGTGCACCTCCAACATTCAAAACACCTTCTTCCACTTTCTTCCTAAGAAGCTGCAACTGCTCTGTCACCATCAACTGTCAAGACCTCTAGATTTCTCCCCATTTCAGTGTTCAAAGTGCTTTATTTCACATGTGAGCAGCAGATTGCTGGTTAGAAAGTCTCAATGGCTTGCCTAGTCAAGGAAGAACATTATGGAAAAAATATGTGCACGGTTCCTTTTCAAATAACTTCTTTTAACCATCTCTGCTAATTAAAACATTTTGCTTTTTCAGGCAAAGTTGAAGGATTTCTAAATAAGCTTGAATTTCCATAAATCTGAAAAAGAAATCAAATGACAGGGAAACTGACACCCTGTCCTGTCCATGACAACAGGGTGCTCTTCTATTTAAGACCCTGATTCCACAAGTGAATCCCACATGGATGTTAAGTGCAGTTGTCAGTCTCTCTGTGTACTAATCTAATGCAGAGGAGAGAAGTTTGATTGATTTTTTTTTTTTTAAGTTCTTAGAGTGTTTTTTCAAATCATCTCAAACATTAACAGGTGTCTGAATTTTCCACTGGCATTTCTTCATGCAGAAGTTCTCGACAAAGTGCTCTGCTCATACTGCTGATAAGAGGTGGTCAGTAGAGAAATGCACATGGAAAAAACACTGGAGAAACCTCCACTGCCCCTTGCTTCCTCTTGACCCTGGAAATAACTGTGCACTTGTGGGAATTCTGTTGTGTCTTTGAGTTGTTCCAAGGAAATTTGCCATAGCAAACTGAAATGGAGGGTGAAAAAAAATTCAGTGGAATTTTACTTGTGTCTCCATTCTGTGGCCTTTGTCTTTGCATGTCAGACAGCAGATTCAATTAGTTGCCATTGCTGCCAGAAGCCTACTGGTTTAGTTTCATCACATATGGTCTTAAAACCTGCTTGATTTACTCCGTTGTGCTTTGCGACTCTGGTGGTTTCTCAGCATCTGTTTTTTAATATTTTATAAATACTTTTGTTTCCCAGGAAAGATAAAGCCTAAACACATACTTGCAAAAACCCCTAGTGTAATCTCTTTTCTCAAGAGTCTGCTTTTGATGTAAAAGTTATCTTTATGGCAATTTGGTATTTCTTGGCCTAAACCAAAACACTTTTCTTTGCAGAAGGTGTTATCTCTGTTAAATACAGAAGGAACAGAAAAATCCTGCTTCAAAGAAGCAAAGTATTTATCCTTCACTATCAAATTTCTATATCTTAGTTGTGGTGAAAACTACCACATCCTGATTGTCATTATATTTCTGGACCTGAGTAGGAATTATTTGTGTTCACTGTGTCATGTCTGTTGTAAAACAGATTAGCTACCACGTGGAACGTGAACACAGCTGGTTGCTCACATTTTATCAGTCTCCTTGTGCTTCTTCAGGCTGCTTGTCAGTGCAGATAGATTTGTTGTGTAGCGGAAGCACTAGGATGTGTGTAATTTTTAAATTGGAGAGAATGCTTTGCTGTGATGTAACAAATGTAAGGAGACTTGCCAAGGTCCAATTTAAAAACTAGTCAGTTGCATTAGTGATTTTTTTTTCTTTTCATGTCCTTGAACAGTTTTTTTTATTTTCTTTTTTTATTTGTGTGTGTGCAATTAGTGATTAAACCAGTGAGAATAAATACAATGGCTTGTTCTGCCCTCTTTATTTTAGTTTCACATGCTTAAGAACCAGTTTTATTCCTTCTCCCCTTCCCAGTGATCTTCATTCTCAAGTTCTTGGTTAAGGGAGACAAAGTGAAATCCCTTCTTGAAGTGGCTGATAGCACTTGCAGAGCAAGAGTGTGAAGACTTATGAATTACCTGATCACATGAGGCCTCTGGTGCAGACAACAGCACTTGGGCAGAGCACTTTCCTTTGAGTCCAAGTCACCTTCCTGTGTGGAATGGAGTAGCACTTTCTTTTTAAGAAGCATTAAGAATGCTTCAGATTTGCAAGACTCTTTTGATTACCTTTTGAGAAAAAATAAACTGATCATGATCAAGTGTTTCCATTTTGTGGCTGAAGTATTCTGAATGTGTTAGTCTTTACTTCTTCCTCTGGGACAGGAACTTTGTGAAAAACTTAAATGTGTTTTTTCCCACATGCATATGGTTGAGAGGGTAGCAAAATGGTCCCTACCAGGTGTTTCCAAGTGACTCATAGCAAGTTTGTTACCTTGTGCATGGAGGTACAAGATGAGTTGCTAGGATTCTGTACACTTGAGTGTTCGTTTTGTGTCTTAGCAGAGTTTGTACTGGCTCTCTGGGTCTCAGACTTCTCTTAAGGTTTTTCTTCCGTCTGCTTTAACACTGAGATTAGCCAGTCAGACTGATTCATTTCACTATTTCTCTCTTTTGATTTTCTAGGATGGCCCCCAGAGGAAAAAACGGAAGTCTGAAGCTGGAGAAGTGGACAAGCAGTTAGATATCCTGGCTATTGGTACAGCAGTTGGTAGCATTTTGTTGTACAGCACAGTAAAAGGAGAATTACAGAGCAAGCTAGTAAGTAATGCACTCTTCATCACACGCTACCAAACACTGACGGTTTCAGTCAGTTTAGGCTGAAAAATCTTGGTTTCTAAGTTACTGCAGTATCTTAATGCTGTCCGTGGATTTGTTACTTTCCATTAAAAATAACAGTAATGACTAAATGCCTCACTGGAGAGTTAAATCCTCGGTGGGACTGTCATACCCTCAGTTCCTGCACGGCACTGTGGGACAGAAGGGCAGAACTCATCAATGCTTGGGAAGGTGTCACTCTGATGGACTCTTCTATCAACTTACCTCCCTTGTGGAAGCTCTTGAACTCTCTCAGCACATGATCTTTTTTGAATGATAAGCACTGACTTTCATTTTGCCTTTCCAAGCTCCCAAGTATCTCCATTTTAGTTGTGGGTGACATAACAAGCAAAATGAATCCATATGAATGGCTGTGCAATACTTTTGAGATATTTGGGTATACTTTTGCTCTTAAACTCTGAAGTTGTAGGTAAGGTGATAAACATACATGAATTTATAGAAAGCAATAATTTCTAAGAATTAGCATGTGTGCAAGTGACAGCAGCTAACGAATATTAACTCTGTTATATGGAAAAATTATGCTTGAAAAGTGTAGTTGTAATTGGTTTGAAAACACTCGTTTTCCATAGAAGACAGCAGATGTTATGAGTACTTTGTTTTTTACATCTAGGTTGAATTAAAAGATTATTCCTGTTAGGATAAGAGGTCTTACTTTTAGCTGTCCTTACTGAACAGAATATCTTGCTGCAATGTAGTTTGTCTTGCTCAAAGCTCATTCGCAGCGATACCTTTGGGAGTAATTGAGCAGGTTGTTACAATCCAAATAGCGAAATAGACTCCATTAAATATTTTCATAAATAATTCAAGGTTATATTTGGAGCTGCAGAGATTTTTGGTTGTTAAGAGAAGTGATACCACTTGTAGGGTCTTCTGATCTGATGATAGTCTGCTCTTGAATGCTGATACAAAAGGAAGGCCACTCACCTCTGAGTGCCCTTAAGGAAGTAGGCACTTCGATGACTTCAGCAAGACACCTGTGGCTAGTCTTCCCTTTGAGCAGATATCATACTGTTAGCCTTGTTTGGCTGTGTGTATAAAAATAGGAGGCAAGACAATTTTTTTTTCTTTTTTAAACCCTGAAGTGCTAGAAAAATCATAGAAACATAGAATATCCTCAGTTGGAAGGGATCATCAAAGCCCAGCTCCTCTCTGGTGGCATCCCACCCTGAAACCGAAGGGAACATGCAGGTGTGTAGATGCTTGTGGTCAAAAAGGAATGACAAAAGTCACAGGCTCCACAAAATCTGCAAAGTTGTATTAGTAAATTATACACTTGGCATGGAAATTGGTGCCTTCTACTGTAAATGTACAGTGGTGGATTTTGAATAAGGGGTAGGGTAAAAGAGAAGAGAGAGAGAAAAAAAGGAATAAAGAAAGAAAAATCACCAGTCCTGGCTCCAGCATCAAACCAGTTGATGGGGTGTCCAGTGTACTGGGGTGTCAGTCAGGCTTTGTGGGGATACCTTTTTATAGACAAATTCTGCCCACCCTGGAGCAAAGTTTCTCACTTTCTATGTGAATTAGTTACCATGTGCAGTTTGTTTTAGACCTTTCTGGAAATGGGCTGGAGGGCTTTGGGGCCTTTGGTGGTCTTGATCCCCCTCTACTGGAGGTGCCTTTTGTCAACAGTCCAGGCCCACTTCTTGAGCCATTCCTGCACTTGTGCTGTCCTATGTTGTGCTGATCACGAGGAGCCAGAACAAGGCTGGACCAGGAAAGTGCTGTCCTACCTTTGCATGGCCCCCTCATCCAGCCACATCCTGTTCTTTCCCACAGTGTGTTCTTACCAACAGTCCTGGGTTGGTTCCATGGCTATCTGGCTGTTGGTGTTTGAGACATACACGTTAGACTATCTTCTAGGCTTCTACATGGCTCTGCACAGGACAGCCCCAGGAATCACACCGTGTGCCTGAGGGCATGGTCCAAATGCTTCTTGAACTCTGGCAGGCTTGGGGCTCTGACCACTTCCTTGGGGAGCCTGTGCCCTAAGGGTGAAGAACTTTTTCCTAATGTCCACCCTAACTCCCCCTCTCCCAACACAGCTTCTTGCCATTCCCTTTGGTTCTGTCACTCTCCACCAGAGAGGAGATCGATGCCTGCCCCTCTGCTTCCCCATGTGAGGAAGCTGTAGACAACATCTCCCCTTCTCTAGGCTGTGTAAGCCAAGCCAAAATATTTGAATGTATGTATCAAAATATGAAATATCTTCAATTTACATAACTGTATATTTATGTTCTTTAAAACCACACGCACTCTTCAAGATGCCAGTGATAGGAATTTAGCTCTCGAAAGAGCACCTTGTTCACATTCTTGGTGTGGGGAAGACTCAGTTGTCAAGACAACTCCAGTGAGTTGACCCTCTGTTACCTTTTGTAGGATGGTGGTCACGACAGTAGAGTAAACTGTGTGAGATGGCATCAAGACAACTGCTGCTTGTATAGCTGTTCAGACGACAAACACATCGTGGAATGGAACACACAGACCTGCAAAGTAAAGTGGTGAGTAGTGCTGCTTTTCGGTTGAATTTTTTCACACTTGGTTTTGTGTGTTTTCTCCCTTGCAGGTTTTGGAAGTGCTGCACTCTGCTTTCCAGGCTTCATGCCCACAAAGTGACTGTTGGCTATTATTTTTCTGAGATTGGAAGTGGTTTTATTAAGGGATGAAAGCATAATTGTCATAGTTGGGTGTCTTCCTCTGTGTATTGGAAAGGCTAGATGAAACTGTTCTGAGAGGGGTTTGGATCCTTCCATGCTAACTATTACTGAGACTGGAAGACTAAAAGTCCCACTAAATGCTGAAAAATCTAAATTCTAGAAAAAAATCCTTGAGCAGATACTGGAAGACCTCATTCCACTAAAACCTGCTACATGCACCCAGCTTTGCTCAAAGGGCCTTGCTGTGATGATAACCCACTTGGTTTCGCTTGCTACTGATGTGCAGTGGGGACACTTCCACTTGGCTGTCTGAGCAGGCTGCTACTGTTAAAAGTACTGATGAGCAAAACTGAACTTTGTGCATAGTAAAAAAATGTCTGGTGTTGGCATTTATTTTCTTTTGTAATAAAGTCAAATTGTTTTTAAACTTCAAAGAAGAAAACAAGATTTCTATTAACAATCCTGATTACATTTCTTCAATAAAAGCCTACTGTGCAATGGCCCATTGATTCTTCTCTTGATATTGTTTCTTTTTCTGTGACATTTCCCACTGTTGGGTTATTATTGCAGTGCTCTTGGTTTTATTAAGGTTGGCATGGGCACTGCAGGCAGCCCATCATCAGTAGCTTCTTTGGTATCCCTAGGAAAGAGATGCATCCTTAGGTTGTATTATGTTGAGACCCTATGTAAAGTAGCAGAAGATGGCTGTAAAATCTCCCTCTAGCCTTCTCTATTAGAATTGAACACACCCAGTTCCCTCACCTTTCCCTCTTCCATTGTGTGCTCTAGTCCCTGAGGTGCCTTCGTGGTCCTCCACTTGATTTACTCCACCATGTCAGTGACTTTGTTGTCCTGTCCCACCAAAAGTAGTGCTCAGGTGCAGTTTCAAGAGTTGCATAGAGCAGAGGAGTCACATTCCTTTATGTGCTGACAGCACTCTGGCTAATGCAGATCATACACAGCTGACCTCATTGCCACAGGGACCCCCTCCTTGCTTGTGCTCAACTTTACTGTGAGGACTGCAAGTCTCTTTTCTGCAAAGCTACTTTCTGGCTGCCCCCAACCTCTGCTAGAATTTTTCCATCTCACCTGCAGGACTTTACATTTTCCTCTTAAGCTTTGAGATTCTGACAGCCTGTTTCTTCTCAGGCCTGCTGAGATGCCCCTGAGTAGCAGCCCTGTCCTCCCGGATATCAGCTGCTCTCCCTAATTTGGGATCGAGTGTGAAGTTAGGTGTGCATTCTGTCCTGTTTTGACATCATTAATGAAGACCTGGGCAGTTACGGAGGGTATTAAGCAGTATTGGGATGTCCTTAGGGAGTAACACCAGTACCTGGCCACCAGCTGGACTTCATACCGGTGATCACAACTGTTTGAACTCAGTGATGCAGCCAGATCTTACTGTCCTTAAGAGACCATCCATCCATTCAGGCTATATATCTCCAATTTGGCTGCAGGGATGCTATATGAGACCTTGTCAAAAGCATTGCTGAAGTCAACTTAAATGTCTCTCCTCACCAGCCAAGGCAGTTGTGTCATTAAGAAGGCAATCAGGTTGGTTAGGCACAGTTTGCCATTTGTAATTCTATGCTGGATGTGCCCAGACACTTTTTTGACCTTTCAGTGCCTGGAAATAGTTTCCAGGTGGATTTGTTGTATAACCCTCCCTGTTGTTTCTTGGATTCTCCTTCTGTGCATTTATAAGTTCTGTTCCTTTCCCTGTTTCAAAGGAAAGTTCCATGCATTCATGCTACACTTTTCTGTGGAGAAACCCCTCTTCTTTTTGCCTTCCTGGCATGTCATTGCTGAAGTGCCTTCCTAAAGGTCCTTGTCTTGCAAGGCATCCCACTGTTATTCTGTGAGCCCAGTGAGATCAAAGCTCTGAAGCTGCCCATGGACATCTCATTCACCCTGTTTGTATCCCATAGCATGTGTGTTCATGTACAAGTACTGGAGATGGTCCCAGCCATGCTGCTTTCTCAGGAAAAGTGAGAGTGTTTCCTGTCATACTTCTTGGATGTTTCCCTCTGCCCCTGTCCCATACCAGGGACCATTGACTGGGGGGGCTGTGGTTATGAAGTGTTATTTTAAGCATTTGTTCTTTCATTTTAAAAATGGCAACAGAAAATCATTCCCAGAGTGTATAGCTTGAAAGTACACGAGCACTGTAACATCATGGTTTTTACCTGAAAATTTTCTGTGGTAATGTTACAAGTCATCCCTAAGGTAACTCAAGTTGGAAAGATTAGAAGAAATCAGTTCTCCTAAGATTTTACCTACCAGAAGGATCAAATTATCTACAATAATTGCTCACACCCAATGTACATGTGAGAGTGCCTTCAATCCTTAACACCTTTCAGGACCTGGAAATTAATATTTGTGTAACCCACAGAGAAATCTGGATGGTTGCTCCTGGGGTAGAGAAGTGGTATTGAATTTTTTTTAAATTTGCTTTGCAGGCTTCTAGACATTGCAGGCTTCTAGAGGTATTGACTGCTAGAAAGGGAATTGAAACCATGTGGCTTTAGGTTTGACTTTCTTAACTACTGTAGGAGTACTCCACAGGGCCGCTTCAGGAGGTGTGTGTAGCACACATGAAACCTCTGGCAGAGGGACAAGCTGTTGTGGAAGAGAGTCTCTGAAGAGGCAAGACAAAGTGTTGTAGAGAGGGAGACTGAAACATTCTGGATGACTTCTTGTCTCTCCACAGCTTTTTCATGTCTTAAATACTCTTGACTACTTAGAGGTATTCTGGAAATATCCCTTATGAGATCCTGTTTAAAACTCTTTCCTGTAAAAATTATATAAAGAATATCCAAAGTGAAAACCAAGGGATTTTTGCTGTGCTGTATATTCTGTAGTCTAGTTTAGACTCGTCTTTTTAGTACATTTAAAAATACCTTCTTGGTTTACATTGCTAAATGGTTTAAATTCCTAGTCATGACCTTGTCTTCAGAAGAGATTACAAAATCTTGTCATGGTCTCTGTAAGGTGCAGTGTTGTTTTTCAGGTTTGTGAGCTATAAAAGTTTTCAGCTTCTCTCAAAAGTGATACAGTAAATTATCTCTGTTTTAGAAAACAGGAGAGGTGTTGCTTGGGCATGTGAAAGTTATTTGGAAGTATTTCCAGAAAGGCTGTTTACAGTCAAAATATGGTGTGTTGCAGGCTACTTCTTAAGTGTAAAGGGTTTGTGTTAATGCTTTCCTTGCCATTTTGTCCTGTGAGAAACACATAGTATCAATATTCCTTCAAAGCACATTCAGGCTTTTCATGACAGCATCTTTATTTTTTCCCTCTTTTTTTTTTTGTATTTTTAAGTAGTGCTTTGAAGCATAGACCATTAAGGTGAAGTTTATTATTGTCAGTGACATTCAGAGACTTGGGAGGAGGGCCAGTAACTGAATGGGCTTTGAACTCTGAATTTCAGTGTTGAGAAGGCCTTTCTGATTGGTTTGGTGCATAGAGAAGTCTTGAAAATGGTATGGCTCTTCTTGCCCTATTTTCAGAAGTAGAAAACTTTGAGAGGAATTCAAAACAGAATAAGCGAGTATTAAAAAATAAATCAGCAGTTCAGTATTGAATGGCTTTATATTTTTGAGTTGTGGTTTTTTTGTAAACTAATTTGAAGGCGAAGTGCAAAAGCAGAATAGCTTTGACTTCTTCGACTACTTAAATGACTGGTTTTTAAATTTTGCCTTAAATTTTCCATCATGGTGGTTTTGAGATTATCCTAATGAAGTTTTTTTTGTTTCTCCATCTTTCTCCTTTTGTGCAAAAACTCTCCATCCCAATTCTAGTAAGTGGAAAGGCGACAATAGCAGTGTCACTTGTCTATGCATCAGTCCAGATGGAAAAATGCTGCTGTCAGCCGGTAGAACTATAAAACTGTGGGACTTGGAGACCAAAGAAGTCTACAGAGTAAGTACTTCTGTACCTCTGTTAAACTAGATGCAAAAAAATGCCCTTCTTGATTGGTGACACTACCTATCTAGTGTTTCCTGATCACACATCTGGAAATTTCACTGTATGTGAGGATAGAATTGGCAGTTTTGGGATTGCTGGGCATTTTTGCTGTGATGGTACCCTAAACTGTGGTTTCAACTTGCTGAGAATTGAATGAGGACATGAAATTTTTGTTTCTGAGCATGCTGCCAGCATCCTTTCTCAAGGCTGTAGGAGAAAGATGGATGCTGTTCTTTTTTAACTGGGTCCCTGTCTGATACCCTTCTGTCAGAGAACTCAGTTCACCACCGTATCAGTTACTGCTGGCATGGGTTTTAATATGAGTCCCTCCACAAAGCCTTCGAATTTCCTTGCTAAACTTCATGTAACTGGTGGCATTATCAGTTTTGCTGTTGAAACAGTTGGAAGGCATAGGAGCAACTCCTTATTGTTCTCTGAGCAGGGCTCAGACATTGAGCAAATGGCCATGCTTTAGCTGATCCGTGAATGCTGCCGTGTTCTCTTGCCTGCTAGCAGACAGGACAGGGATAGTCTCTGAATCTCCTGGTACTTGCTGTCAGGTGAGTGTGTACACATGTGCTGTTACTGTGGGCTTGCTGGCACATGGCAGCTACCATGTATGTCTGCATTCTGTCATGACCAAAACCACTATTTGCAAAAGTAGATTGAAGAACCAATTTTTGGGGGGCCCTTGGGGGTGGTGTGTTGCCCAAATTTAATGTGTCAGCACACATGTGTCCATTGTTGAGAAGGAAACTGTGAATCTAGTTCCCTTGGAAAGGTTGAAGTGTAAAATTGGGGGGGCAGAGGGGAGTGCTTTGTGACAGTAACAGCAGTACAGGTGGATGTGATTTCTTTTGCATGGATTTAGTCCCAGTGAATTTGCCTTTGATTCCCCATTTAACTTTTAAAATGTTGATAAATATTTGGCAGGTCAGAAAAAGCTTCCTTGACATTCAGAAATGCAGGGAAGCTGATCACTGGTTAAAGACACTGAGCTGTCCTTGTTGACTTAGTAACGCTTGAATCTTTCCTAATATTCTTTGTTAACTAATGTTTTGATTTTTGCCATATGGCTGCTTATGACAGTGATGGAAAGATCCATGTTTTTTCTCTTAGCATTTCACAGGCCACGCTACATCAGTGTCATCATTAATGTTTACCACAGTGAAACCTATGAATGAAAGTAAACCCTTTGATGGAATCACAGGACTTTATTTCTTGTCTGGAGCTATACACGACCGATTATTGAGTGTGTGGTACGTAAGCTTTTCGTAATTTGTGACTGTGATCAGTATTGAGCATAGATTCATTAAGTGATTGTGATTAAACAAGATAAAGCAGAAGGGGCACTCTGGAAAAATGCAGTGATGATCTCTTTAATGGTGGTTTCGACTCACTGATTGTTGAGTGAAGACGAGATTTTCCTTGGCTGTGTCTGAGCATGCTTCCAGTTGCCATTTGTATCATTAGTATGTGCCAGAACATACTGTGTAATAGACTTCCTTGTTCTTTGCACTTATTTTAAGGTTTATGCAGAGTTTTCTTGCTCAATTTCACTTGGGAGTTAGTTTGCTCTTGGAAGGTAGAACATTTTCTAAGGTGAACACTGAAATGTCAGTGTGGTGCTTTCGGATATGATAGATACCACGATATTTACTAGAGATTTATAGGCTTTGTAATGCTTGTCTGGTGCAGAGGGTGCTGTTTGTGCTGTGGTAAATAATGTGTACTTTTTTGTGTCTTCCAGGCAGATCAGATCAGATAGGAAAGAAAAGAATGCTGTGATGTCTTTCACAGTAACAGATGAACCAACTTTTGTTGACCTGACTGTATCAGAAGTCAAAGAAGAGGTAGGAGCCATAGTTTGTAACCAGATATGTTCAACAATTTTCACTTACCCCATCAGTTTCCTTTTAAAGGTGTGAAGAAAGAGGCTTGGTTTGTATTTGGGTTCTGTTAAGCAGAGGTGAGATCTAAATGCAAGTTCGTGGGTGTAAGGATATTTATTACAGGTGCATTTATAAAGCTGGTTGTTTGAAATACTCCTTTTCAAAGCTACTAAGTGCAAATTCAGTGGGTTTTTTCAGAAGTTTTGTTCATGATGGCGGAAATGTCAGTTGTTTCCTATTTAGAGCAAGTTAGTAATCAAAATGGTTGTTAGAACTTGGCAGCAAAAAAAACCACAAAAGAAATTATTTCTAAAAATCTGGTTTGGGTATGGTCCTGTTTTTTTCTGATTTCAAGTGGTTTTGGCAGTGTAACTGCATTTGGAATTAACTAGCCTTGAATGAGTTAAAGTAACAGTGTGCATTTGCCAAGTGTCTCAGTTTTAACAAGCACAAGTCTTTCGAAGTAGTTGCCTTGTGAAAAATGTGTGAATGTGAAACATATTCACTAACTGTTTCTGTAATTATTTAAAACATTTTTCTCCTGCTGCCTTTAAATTCCATTTCTCAAAGCAGTATTTCATGCTATATTTTTCTAATGTATCCAGTTCCTTCTTCCTGCATGTATTG
The DNA here is from genome assembly GCA_013397115.1 of Edolisoma coerulescens. NCBI lineage: Eukaryota > Metazoa > Chordata > Aves > Passeriformes > Campephagidae > Edolisoma > Edolisoma coerulescens. The sequence continues at coordinate 18,181 of VWZW01006801.1, read as the reverse complement.
GAGAGTATTCTCTAATGTGCCCCTGTCATTTAGTTTCTCAGAGGAGTCATCTCAGTTTCTTTCCTCTAAGCATATTCAGTGTCAGCGACTTTGCAGACTTGTGCCTCTAGACATGTCTGCTACTGTGCAAACTGTTTAACTCAGACTATATTACTAGTGATAAAGTACAGTTGTGAGTTATCTTTTTAATCTTCTAACACTTGTACTAAATGTTCCTGGGTTGTTATGTCTTTGAGCTTCCTTATAGTTTAGTGTAATGTTCTTAAATACTAAAAAAAAGTCAAATTGTAGCCATACAACTGTCTCTTGCTGTCCTGAACTTCCAGGAGGGTTTTCCTTTGATCTAATGAAACTCTCTTATTGTGCCTTCTTTCAGCCTGTGAAGTTAGCAGTTGTGTGCAGAGATGGGCAGTTGCATTTATTTGAACATATCTTGAATGGGTAAGTTAAGGTTCATCTTGAGGGTGTCTTTGGGAAAGGTCTGGGGTTACTGTATGGCAAAGTTCAGTTTTGTTATGCTGCTGCCTTTAAGCTCTTCTGTATGCTCCTGAACCAGGTTCCAGCTGCTGCTTTGTCTCGGGTTACTGGACACATTTTTGGAGAAATCACTTGTTGGGGACTGTGTTGCACTCGGTATTACGTGTGGCTTTAACCCAGATTTTGTGTGTGTGCCTCATCTTAGCCATCCGTAAAAGGTGTAAAATGGCTGAGTTTGCTGAGGACCTGCTAATGAAAGATGCTTAGATGTACAAGATACTGACGTGTTCAAGCTAAACATCTTGGAATTTTTTAATTTCTTTTTTTTTTCCCCAGTTATTGCAAAAAACCCTTAACATCAAACTGTACTATCCAGATAGCAACACCTGGGAATGATGGGGACTCCACACCGAAACCAGTCCCTATTCTAGCAGCTGCATTTTGCACAGACAAACAGTCTCTGCTGCTGGTGTATGGGAACACCTTACAGCCCATCATAGAGAAAGTGGTACGTAGAACTTACCAGAGTGGGTTTGGATTCTGTAATATGGACTGCATACTGCTTTCAGTTGGAAAAATTTTTGGTTTTAATATTTTTGTTTTTACTGTTTTGAAATTGTATAACAATACGAAACATACGCCTTGCCCTTGTTTTGGGAGCTGTGATGTTGTCCCAGAGCTGTTTGGAAAGGTGATTTGTATTCTTCCATTTTTTCAGTTGGACTACATGTTGACATCATTGCTGACTGTTTCTTGCCATTTCAGCTGTTGCTGAGTTAGGCCACTGAAACTGGTTTTCATACAGTTCCAGTTTACCTGTGTAAACTTCCTTGGAGAGTATAGAGATCTGGTAACAAAAGGCAGATATGCAAAGGAGCTGCTATTCTAGAGTGAAAAAAAAGTTCATTCTAATTTATACCATTGGAATTTATTCTCATCTTTCAGTAGCATTATGAATCACAGGTGTGAGTGTCAAATATATTAACTGGTTTTGTTCCTGTCCTCCTAGTCTTTGAACACCAGTGAATCCCACATATGTTTGGTACGGGATGTCCAGAAAGTGATGTCACTTAAAACAGATGCTGCTCTAACAAAGGTGAGCTTTGCACGAAATGTGGTTTTGTTGCTTCTTTTCAGAAATTAAGTAGGTCACTGCTCTCTTAAAATGAGATTGGATTTCTGGATGGACCTGTTCAGAGCTGCAGAGGTAGCTACAGATGTCCATAGCACTCAGGCAGGTGTGGGTAAAGAGATCTTCATGGCTGCTGTGTGTCCTGGCATGTGCGAGAGCACATGGTGGCCCTCCTGTAGCTCAGCAGGTCTGCTTGAGGGACAGGACTGATTGGTTTTTCTGTCTAAGATCAGTTCTTCCCTTAGAGTCTGTTGGTTTGTACAGCCTCTTTGACCCTGATAGTTTGGGGTGAAGGTGGGGTGACTTTGTTTTAGAGTCTAAATAAAATGTAGTGGAACCTTAAGGGGCAAGTCCTTTTTGCTCTTTCTTGATATGGCCTTCATGTGTTCACAGGGACCTGGGAATGTGAGCTTGGCACTTACATGACAGCAGTGTCCACTGAGGCCACTTGCCACTTCGTTCTTTCATGCAGGATCCCCTGGGTGTTTAGAGACAGGCTGTAAAGTTCTTAATCATTGTGCATATTCAAGGCCTTGAAGGTTTGAAATGCTCTGAGTATCAGTGATGTGAGCAGACAGCGCTGTTTTTCTGACCCTTTAGTTACCTACTGGATCTGGCTCCATCAGCCAGGCAGGGTTTAGTGCTGATTCCTCAGTCCTGGAGCTGGTGGGTAGCAGAGCAGAACTGCAGGGGCAGGTGTAGGGCCTCCCTGGCATGCAGTGATGATACCCATCTTGGTTTCGCTTTTTGCTGAATTCCAGTGAAGACGCATTTCTCTTGGCTGTCTGAGCATGCCATGTGGGGAGAAGGTCAGTGATGAGTGTGGTGAGCAAAGGGGATAGTATTTTATCACCATTGGTGTTCTATGATAAAATTCTTGATGCAGAAAATCAACTTTTTTGAAATTGGAAGTTGCTTTGCTCACTGTAGTAGATTATACTTCTGTCACTTCAGAGGTACTTGAAAAAAAAAAGGGCCTGGATAAAAGAAGTGTTCTGGAAAGTAGCAGGTAGCGTTTTTGATATTCTGGAAGTGGCATACTGCCTTATGTCCTCTGTGGGTCAGGGGAGCATTTGGTTGTTAAATACAAAATTCCATCTCCTTTGTGTTCATCGAAGATGATACCTGAGCTTGTTTGGTATAAACTAAGGTGTCTCTGTCACCGTGGTCACAGCCTAATTCAGACAACAGAGTTCTGTGTCTGAGCAATCCCCAGAAGAAAAGAGTTGGGATTGAAGTGAATAGTGACTACCTTTTGCTGTTACGTTGTGCTGCTTTTCTTGGTCAGGTATTGTCTTCTAGTGGATGCTGAATCAATCTGCATGTGGTTTATGGGGCTGCCTATTAGCACAGGTGGTATCTATTGCTAGCAAACATCCAAATATTTGTTGTGAGATACAAACACTTCTGTGAATGTTACTGCAAAAGCTTGTAAGAAGAATGGTTCACAGGTGATTCCATAGAGACCATTGCTTTAGTTAATGATGAAAATTAGCTGTCTGTTTCTTGAGGTTATTCATTCTCTTAAATATGCTGGATTTGCCTAATATTTATGTCAAGAAAATGGGTTGTGTCAGGCTGGTTTCACCATATATGTGACAGTCTCAGAATAAAATCCATATTTTAAATTGGAAGAAAGCTGAAGCTATTAGCAATTCATGGAAATGTGGTTATCTCTGTGTACTAGGTAAAGACACCTGTTGTGAACTCGGACACCAAAGTTCTAGTGCCTGGCATTCCAGGACATAGTACAGCTGTCAAAACTCCAGCCTCGGGAAAGGAGAAAAAGAAAAACAAGAGGAAACCAGGAGAGACAGAGGTAAAGGGCTTCTTCTTTCAAACTCAGCAAGAATGGAGAAATCATAAATCATCACTATACCTTCTTTAGGTGAACTTGAATTTGCTATGTTTGCTGTGGGAGAAAGGTTGATGATCCTTTTTGTATGAAAGAGACTTTCCCTGCTCAGAATATTTTCTTCATTCAGGCCCTCTGTGCCTTGCCTGTAGTTTTGCCAGTTTGTTGCAGAACTTCATCACACACTTGTGGTGCCTATGCCAAGATTTATTAGTGCTTTTCAGCCAAAATTTCCTCTGCTTTTCTTTTCTTATGCTATTTCCTGTCAGTGCATTTAAAAGAATACTCAAAATTTGTGTTCTTTCCAGTAGAATTAGAGGGAGTGCTCTAAGTTAGGTACTTTGCTTTCAGCTGGTATTTGTGAGAAACTGCAGTGACACAGCACTGCCCTTATTTCCCCTCTGCAGGAGAGCATTGAGGAGCGCCTTGGGGCATTGGATATTGATGTGAGCAAAGTCAAAACTCCAGGTGGCCTTCCCCAAACAGACAGCTTTGCTGTGCTGCTGGTTCAGGGCTTGGAAAGCAACGATGCAGAAATCTTAAATGTAAGTCTTGCAAGCTCAGTGTGTGCTGTTGAATCTGTTCACTGGCACTGGTGGGGAGCCTTCCTGAAAGCTGGGGAGGCTGAGCAGTTCAGAACCTGTTGTTTCTCCCAGCTGCTTTTTGCTGATTTCCTGCTCAAGGCAGTGCTGTTATGAGTTACAGTAGTGGTGTTACTTTTCTGTTGTTACCTTCCTTCCTTTCTGAGTCAGTCCATGAACTTTGAGGTGCTTTGTGTATGATAAATTTGTTGTGTCAGAGTTCAGATGTTTTACAAGTGATGCTACCAATGCAGCCGTGTTCCCTTTAGCTTGGGCTGGAGCATAATCTGTGCTTAGTCTCCTGAGGGTACATTTTTCAAGCAGATACTGTTTGAAAAATGAATTGACGACAAGTTTCACTTGAAAAGCTTACCTTTGCATTTGGGCTAGGAGGATGCAATAGTGTTGGGGCAGGGAACTGTTAAGAATTTGATGCTGAATAGAAATTTCTTGTCACAGATGCTGGTGAAAGGCATTTATTTATGGAAGTCAAACAGAAAATAGCAAGGGAGATTTTCATGTGCCTGTAATGCATCATTTCTAACATGGGGCAGGTGGGCTAGAGGCAATGCTAGATTGTTTTAGATGAGTTTATTGAGTGTCTTAATTTTGTTAATTGTAGCTGACTTGGAAAATGAAACTCCTTTTCATAGCATATCTTGCTTGTTACCCTCAGCACACAAAGGTAGTGGAGCAGAAAGAGATTTACAGCCAGGAATTTTTGATTTTGCTGATTGCTCATACACATATTATAGCTGAATTATTCTCTGATCATATTTTTTCCTTTTAACAGAAAGTGCTTAACACAAGAAAAGAAAATATAGTAAAGAACACAGTAGCCAGAATGCCTATACATGCTGTCATTCCACTGCTGCATGAGGTAGGAGAGCCTGCACTGCTTGTACTGTCATACAAGCCACATGTGGTTTGCCTTCTAGCTACTAAAATCCAGGATATGTCTCTTTATTTTTGAAATTGGTTTGGTACCGTAAGAGGACTGAAATGTTTCTTAATTTATCTCTGATAAACTTTTTACCTTTTCTGGCTGAAGCTTAACGAAAGGACCAAGTGTCACTGTCAAAGCTAGGAAGAGCATTAGATCATTTATTGCTATCTTAAATGATTATGTGGGAAAAAGAAAGGGAAGAGATTAAGCAAAAGCTTGTTTAGTCCATGGCAAACAATCAGCATTACATCTTCTTCTCAACTACTAACATGGACGATAATTTGAAGCATCAGAAAGTCCATTTGCTGTACTTAAACCTCAAATATCACTTAGTAGTAATTTTAAAAGAGATTTGGCTTCTGCTTATTCAGTGATATTAAATAAACTCTTTATTTGGACAGAAATATTTTAATGATTAGCCTTGACTGGACATTACCTTTTAAAACTGAACATTGGTTAGTAGCTGTTGTTACATGAATGACATTCTATAACGTAAGATAATGGTTCAGTTTCTTTTGTGTTTTAATGTGCTGACCACAAGTAAGATTTAATTTTTATTTATGGTACTGATTTTAACTGAATTATGCAGATGGCCTGGTACTGAATGTCTGGTCTTGCAGCACCTCCTTAGGCTTATGTCAAGGAGATGCTGTGTTTCTTCCCTGGGACCTTTGTCAGGGAATCTAAGTGCAAGTGTTTAACTCTGTAATCTCAGTGGCTGGTCAGACCTTTGTGTAACTGTCTTCTCCCAAGCTTGAGATTTGTTGTGTGAAATGGCCTTTACCTGACACTGCCTCCACTTGTTTCCCCAACTTGCCCATCCTGTAACAACTGCTCTGCTAAGCAGATAAACAGAGACAAAAAAGATTTCTTCCTACTTACTCCTGCCATGTTTAAGCTTCAGTGGATATTTTGCATGTTAAGAGTTCCAGCTTCCTTGTAATACTGAAACCCAGCTTCTGCAAGTTACCAGCCTGTGTAGAGGGTGGTAGAGTCAGCAGTGTAATTTTCTGGAGCCTGGCAGTGGTTAATCCTAGCAAACCTCAAATGCTTGGAGAACATTCTGCCCCAGTGTTGGGGCTGTCAAATGGATCTAATGTTGCGGCTTTAAACTCATTATGTTTGTTACTTATTGCTGACTGGTTTTTTTGTCCTTCTAGCTTACAAAGAGATTGCAGGGCAACCCATACAGGTAAGAGACAACTCAGCCACAGTTCAATTCACCTAAAACTTTTCACGTGTGTGTGTTATGATCCCTCGTACCATGTATGTGATGGATTTCCATAGTAACTGCAATTAAACTGCAGCATCTGGAGGTAAAAACTCACCTCATTGTGGGTGAAAAGAGGAACTTAAAACACTTATAATAGTGCTTTGTCAGGGTGGCTGAAGTGAAATTAACAAGGGAAAAGGATACCTGAAATGAGCGTGTAACCCTGAGAATGTAACTGAAGGCCCCACATGTTTACATTATGGGCCTGATCAATAAGTAAAATAACTCCTAGGTGTAGAGCTTGTTTATTTATCAAATGTATTTAGACATCTCTTAGTGTGGTGTTTAATAACAAAACCCGCTTCCCCCCGTTCAACTTGTTATGTTGCCATAAGGACAGCTTTGTTGAGATGGGCTGTGCTGAGTTGTGGGGCTAACCCACAACCCAAGGTTGGTTTGGTTTTGGGTTTATTTTTTCTAAATATAAATTCCCTCTTTGCAGGTGGAGAAGAAAGTAGCATGCTTTGATCTTTTATTCATTGGGACCATTCATAAAAGATTGCAGAGGCACAGACCTCTCAGCTTGTCTAGTTTAGTCCCTCACTGAAATGTCTGTTCTTTTCCTAACAAATAACTTACATACCTCATGGGGATAGCCAAACTTTACATTTCCATCTGCATTTGTCTTGCTCTCTAATTAAAGAGGAATACTTTATATAGAACTGTTTAGCATCTAGAATGTGAAATGGGTGTCTCTCAGCCAGTATCTCTTGGATATAATTTGTTTCTCTTTTCCAGTGCCTCCATAATGGTTCGATGGCTGAAGTCTGTTTTTACCCTTCATGCATCCTACCTTTCCACAGTAAGTATTTTTCATTCATGCCAACGCACTTCAGTACAACTAGATTTAAATGCTTAAATAAACATATATTCTTTCTTCAGGAGTCTGTCTCCTGCTCTCTGCATATGGCAGTGCCCAAATCAATGTATAGAGAGCTATGCTTACACAACTTTTGCTGAACCTACTGCACATGGCTGATAAATTGTTTGTCTCAGTCATTCCTGACATGATTATAGCCATCCCAAAGTCAAACCAAGATAAGTTATGTCACACCTGTGAGAGGGAACAAAATTACTGCCAAAGAGTAATCTAGCCTGTGTCACTAGATCTTACAGAACTAAGTTTTCTTTGTTCTGGTAATGCTCATATTGATATTGAGACTGTATTGGGCATGGCCAGATTTATAGGGTAAGGGTGTGCCAAAGTTGGCAGGGTAGGAAGTAATGCTGTAACTTCTGGATTGAAGTCCAGCCTTGCCTTACAAGTGATGGATACAGCGCTCTTGCTGGGTTAAGAAAAAGACATTTGGGCACTGTCAGTCCTTTCTGCCATTTGTTACAGGATTGCTGAGCAGCAGAACTTGCATGTGTTGCTGAGGCTGCATTCAGACACAGGTGTATGTTCAGTTCCCACTTACACAGCTTTCTGAACAGTGCTTCACCCCTGCGTGTGGCAGTGACTGTGGGAAGGAGTTGTCTCCTTTTTTTTAAAGCTTTTTTTTTAAAGCCATGCTTTAAAAGTAGATGATATTTCTAAATGTGGCTAAGCTCACGTGAACCCTCAGCTCTTCCCTTCTATCCAGAATAATGTAAGCGAGCGTTGCTTGCCCCAAACATGCAAAAGTAGTTTTAAAGAAAAAACAAAAATATTTGGAATGTGTTTGTTAACAGCTTCATTTTTTTTTTCATCCCTCTCTTCTCCCAAGTTGCCAGACCTTATTCCTCAGCTGGGAATGTTATACCAGTTGATGGAGAGCAGAGTAAAAACTTTGCAAAAGCTTTCCCGTCTGCATGGAAGACTCTTCATTCTTGTCACCCAGGTGAGCTTCAACTACTTAACATGGGATGTGTAGGGGTATTGTTTGCAGATGTCACTTCCTGTTGGGATTGCATCTGATGGGATCTGTCCTGGGGACCTTAGTGCAGCTGCTGTTCAGCGACGCTGATAACACTCGGAGCAGTCCATTAATTGACTGTCCTGTCAGTCCCTGCTCACTGGGAGTCTTTTGTCCTGCCAAATGTGTCTGCTCACCCACTGAGTTTTAAAGAGGAATAAATAGGAGGCACTGGGCCACTTTGGAGCAGATGCCTCTCTGATTTTACTTTGTCATTTTTACTTTTTTGGCTGTTAAACCAGTGAATTAATGTGTGCTACCCTTAATGTAGATTTCATTTACATTGTTAGGAGTTTTGTTGCCTTTTAAGATTGAAATATATGATTTAATCTAAGGCTAATCTGCAAATTCCATTCAGGTTGCAGCATCACAAACAGTTCAGGATGTACCCGAGGTTAATCAGACTGCAAAGCTGGTCTATGAGGATGGTAAGTGTTGTATGCTAAGTGGAGCTCAGCTCCTGAATTCTCATGACAGCCTACACTTGATGGCTGCTCATCATGCTCCTGTGCTTACCTCTACCAGTGTACAGTCTGCAAATAGAGGGGTTTTGTGAGATATCCATGGCACGAAAATCAGTGGCTAATGATGTGGACATCTTGTAGTTAGTTACTCCTTCCTTCCCTTCCTTTTATCTCCTTTAATTCCCTCCCAGCCTAGCTTCACAAATGAAGAAATCAGTGAATTGGAAGTTCAGTGTGCTGCTTTAACTTACCTGGCAACCTAAAATTTCTAGTGTTACCTGCCCTTGTGCTAAGGCAGATACAGTGAAGGCACTGCTATGCTGGAGTCAGCAGGACATCAGTGTAGGGGATGTTCGTGTGTGTGAGTGCACACTTGCAGTTTGGCTTTTTTCCTACTGCATCTTCATCTTCACCCTGTGCATTGGTAACAGAAGTGACCTGGTCTTAACTGATGCTGGTTCCCTCATCTCCAGGTAGAATTAGTTTTGGTATGGAAACAGCACAGTTTGAAGACTTGGCAGCATGTGGGACTGGATGGGACTGGACTTTGTTTGCACAATGACATTTTAAAGGCTGTTCCCCAGACTGAGAGGTTGTTTTCTCTTTGCAGACTCCTCGGAGGAGGAAGGCTCAGATGATGAGATGATTGCAGATAAAGACTCTGACGTAAGTGGAGTCTGACCAGATCTTCTCCCATTTGCTTGTAGCAGAAATGGTGTGATTGACAAAGGTTCAAACGTTTCTGCTTTATTTTTCCCCCAGGAAAACTGGGATGAAGATGAAGAAAAAGAGGAGCAATCTGATGAGCAAGACATGACTGTTGAAAAGGAAATCAATGGTGATTCTGATTTGGAACCAGAAAATGAAAGTGAAGAAGAATAACAGCACGAAAGAGTAATTTTAGCGGTTTGAACGAGTGGGCCACCAAGCTCTTTGATTCTGGATCCTGTTGCTGAAAGATGCTGTATTTGCATATCAGGAGTGCAGAGCATTGCACAGCCTGTGTGCAGAGGCACCTGTGGGGCACTGCATTTCTGAATCCAGAATGTTTAACCGTGCCAGCCTTCTCTCGCCCTCCTTCCCTGCGCTTACTTAGAGAAACATTTCCTCCACCTCCTGGTCAGATTATGCCTGTCATGTGGACATGCATTTGTATCTCAAGTGAAATAAATCTGCCACCGCTGTTTGTGTGGGAAACTTGGTTCAGCTTTACATTGAATTTGTTTCAAATATTCAAGGATCAAAGACAACTGGTCTATACCTTCTTTCCATGCTTCAGTTAGCAATAGCAAGTGGGCATCCTGCTGATTTTTTTTTAAAAAAAAAAAGGAAACAGTAAAAAGAAAAAAAAGATATTTTTGTAATATTTAAATTCTGTCCTAAAATTCTTTTCTTCGCCCCTTTCATTGGCTTAGCCATACTTTGGCAATATGTAAATGCCAACTCGACTTAAAAATGGATTCTTCTTTTTTTTTTTAACAAATTTGAACTCAAGACTTTTATATGTACAAATCAATGACTTTTCTTGTGCTTTAAAAGGACATTAGAACTATCACTGGCTCCTAATTTTGTTTTAATGGAGGCTGTATATAAGTTTAATGCTAACCCAGAGGACAGACCATGTTGAATTGGGTGGGGAGAGGGGAGTGACACAGGGAAAGGAGAAGGTGAACGCTTGTGAATACATAGCACAGAGCTATACCTTTCTTACGGATTTTTAATCTCTCAGTGGCAGAACAAGGACAGCTATTTGCTCAGCTAATGGAAGCTGAAGTGGTGCACACACGTTTTTAAGAGCAAAACAAGGTAAAGGTTTGAGCCATTCACCACTATAATGTACAATAATATATTTGTCTATAAATGGAGCTGTTGCAACTAAATACCACCCTCTTTGTAAAGTGAATAAATATACATCTCTTTTACCAAATACCTGTCCTGTGGTGTTTGTTGAGAGAGACTTCAGGTAGCCTCAGGTGGTGATTAAAGATGAAATGCTGCTGGTAGAAGGCAGATTTCTAGTGGAGGAGGAAGGCAGCCTAAAAGGTTATGATGTTCTGCAAAGCATCTGTTCCAGACTTCTTGTCTCCCTCCCTTTTAGTCGTATCCATTGGTTTTTCCACAGCTTGGCTTGAACTGGGGTTGCAGCACTGCCTGGAAGTGCAGGGCATTGTGTCACGGACAAAGCTGGAAGAGACATCCTTGGGTTTGGAGAGCAGGAGGTAGAAGGGCAGCAGGTGGAGGCTCTCAGTCTTCAGAGGGTTTTAACTGACTGTAAATGGAGTCTTACTGTGTAAAGCTGGGCTTTATTTGTTTTCAGTTCTGAGATGCTGTGAAAATACGTGCCAACGCTTGGACGTTGTCTGTACTCAAGCCACCAAACGAGGCTGAACTGATGTGTCAGTTTTTACCCAATCCTGCTGTCACTGTGTGCAGGCAGGCTTTGGCTCGGGCAAGAGAGGGGTGTGAATGGAGGGCTGTTCTCTTTCAGGTGAGTGCTGGTCTGCTGAGCTTTTGAGGTGTGGAGTAACTCAAGGAGCCAGCTGTGTTTTGGTCCTGCAAGGTCCTACCTGTGTCTGCATCCCAGCCCTTCCAGAAGTCGAAGCAGAAGCCCTGGACTGGGGTGAAAAAGAGCAGGCACAGTATCCTGCTTGCATTGTTTGGGTGTGGGGAATGGTGGCATCGGGAACTTGCCACCACAGCCCCTTGTACCTGTAAGGTTGGCACAGCCTGTGTCCATCATCCCTATGCACCAGAAACTGTTCCAGGAGTGGAGCTGGGAGAGAACCTGGCAGCAGGAACAGCAGGGGGATCCTAAGGGCATTTTGTTCCTCCTTGGTTCTCACGGACATTGAGATTCTGTGAATCTGTTTCAGTGACATCCAGCTGGTGGCAGGGGGTGAGTTCTGGTCTCTTGCTTTGGGGTTAGAACAGCCAGGTCATCCTGTCCTCAGCCCTCAAGCATCTGCTCTGTGTGACACTGGCTGTGGCAGCTGCAAGCAATTGGGCTCCTTGGTCAAAAATTGCCCTCACCTGAGAGCTGATAATTGACAATGCTGTTCGCTTTCTAATCCTTAAAACTTCATCTGCAAAGCCAGGGTCTCAGCCAGTCGATGACCAAACTGTGTGTCCTCCTTTGTCTAGAGAAAGAGGCTGGAAATGGGATAGATCCTCCCTTCTAATCTAATCCTGGTAGTTTGGGAGCAATGAAGAGAATGAGGAGGACAGACCAGCTTGGAGCAGCGCAGATTGGATGAGAATTTGTGAGAAGTCCAGCCTGTGTCCAGTGCAAACCTCTGCAGTTAAACAGCCAAGAAATCAATAGGATGGAAACCCTCAGGTGTAACTTTTGGTTTTACTTGCCCAGCTGTTATCGTGTCTCATTTATAGGTGTGTGTTTAATGTCTGTCCAGGCATCCCTGCAGGGCCTCTGGGATTTTAGTTTGCTGTGTTTCATGCGGTGGCCTTCCCAGTTACAGAAGCAGATAAGCTGACTGTGGTAAGGAGCAATACCAGAGATGGCCAGCGGGTGCCAGACCAGCTCCACAAAATTCCTTGCATCACCGTGCAGCGGGAGCAGCCCGTGACCCACCTTTGAGGATGGCGTAAGCGCATCGTTGCTAAATGCACCCTGCTGTAAGGTGGGGTGGTTCACGTTCTTGCCTCTTGTTATGCTCCTGCTTCCAAAGGGACTTAGTACCCCACCAGCACTTGGGGCGAGAAGTGTTTGTTGCCTCTCTTCTCTTCCTAAGGATTTCAGTGTTCTGTCTGATTCTTGGAAGTTTCATAGGGGAATAGGAGCTGCCTGTGGGGGATGTGCACCTGTGTCTGTTAAACGCTGTGCAGTGTCAGAGTTACGGATGTTTTGCTTTTGGCCTCCCTCTTTGCTATGGGAAATGATTTAATTTGTTTCAAAAAATCCCCAACAAAACAAACACATTTTTGGGTTCATCCTCTAAATGACTTTTGCTAATGGCTTCTCTGTCCCAAACCAAGTATCTCAATGACGTTGGTTAAGTAGAAACAAACAAAAGCAAAACATGCTGTTGGAGAGGAGGAGGATGACATGGAAAGGGAGAAAAGAAGGAAAGGTTTAGGATGCACAACTAGTTCTTAGAGAATTCCTGATTCCTGGCAACATCAGCACGCAGACATTTGAGAAATGCACCCGAAAACTGTGGAGATGGCACAGTTCTCATTCAGGCTGTCTTGTGATGAAACATTGGCTTGGGACTGTATTCATCCTTTCTTGCATGGAAGAGAACTGCTTGGTGATAAGGAAGACTCATTTTCTGTGCAGTCTTGCCCGTTACCGCTTTAGGCTCTGCATAAACCAAGATTAAGTCTCCTAGAAACTGATCTGTGGCCTTTGGGGTGTTGGTTCCCTGCTCCCTGGGAGGAGGGTACTGGAGAGAGAGGCTTAGAGCAGACTCTGTTTCCTTGCAGGAAAACTGGCATCACCAGGACTCTTTTCATGTCCACATCAATGAAAGTATTGAAAATCTTCCTGCTCAGAATTGGGTGAGACCATTTGTGACCCTCCCCAAAAAGGTGGTGTAGAGCTAAGCCAGATTGGGATGATCTCACACAGACTGTCTGGTACAGGAACGGATGATGTTCCTGTACCAGATGTTTCAGCTGCCTCAAGTTGGAAGTTCCTGTCATCAGATCGAGGAAACATTTCCTGCCCTTAGTGAATCTGACTTTCTGGGAAGGGGGGCTGACAGTGAAGGTTTTCAGACTCTGCTTTTGCTGGAGTTGTGGTGTGATTTCTGTAATGCAAAAAATCCCATGGTGTGAACTCTGGAACTGCAGGAACATGGGCAGTGACTGTTTTGTCTGACTGGCTGCCAGAACGTGTAAGTTGGAAGGAACTTGGGTCCTCTCCAAACCTGTGGTTCTCTGAAGCCTATGCTGTGTTCAGGCTCCTTGAAGCAAGGTGTACGGCTGAAATGGAGTTTGTAGAGACAATTAAAGATTTGGGAAAGGGGTACATTTAATCAAGGAAGCTAACAGGATGAGGGGAAGGCTGTTCCAGAAAATATGAACTCTGGTGGATGCTTCAAGCTAAATTGCCTTTAAATAAAGGGAGTTTCAAAGTGATAGTTCTTGTTCTACAGTTCCCTGATTCCAGTGAAATATGCTTATGGGAAAGGTTCTCCCTCTCTCTGTAAATCAATTAATCTCTAAGGTAATTCCACAGAAGATTCCCTTTGTAAGGCACTGAAACCTGTGCTTGTTTGTTGCTTCATGAAGGAGTGTGATAACAATTTTGATGCTTCCAAGGGCTGTCATACCCCCTTTCCCAGTTTCATAAATACTGACTTGCTTTGCCACTCTTTGCTCATTTGAGATAGTTTTTTAACGTGTAGTAGTGCTGTCCATCCGCTCAGCACCCAGCACGTGTGTGAGTGCACAGGGGCATTTGGGCACACATCCCTGCATCTTCCAAAGGTACCTGCTGGAGGGATGATAAGCCAGCCTGATGCACGGTGTGCTGAGCCTATAAAAGATGGGAATAATTAGCATTTGCATTTCTATTCAATAATGCCTGAGTAAGACAGCACTAGGGGGCACCCAGCTCCTTCTTGGTGCTTCCAAAATGTTGCTGGTAGGAAACCCCACTGCGCATGTTGGTGGGCCAATGAATGTCCTCCTCCGGTGTCGTGGGCAAGGCCAGCCTTGTCTCCTCACCATGGGTAGACCCACAGCCCTTGCTGCTCTTCGTGGGTCATCTCCTTTCAGTCCCACTGTCTTTTAGGAGAAGTGTCTCTTGGTGTTGACGTAAGATGGCTCTTAGCTCAGAAGGGGGGTATTTTGCTCTCCTGGAAGCTTGAAGTTTAAATGAGATTTCAATTCAACTTGGAAATGGTACAGTTGTGGAAGGACAAACTGCATTTTGAGCAGACTAATAGTTTGATGCACAGAAAAGGGAGAGGGTGAAATGAATGATAAGGGAGGGGAAAATTGAAGAAATATTGAAGGGTTTTGGCTGTTTTTATTGGGGAGAGGCTGAAGCGTTTTAACAGAATTTAAGCTGACCTTTTCTTTAGAATTGTTTGGTTTTAAAGTGCCTTTGGTATTTTATCTCTTTTAGGTACTCACAAAGGAATCCCCAGTTATGTCAGTTTTGGCCCTTTGTGTTTTTGTTGCCATAGATTTTGGTTTTAAATTCAAATCCATGGAATTCATCCATCTTAAATTCAGACTTCAACCAGAACATTTTGTATCCATCAGTCCTGGCCAGGAGAGCTGCTGAGGCGTGGTACAGTGGGCAGCAGTGCAAGTGAAATCCTGCTCCAGAGCCACTCAGCAGATGTTCTGAAGTGCTCTGGGAAGCAGTGGTGTTCCTGGAACTAGTCATAGTCCAGCATTTAAAGAGGGATGTATTGATAGCAGTGCTGCAATCCAAACTATTTTGAAAAGGTGACCAAATTGGAGATTGCTTCTGTTGTTCAGCCAGGCAATAAAATACCTTAAATATCGTTCAAAGCGGGAATAAAAATATTGGGATTGGAGGAAACAAAATGACCATCAAGGCAGGTTTTTCTTCTTGTCTTTCAGTCCGCAGCTCCAAGCCGTTGATTGCTTTGCAAAATGTTGGAGGACATGCAGAGGACACAAAACTGCTGTAGTATTCCTGCTCCATCCACACTGTCTGGGACCTGTTCCCAGGCCTTGGTGGGCCATCACACAGACAAGCCTCAGCATGTGCTCCTTTGAATGTGACCTTTGGCCCTTTGTCTCACCCTGCATGGGTCTGTGTTCTCTGTGGGAAAGGATGCTGCCACGTTCTGGAAATGTTGGAATGGCAGGAAAAAAAAGACAGACCTTCATGATCAGTTTTTAAGTGAGGCAGAGATAGCATTTCTGGAGTTTGAGTGCACTCAGGGACCATGAAGGATGCCATCCAATCCTTGTGGGAAGATGTCTGTGGAAATGGGAGTTAAATAAGCACGCTCTGTGTTTCCCAGTTAGCTGGTACAGTGTGTTTTTCTGGTGCAGGAAGCTTTGCTGGTGCGATCAGAATCTCATCTTTCATTGATTCCTTTTTTAAGTGTACCTTGAGTTTCAAAAGTGCTTCAAAAAGCACTTCCCAAGAGAACCAAACTCTTGCTCCTCTCAGCATCACTTTATTTGTCAGACCTTCTGATGGTTATCACCTCTCAGTTGCCAGGGCCAAATAAACAGAGCTGTTTGAGAAAACCAGCATTTAATGTTGTTTTCTATGCTAGTGCTCTGTTATCTTGGAGAGAGGGACGGTTTGGAGGGTTTCACCTGCTCCAGCTGTCTGAACTGTAGCATTCTGCATTTCTGTACTCTCAAAGGTTTTAAAGGCTGATTTCGCAGGGAACAATTCTAGCTCAGTATGTGAAGAGTGGAAAAGCTGACAGAGCTGCTGGGAGCTCTGTGTGTGTTTGCAAGAAATCCGTGTTCAATAGAGATGATGGGGAAACAAAACTGAGCCACCATGAAAGTCCAACTCAGATGTGTGCCTTGAGGGAAGAACTCGTGTGCAGCCCTGTACTTTCCTTTTAGGAATACCAATTCAGCTGCAAGCAATGAGAAGCCTTAGAAGAGCTGCAGCTCTCTTCCCGTGCTTTCCAGACCCTGCCAAGGGCAGCCTCCAGGAGTTATCAGAATGTTTTATGCTGGTGCCTCTTGCCTTTGTATTTGAGCTATCTGGTAGCAACCAGAGTGGGCTGTGTGAAGTCTGGTCCCCCCATGTTTCTCTTGGAGCTTACATGGAGATGCTCTATTGTTCATCTCTCCTTGTCACTCCAGTGGAGCAATGTCACCTATGGTGGTTGACCCTGGCCAGCTACAGGCTGCTCACCCAGCTGCTCTCTTGCTCCTCTTCCTCCTTAATGGGACAAGAGGGGAGAAAGATGGAAAAAAAGCTCATGGGCTGAGGTAAAGACAGGGAGATCACATCCCAATTCCCATTGGAACTGTGGCAGGACTGGCCCTGACCAGCATGGGCCTCTCCTTACAGAGGCCCTGCTGTGCCACCCATCTCTGCCTGTGGAGGGTGGACCTGGCTGTGGAGCTGTGACTTCCAGCTGCCAGCACTGTGCATGAAGCTAGAGCAGGTATTTATAAATCAGCTCCTGGGGACATGGTTGAGGAGGGCTGTACAAACTGGGGCTCTGCTGCAGAGACTGCTGCTGTAATGGCCATGGTAGCCACTCCTATTCTGGTATTATTAATCACCCCAGGGCCTTTGAGAGCTTTGCAAAGCTTCCCAATCATCATTTATATTTTCAGGTGGAGATAGTGCCCTGTCAGAAACTAAAGTTCACTTACTCAAAATCTGTGGCCTGCAGAGGCCCTTAATGTTTTTTCCAGCCTTAAGATTTATATTTCTCTGCAAGACAGGCAATGAACTCGCAGCAAAGCTAGCCCAGCTTCTGCAGACTTCCACTCTTCATGCCCTTCTTTGGCTTTGTTCACTTCTGGACAGTGGAATTGAATGCAGTTGGGAAACACAGTGTTTTCTGTCAGGTTAGTGAGCCAAACCATCCCAGGGTTTTGTCAGCCAGCTCCAACGTGTTGCATGTTCACATCTGGAGGCCCTTTTTTTGTCTTCCTCCCTGTAAGCACTACAGTTTGCTGCAGAGACAGACTATAATTACTCCTTTACCTCTTCGTGGCCTCTGGTTCACCCAAGGCAGATGCTGCCAGCTGGCTGGTGCTGACTGGAAAATAGGCATTTGTCCTGCACTGGGTCCTCTGGGCACCATGGTGTGGGGCTCTGAGCAACAGGGCAGATGCAGGACTGCTCTGCAGGCATCAGCCCATGAACATTTAGGCTCTCTAGGGACTTCAGTGCCTATGGAGATAGGTGATACCTTGTAGGTTGGGTGAATGGAGGCTTTAAATATGTCAGGGATGCCTGCATGGGGGACCTAGGCCCTGAAGAAGGCAGAGGTGCTTAACTGCTGTAAAGAGCAGGGAATAACTGCTGAGCTGGGGGAACTGTTATATTTTAAGGTTTCTACAGAGCTAAGAACAGTACTGGGACTTGAGCGGAATAAATAGAAGAGTAATAAAATGGACAATTAATCTGGCACCATTATGCTCATGCTTTTGCAAGTCAGCCCTGTACCTCAAGCTCCCAAGGCTTGTTACTCATCATGAAACATTTCAATACAAAACTCACATCCTGTGTTACATCTGAATGAAATTGCTTCAGATCATTGAGAATTCTGCTGTCAGGACCAGGACAAAACCCTTCCGACACTCACTTGCAGCTGTCCTGGATTTCTGCAGCCCTTTGTGGAAACCTGCTGTAGGCAGAGTGTCTGGAGTTGGCTTGGGCCTTTATGAAAGATGTGTGGAACAGTAAGCAGGGCTCTCCTAGGAGAAAACTGCTGGCCAGCCATCATATTTTAGTAGTCCCCTGCGATGGCTTCACACAGCAACAGCCCCAAGGCTGCTGAGATGAAGGCACAGAGGAAGACAACCCTCTTACTTCTGAGGGAAATTCTTTGACACCAAACCAACCTGAGTCGTCAAACAGCTGGCCTGACGTTTCGAGACGTGGGCCAAAGGGGAAAC
>VWZW01006799.1:148061-163230 GCA_013397115.1 Edolisoma coerulescens | reverse complement strand
CAGGACCAGCACAGGGGCCCAGCTGTTTGCTGTTTGCTGTCAGTTGTTCTCAGCAACTTGAGAGAGAAGAAAAAACAAATCAAATCCTTTTGTTTGTATTTTTCTGTTCCAGGGCTGATGCACAAAATGTTCTCCAGGTTATTTGTGAGGTATTTTTGTCACCATCGTGTGTGAGAGGCAGCAGGAAATGCCGAGAGCATCGTTCCTGTGGTGCCCACACCCCGGGCAGAGGCAGGAGCCGGTCCCTGGGCAGTGACAGCTCCTGTGTGTGGCTCTGGCAGGGGCTGAGGGGACCCCAGGACGTCCTTCCCCCCCAGTCCTCCCTGTCTCAGCCCTTTTGGTTTCTGGTCTCTGCTCTCTGGGGGTTTTTTGGGGTTGTTTTTTTTTTGGGTTGGTTTTTTTTTGGGTTGGTTTTTTTTTTTTGGTGGTTTTTTTTTTTTTTTAAAGTAGGATTGCAAAAAGGAAAATGAAACAACTTATTTGTGCAGGCTCAGGCAACAAAGTGGGGATTGGTGAGTGGGCTCCAGCACTGATTTTGTTAAAACATCAAAATGACTCTGAACCAAGCACTGGGTTTGCAACATGGAGTCAGGTTTCATTTTAAAATATCTTTTTCAATATCCAAGAATTGCTGTTAGTCTAGGGCCAGTGGCAGATGTTATTTAAAAACACTCGGGTTTGTTTTCTGAAGACAAATTGTAGATGCTCGAGGTTTAAAAGCTGTTTTCTCTGAGACAATGCACAGAAATACTAAAGACACGTTCTGGACCAGTATCCTGATTCCCATAAGTGCTATTTCATAATTACAAGCTAATCTGTAAGTGCAAAAGAAACAGAAACACAAACCAGGTTCAGCTGTGGCAGCTGAAGGAGACCAGGGGGATGGAAGGAAACACAGGATGCTTTAAATATTAAAAAATGGAGTGAGGTCTCCAGGAGCTCGTGAGGAACTCTGGGGTGGTGCTGCCCCTCTGAGCCCCAGGGAGGCTCCCCTTGCCCAGGGCGCACGGGAGGGGGCTCTCTGCAGACCCTGCTCTCCTGCAGCTCCCAGCCCGTCCCGGGGTCTGAGTCCCTGGCAGATCCTGGGGAACGCCGGGCACTGAGGGCTGGGCAGCAGCTGGACACAACTGGGAATTGAGGGGTGCTGAGGCTCCCCCCTGGGGGCTCCAGGTCACCTCAGACGGTGCCTCAAGCAAAGCCACCTGGCAGTTGTGGACACCTTCCTCGGCTTCACCCTTGGGGAGGGACTTCCGAGTTTGTAACTTTTCTCAGCGGTTTCTAGATGTGCCCAAGGGAATATTTATGGAGAGGGGTTCACAGCCTCCCCCAACAGAGCAGTGATCCTCTGCTGGGAGAGCATCCCCAGAGCCAGGGCACTGCCTGCTCCCCGGATGCCCAGGGCTGTGCAGTCGAGCCCCTCTCCCATTGAGGGACATAGACATGGGCAAAGAGTTCACTCTCCTTTGTTCCCATTTACATGTCATCTGGAACCCCAACCACTGATTTAATGCCCCATTTTCCATCCAGGCAAGGTTCTCCCTGCAGGTTGTCAGGCAGGAGTTTGGTCTGGCAAAGCCCTGTACCCGAGCGCTGAAGCCCTGGCAGTGGCAGCACCGCTGTGCTGATGTCCCAGCTGCTGTCACTTCACCCCTGGAGCTGCCTCCTGAGCACTGACACCTGTCCCCAGCACGTTTGCTCTTCCCACTGCCCAGCAGTGCTGCTTCCAGCCCAGAGCACCCCAGGGTGTGCTCCTGCCTCCCCTCGTGCCGCGGGCAGGTCCTGGGGCGGCGCTGCCTGCACGGCTCCATCACCCCGACACGCGGGCTCTTTCTTCCCTAGAGATGAAAAGAGCAGCTTCCTTAGAAGTTTCTTATTAAATGCATAATCCTGTTGAGCAAAACCATCTTGCTTTTAACTCGTTGGGCCTTTCATCACGTATTTGTTCATGCTTGATCTACAGAGTGCTTTAACTTCTGCAGAATTCCGTGGGTGTCGAGGGTTGTTTTCCCAGGCTTTTGTCTTGGGGAGATTGGAATGGGAATTATTGCAGAGATAAAGCAATTGTCCCAGTGCCAGGCAGGTTCTTCAGGCGTTTGTGGCCTCAGACTTTGCTGTGTTACCTCCTCACAGTAAATGGGTCGGGGCAGTGCCCAAAACCTGGGGTACCCTGGGACCCCTCCTGGGCTGGACACCGGGCAGAGAGGAGGACTGAGAGTTTCAGGCCTGTGTTTTGTAAACTGAAATCTAGGACCTGGAAAATTGCGGATACCAAGCTGTTAGGATTGCTCCCAGCACCCCAATGCCCCATCAGGGAGCACCCCTTCCTCAGGTGAGGGGAATCCTCACTCTCCTGCTGTCCCTCGGGCTGTCTGCATTCCAGAGCTAATTGCTCAGCAATTAAATGTGCCCCATAGATGAGATGTCTCAGTTGCAGCCCTGTCTCTTCTCGTTCACCGTGCTGGGCTCTCGCCCACTGCCAGACCATCACTGGGGTTCATCCCCACTCCATTTCTTGGAAAAGATCTCTGCAGGAGTGGGAGCCGTGCACCAGCCCGGGCTCAGGCTCCCCATCACGGGTGATTTACTGACAGCATCCTGGTTTGGCAAACGGGAATTTCAATTATTGTAGCTCCTTAAAGGAAAAACAGAGCTGACACCTAGATCAAATATCCAGATTCTATCAAATATTAAGGTCGTGCAGGTACTAATTTAAATTACCTAATCTTTATTTATTGTTTTAATTTTACCCAGCACTAATGAATATCTCCCTAAACCCTCGGAATTCCTATAATTTCATATCTATTTGAGCCAAGCAAGAGCCTTTAAAAATATTCTCCTACTGTTTCAGGGAAAAAGAAAAAAGAAAAAGAAAAAATGAAGAAAAACAATCTACGAGAGGAAGACTGTCATTAGATTACTTCTGCAGCCAGAGATCATCTTGCTCTTAAAATATATCAAAGCCCCTCTCAGTGAATTGTGTACATTCTGTCCCCAAAGATCTCAGAGCAGCAGTGACCTCAGAGGGTCTCTGGAAGAGAAGCCCTTTATGTTTGAATGGGTGTCCTGACATGTGATGAAGAGATTGCCATGGTAAATCTGCATTTTTTTTCTGTAATCAGAGAAAATAAGTGAATAAACCACATAAGTCTGAGTCATAGTCACTGCTGCTCAAGGCTGTAGTAACCCCCTGCTCCCCATGTGTGGTCAGAGCTTTCGTGATTTAAAAAAAAATAATAATATATTGTTAGATTTAAATAAGGCCGTTTAAATCCAGTTGTGCTCCCTTTGCCTTGCAGGTTTAGAAATGTTCAATTGCTGCACAAAAGAGCCCAACCCCAAGCAGCTGCTCCTGCAGCTCCCCAGCACACACGGAGCAGCAGCTGAGCCCTCCTTGGCCAGGGAGGAGCAATCCCTGCTCCGGGTGCAGACTGTGTGCTACCTGACACACAGAGAAACTGCCTCCAGAGCTCTGCCTGTGGCACTGCTACCTGACACACACAGAAACTGCCTCCAGAGCTCTGCCTGTGGCACTGCTACCTGACACACACACAGAAACTGCCTCCAGAGCTCTGCCTGTGGCACTGCTACTGACACACACACAGAAACTGCCTCTAGAGCTCTGCCTGTGGCACTGCTACTGACACACACACAGAAACTGCCTCTAGAGCTCTGCCTGTGGCACTGCTACTGACACACACACAGAAACTGCCTCTAGAGCTCTGCCTCCACCCCACAGCGCTGGTTTGCAGCAATTTGCCCTCTCTGAGCCCCTGCAGGGCTGCTGGAAACTGGTTAACCCTTGGAACCCTGGGGCACCTGGTGGAGAGAATGCTCATTGTGTTATCCAAAATGTTGGAGTTTGTTTCGTTCAAATGGTCCGGTCACAGGAAATGTTAGATTTTCACTGCACTCTGTAAGTGAAAGTGAATTTCTGATTCTGGCACCAGGCTGTGACTGTTGCTGTGTGACTCTGGGTTAGCAAAGTCCCAAGTCACTGAGAGGAGGAAAATTATTCCATGATTGTCTTGCTGGCAGAGGAGTCTGAGACCTGCTCCCACAAGGAGATAAAACAGGATCAGGCCTTAAATCAGTAGATTTTTCAGCCTATAACTGGAAAAGTGAGGAGAGGTTTGATGAATAAAACAGGGCAAGAAAATACATCTTTTTTTTTTTTTTTTGGTGGAAGTTTTTGACTTTTTCTAAACACCGACATTTCGGGTGGGGATGCAAACCCTCCTGACCAGCCCCTTTCAGGGACGTTTTTTGTACCTGACTGGGGGGGAAGAGGAGCTGCCTGAAGGAGAGGCGATGCCGGCGGGGCTGGGGTCCCTCCGGGAAGGCGCTGGGTACCTGCGGGCACTGAGGGCGCAGAGCTCTGAGCATGCCGCGGCTCTCCCCGTCCGCCTTCCCTGAGCGGTTTGCGCCTTTTCCCGAAGGTCGCCCAGGTAATTAAGTTAATAGCCCAGCCTCGCTGTTCAAAGCCCTGCAGTGCGGGGAGCGCAGCCCCGCTCCTCCCGCCTCTTCCCTGCTTTCCCTGTGAACTCCTTGCTCTGCTCCGCCGCTTCTCCGCCTGCCGAGAAGGCGCAGGGTGGGATTTTGGGGTTTTCCTGTGCTGGGCAAGGAGCTGGACTTCGAGGGTCCTTGTGGGTCGCTGCCAGCTCGGGATGTTCCACGAGCCCGTGGTTCCAGGTGCTGCACAGCGGGAGAAGGCACCGCTGCTCCCCGCTGACCCCAGAGCTCCGCAGCCCTGGGTTCTGTCCCGTCCGTCCTGCGGCTGCTGCGTGTCCCTGATTTCCCTCTGCACCGGGATCCTGCCGGATCCAGCTGCGGGATTCCCAGCTTTGCCCATCCCCTGCGGGGAAGTGCGGAGTGCTGCCCGCAGCCGGGACAGGGACCGAGGGACGGGGGGATGCGCGCAGGCACCGGGCGGGGTCCGGCAGGTCCGAGGAGGGGTCTGACCTCATTCGGGAGCCGGGAATGCCTCGGCGGGTCCAAACATTCCCCAGTGAACAGGCAAAAGTGTCAACCCAGCAGAATCGTTGGAAGAACTCTTGGTAGTGGCAGATTGTTTCTGGAAGCGGAGAAGTGGCTGTGTAATGGGAACGGCAGGTTTTCCTGGAATTCTGGATGTTGTACAAAACCAGCTCTTTTCAGACCCAGCAGACAGAAGCAGAGTAAAATAGGGGTTTTGAGTGGAAAACTGCCAATTATTCCAGATTGTTGTGATAGTTTAGTGATTCACACAAGACTTTGGTAGACTGTTAGTGAGAACTCCTTCTCCAAATGCTCTTCAGGCTACAGAGCGTGTTTGGGAATAATACACGTTTGGAAATAAGTCTTCCATGCAGTTTTTTCTGCTTCCTGAGGACTTTCAGTGTATCAGCAGGGTGGGCAGGGGGTTCCACATGGCCAGCAGCTCTTGGGTAAACCCAGGGGACAGGACAATGTCTCTGACAGGTGGGTTTGTGGACAGCCCAAGTGTGCTACTCACACCCAAGGCAGGGTGGGAAGAGTTTTACCTACAGCTCTGTGGTTAAATGAAGGTGGTAGGAGAAAAAGAAGCACTATATTAACTCATTTTTACCTTACATAAACTTCTGACTGAAGTATGTGAGGGATAGAATGTGCATGTGGCATCAATTCTGTTATAAATGTCAAAAAAATTTCTATGCAGTTTATAGAAACCACGACAGATCTTTAAAACAAATGATTTTGGTTTTTTTTTCTTTACAATTTTGCAGTGTTGGCAGTTTAAGGAATCTGAAAATTGAATCCATCCATCTGGCACTGGGAAAACAAACAACATATTTGTCTCTGTTCTCTCTTCACTCCAAAGCTTAAAGATGCTAAACACAACCAAGTCAATGTGACATGGGAGGGGAAGGGAGGGCTGAAATCACTCACCCCTCAGGCTATCAGCCTGGACAGGTTCTAAAGAGAAGACTTGACTCATTTACCAAAATTCCTCCTTGAAACTGAGAAATTTCAAAAATTATAGAACACCTGAAAAGTGCAGTTGTGTAAAATCGCAGGAAGTGATCAGACGGTGCAGGGGTCGGACCTGTCCTCTGGAATGCAGGGCTGTGTTCCTTGGCATGGAGCCCCGGGGAACACATGGACCCACCCTGGTACCCTTTGGTTCCATGGAGGCTTTTCCAAGCAGGGCTGAGCAGCAGCAGGGCTGCTCCCAGGTGATTGTTTGGGACACAATAACCTGGAACTGCTGCCTGGGGTGGCCGCGGATGCTCCACAGCGACGCTCTCACCCTCAGCATTCACCACTCTCCTCCACCACGGCTCCTCAGCCATTTCAGGGGCTGAGGGAGAGGTTTTACCATCCCTTTTTTCTCCTTTTGGATGTGGGAGGAATGACAGGAGGAGTGATGGTGTCTCAGCAGTGAGTCCAACTGGTCCCTCCACGAGTTGTGCTTATCAGGAAAATGCAACAAGCCACAGATTCTCTTCTTCCATTGCAGAATGAAACGGTTCCAGAAGTTCAGGTTCCCCTGCAGTGACAGCTCCCAGATTCCCTCAGGGCTCTGGGCACTTGGCTGCCCCTGCTTCTACCGGTGATTTCCTAAATTTTTCTGTTCTGGGCCCTAACAGTGAAGTCCATCAGGAAAGCTTTGGCTGTGGAGGGCAGGTCCTGGGGCCGTGTGTGCCCTGAGCCTGTGAGCTGCAAACCTCATGGGCTGGGCTGCAGATGTAGCATCCTCTCAGAGCGAAGGATAACCCTGATACTGCTTCCCTCTAGGAAGGAATTCTGGCCTTCCACAGAAGGAATCACATCGCCCAGACACTGATTCCGTTCTGAGGAAAGCAGGCGGAAACTGGGGTTGTCAGTTTTCATACCTGGGTTCAGGTCAGTCGGGAATGGATCACTGGGCACTTGCTAAATGAGAGACTGCAAAGAGTTAATCTTTATCAGAAAATCATAAGCACACTTAAGCACACATAATGGCCACATTATTTCCATTAAACTCCCTCCTCCCATCTATAACCTTGGTCACATAATCAGGAATGAAAATCATTATCTATTTCATTCACATCTGTTAGTAATTTTTTTGAAACCTTCTTTTAATCTGATTAGAACTTCTCCTCTAAACCAAACAAATTCTAAACTCAAGGCTAAAATATCAGGTTAGCTTAGCAATACACATAATATTTTCATTTTCTCTTCCTAATTGAATTTGTACATTGATCCACGTTACTGTTCTCCTGACCATTGTTATGAGCTGTTTCCCAAATGCCAAGGGTGTGTGATGCACTGGGGAGACACTGAAAGCTCTTTGCTTTCCCAGTTCATGTGTCCCTGTCCCTGCCCCGGCTGTCACCCTGTCCCTGCCCCGGCCCTTCCTCCCTGCTCAGCTCTAACGAGGATTTCTCTCTGTAACCTACTGGGAACGTTGTCTGAAAGGTGAACTCTTGAGGACTGGCCTGGGGGAGTGCTGTGAACGGATATGCCATTCCTGGCAGTGCCCAAGGCCAGGCTGGACAGGGCTGGGAGCACCCTGGGACAGTGGGAGGTGTCCCTGCCCATGGCAGGGGTGGCACTGGGTGGGCTTTGAGGTCCCTTCCAACACAAACCATCCTGGGATTCGCTGATTCTAATTCTGAGGGAACATCCTGCCTGGCAGTGGCAGCACAGGTAGCAAGATAAGGCAATTTAAGGCATTTCCTTCATCTCCTCCTGAGTGTGCCCATTATTTGCCATGG
Source organism: Edolisoma coerulescens (assembly GCA_013397115.1). NCBI lineage: Eukaryota > Metazoa > Chordata > Aves > Passeriformes > Campephagidae > Edolisoma > Edolisoma coerulescens. Next base: position 155,515 of record VWZW01006799.1, on the reverse strand, counting down.
CCTCAGGCTCACCAGAGCAGCAGGACACGTCCAGAAGGAGCAGGCACAGGGAACGTGCATCCCCTCTGCAGAGCTGTGGTTTCCTGTTTTCTCTGTCAGTTATTTCGAGAGGTCTCTCAATAAAAACAGCCACCAGTCCCTCTGGGAGACGCCTGGGTGAGCCCAGCACCCCCGGGAGGGCCCGGCCAGAGCCGGGCTGAGCGCTCCCACCACGGGGCCAGGGCTGCCCGTGCCAGGGGCTGAGAGGACGGACAAAAATAACCTGTGCAGTTTCACTTTCGCTCTGCTGAGCAGAACAGATGCTCTCAGGCAGTTTCGCTTTGTAGAAATCCCTCAGTGAAGCAGCTCAAAACTCCAGTGGGAGCTGATGCAGCGCTTCAGGAGGGGCTGTCCCCGAGGAGCCACAAACCCCGGAGCCCCCTCGGCTCCGAGTCCGGGAGCAGCGATGGAATTTGCTCTCATCTGGCCTCCAATTTTGTTGCCTCTATCTCAGCCCTTCGGGGGCTACAGGCGTAGCAGAATTTTGGCAAGGAGACCACGCTGTAAAGCTTTTATTTGCCTTTTGCAGTTGTTTCAGGTCCTGTTCCTTGTTAAGCAGTAATGGAAGAAGTCAAACACTGACCTTTCGTGTAAGCACAAAAGAGCCTTTTGGGGCACGATAACAACCTCCGAGGACTCCTGTAGTTCTTTACGAGTCTGTATAAAAGTTACTGTTCATAATCTGCTTTTTCCTTCCTCTCTGATGATGACTGAGTTATTCTAAATTAGTATTTGTTGTTTTATTAGTAAATATTTCTCAGTCCCATCCATTCACTTGGAGCATCCTCTTACACCGCTCATTTAAGGTGCAGGTGTCCCTGCCCGTGGCAGGGGGTTGGATCAAAATCATCTTTACTGGCCCTCCCAGCCCACACCAGTCTGGGATTCTCTAATTCTCCAAACATTTCCTTCAGCTTTCCCAAAAAGAAATGCCCGCTGTGAGCACTGGGAACGCCCTGAGGAGGCTGTGCCCGTGGATGCAGGTCCATGGCAGGCATAACACACCACAAACCCCCAGCTGATGTCAGACCCTCTCTTGCAGACAAATGATGCAGCAAGGCTCAATATTTGACTGCTCACAGCACCCAGGGAGCTGCAGCTCCTGAGAGACGTGAGAAACTTGTAATAATTCCCATAATTCCCATAATTCTCTTCATCCCTGCTAAATCCTATAAATCATCACACCTGCAGGACTTCTGCCATCACGTAGCCCCTTCGGCTGTGACAGCAGGGGTGTGGTTGGCTCCTACCTGCAAATTAACGAGGAGTTCCACACCATACCTGAAAAACCAGAGAAGACTTGTTTCACAGGAGAAACGTTTTGTTTTTAGGAAGTTTTGCACTGATACATGAGCCAAGCCTGCAGCTTCATCAGTGCCCCTAAGCCAATTAACCTCGCTCATGTTCTCTTGGGGGGAAGTTTGCAAACCGAGGAGTTCAAATCCTGCAAGGGAGTCTGTGCTTGGGCAGGAGCCCCGATTCCTCCTGACTGCAGCTGAGGGTTCCCCGATTCCTCCTGACTGCAGCTGAGGGCTCTGTCGCTGTCCGCAGGGTGAGTCAGGCTCTTGTTCCTCTCAGCAGGACTCTGTGATTTCCTTGTACTCCCACCCACAGCAGGACTGGGTCCGTCATCTGTCTTTGCTGGGGTTTTAATAAAAGGTCAGGCTTGTTCTCTGCTTTCTTGCCCCTTCAAGACATTTTTGATGTCAGACAAATTGAGCTGCCAGGGAAAGTGAGAGGATCCTTTAAAGGGTCAAAAAGTGGTTAAAATGTGGAAGCAAAAGGTAGGAAGAAATAGATCATTTCACAGCTAAGTGGAGTCCCACAGAGATCTCTGCCATTGCAAATACTCAGAAATGACTTGGAAAAGGAGAGGAGGTGGCAGGAAGTGACAAAGTTGGCTGCTGAAAATAAATTATTCAAAGCAATAAACCCAAAATTTGACTGTAAAGAGCTGCAGGAGTACCTGACCAGTGTCTGACCTGAGAATGGCAGGTGATCAAATGCCAGGCTGAATTTACTGCCAGAAGATTATAATGCACACAAGGAAAAGCAAGAAAAACACATGAATGTGTGCCATGACGAGCTGTAAATTAGGTGTTAGCACTGGAGATACGGAGTTCTACTGAAACAAACTCCCTGCTGGCTGTCAGAAAAATCAACTGGAATGTTCAGAATGATGAGGGAAGGGAGAGGGAAGAGCTTTGTGTGACCATGTCTCGTGTACTGTGTGTGCTTCTGGTCGCCCCTCTCAGCAAGTATATCCTAAATTAAAAGGTGTAGAAAAGATCAAGAAAGAGGATTAAGGCAAAACAACAGCTTTGGAGAGCTCACACTCCTGCTCGGTTCCTTGGTGCTGGGACAGGGATGAGGCTCCTGTCACTGTGCATCTGCCTGCCAGGAGCTCTGTGACATCGGGGACACGTCCGGGCCACTGCTCCGCGTCCTGCGGGAAAAGGGGGACCCAGCCCCAGCGGGGGCTGTCCCGCCTGGGCACAGGCTGCAGGGGAAAAAGGAGTTCTGAACAAAAAGTGGGAGAGGCCCTGCTCTCTGAGATATTTTAAGTGAGGCTGTTTCTGACAGAGCTGCTGCTCATTTACACTGAAGTGTTTCAGAACCACTCACAAGTCTGGGTTTCAATGCTCCTGGCAATGCAGAAACTCTCAGGTGGCACAGTAACCACCTGTTCTGGAGAGCTTTGTGTTACCAGAATGTTTAGGCTGTCTCTAAACTAATCTTTAAATAAGATGAGACAATATGATTTTCTTTTTATTTGTTTTCTCTTTTCGGCACCGATTTCTGTGATGTCAGTCTGATGCCAAGCACAATCCCACAGAGGAAATACCTTGTAGGTCTTCTGGTTTTTCATTAGATCTCCCAAACCACGGAAGAAGCCTGTTTAAAAGTGCAGTCCTTTAAAAGTTATATCCATGTAAATACTAGGACAACAAGACACAGGGAGTAAATAGGATGGAGCCCAAAGCATAAGGACAATGAAGCACTTTTTCCATAAGAAATTAAAAGATCAATCCATTCCTTCTGTTTTCTCTTCTTGTCCCCAGAAAAAGCATTTTCATTTTTATGTCCCATCTCCTTACCTAACTCCCTTTGAATCCTCCCATTTTGGGTATGGGATATTTAGGAAAAGGTTTAAAAAGTCTTTCTCCATATGGAGCTCATACTGCAAGTCCAAGAACTCTTCCCCTTGGCTCCTGGGATTGCCTCAGGCTCTAAATGAGGACCCATGCAGGGCACTAAACCCGGCAGAGTTTGGAATTATGGTTTCAGTTTGAAGAGGTACCATATCTCTTGCTGTAAAGGCAGATGTTTTAAAAGGTATGTGGCATTTCATAAAACACGCTTTTAGTGGTAACATTTTTGTTTTGTTCATGCCTTTACTTACATATTTCACTCCTGAATCCGAGCTGAAAACTCTCCCAGTGTCACAGCTGAATTTGTTTCATTAGTGAGCCCAGCTGCACATAACTCTGCTTTATTGCTGACAAGCCCTTGATTTATAGAACGTGGTTTGAAATCACCAGTATGGGGAAGTAGGACTCGCTTTAAAACAAAATAGGTGTCAGCCTCCTGCGTGGTGCATTCCTGCAGAGGATCTGCCATGTCGGAGTCACGTGGGAATGTGATTCCAGATTCCCTGGGAATACGATTCCAGATTCCCTGGGAATACACAGCTGTGCCCACTCTGCTTCCCAGCACGTTGGTACAGCTGCCTTGGCAGTAAGAGTTAATTTCTCCCTTTGCAGCACCATCACCACCACAACATTCCAAAACAAGCAAAGGAACTCCGAACACCGTTCCCCATCACCTCCCCTCGCCTGGCTCCTGACACACGGCAATCCATGGAGCTGTCCCAGGAGCTGGTGAGCCAGGTCAGCCCTTCACTGATTCACCTGTCCAGGTAACTCCTGCCTGTCCCAAAGGACAGCTGAGCCAGGATGACCCCGGGAGCTCCCAGGCTGCCATCGGGTCTCTGTGGCACAGGGACCCCCTACAACCCTCCTGCCCACGGAGGGGCTGCGTTGGCAATGCCACAGAGCCCAGACTCCACTGAAATCTGTGTGCCACTGGCTACTGGATTTCAGCAGGCATTGTGCAGCAGGAAAAAATACGGCTGCAATCAAAGGTGGTTCTCTTCTTGCAGGCATCCTGTAATTAGCTCAAGTTTTCTTTTTTCATAGAGAGGTCCTGATGCATAAACCAAAAGTTTCCTCTTCCTTGCATGTTGTTGCCAGATGTTTCTGCAAAGCTTCAAAACAACAAAGTTGTTTGTGAACTTGCACATGACTTCAACCCATGCCTGTCACAAAGTGCTCCTCCTCCTCCTCCTCCTCGTCAATTAACCCAATTCATTCCTCTCCCCTTCCCCCTTCTGTTTCTGACCACTGCATTTCACTGTCTGTCTGTCCCAGCACCCTGGAGTTTCAGCCCTTTGCCACAGATCCCACGGGAATGGGATGAGCTTCAAGGTCCCTTCCCACCCAGGCCATTCCATGATCCTTTAAGGGGAAGGAACAAAGGGATTCAAGATGAAGCAGATCAATACACGTAGAGGGGAAGGAGCTGGGAAGGAGAACGGCACAGTGGAAGAACTCCGCAGTGGTTCCTGTAGAAGTGAGGGACCTGGTGGGAAATCAAAGCACAAAATAGACCACAACAGATGAGGGCTGCCATGGGAAATACAGGAAAAAACACGGTAAAAATAGAAAAAATACCAGGAGTTATTACTGCGAGGAGGAGGTGGGAGGGCACGGCAGAGCCCCTCTGTGCCTCAGGCTGTCTGACCACAGCTAATGGCAAAAGCACGCTTGGAGTGAGCTCAGAGCCAGGAGCCTCCCCTGACAAACACGTGGAGGATGCTGAGATGTCCTGCTGGTGAAGCAGCAGCTCCTGAGCTGTGGGAGCCACAGCTGGGGAACATCCTTGTCCCATTCTGGCTTCCCTGCAAACCTATTGACAGGCTGCAGGCATTGGCTGAGGGACTTTGATGTATATTCAAGAATTAAACAGAATTACTCTCAAGCTGATAGGAAACCAAACTGAGCTCCTTACAAGGCAACCAAGATCGTAAAGGATTTGGCCTTGGGAAGAGCATCAGACACTGGGCATGTCACTGGGCAATCCTTTTGGGAGAGACAGCAGATTGCAGAGGGAGGAGCAGTTCTTCCTACAAAACTCTGCTTTACATGAGCTGTCTGTGGCACAGCTACAGAACTGGCATTTCACACAACCCTTCCTTTTGGAAGCACTTCCAAGATGGCTTAAGGACTCTATGAGTTGTTATGTGTGGACTCCACAGAGCCTTTATTCCCTAAGTGCAAACTCCGATCTTTGCCCGTGTGACTCCGTACCGAGGTGCTTCCTCTGCCCCACGTTCTGCACGCTCCCGTCACTGTCAGACCTGGCAGGACCTGCTCGTCTCCAGGTGCCCTCACTGTCCGTGCTGACCCCAGGCAGATTTATGTCGGCATCTGGCAGCCACAGGAGTTCCCTTCGGTGCTTCAGATGTTCTTTCTGACCTTTGGAGCGCTGTACACAAAGCTCAGAGTGGCTCCTGCTTCCATGAATTGCCTGATCTCCTCTATGAGAGCCATAATTATGTTTTAATGATTTATTAATATTCTCCACTTCCATATTTTAATGTCTATATTTAGTGTTTGTTAAGGTCGAGGCTCATTATCTCTGCAGTATTATTACATTGTGGCACAGGAATGTGCAGCCGTTTATAGATTTTGGAGATCTGTGGGATGACAATTGGCACCACTCTCGCTGTGGCTCCCCAGAATTCCTGGGGTGCTGGGCTCCCACCAGACCTGCACTTACTTGAAAAAACAATCACAAGGTTTTTAAAGCCTAACTTTTGTTGTGCATTTTTCTGAACTAGCAGAGATGAGTTGTATTTAACTCTGACCACCATCACACAACACATTTTAAGGTGTTACGTATTGGGTACACGTTAATGTTGTAAAACAGCCAGAACACGCAGCTTATCAAGGTGTGCATTACATTTATTTTTACAGTGTAGGAGTGTCCTAGGGAACACTTCTGTGTGAAGGAGAGCGAGGGGAGGTTTGTTGGGTTGTTCAGCCCCAGAGGACAACCGTGTGAGAAGGGTTTGTGCAGCAGCAGGGGAGCCTCAGGCAGAGGAGCGGCCCTCGGTCCCTGCCCCGCGGGACGCTGCGGGCTCCCCGTGGCTGAGGAGCACCTGGAGAAGTGAGAATCAGGAACGTTCTTTCCCCAGTTTTATAGAGAGAAGCAGAAAACATCTGACATTTTTCATAATATCCAAAATTGGGTCCTTTTGGATCAAAGATGACATTAAGATACAGAATTACTCATTAGAGAAGGAGGGTCCTACCCATTACTGCTCAAAAGCAGCTGTAATTGAGCATCTGAACGGGTGTTTATAAACAGATGTTCTCATCTAAATGTCTTAGAAATAAACAGCTTTGTTATTCCAGTTTCCCCAAACTACAGAAGGAGCTACAGCTCTCCTCCACAGGCTGATGTTCTCCCACGTGTACCCTAATACTTGAGTTCCCCAAATTGCAGGGGGAGGAGGGGTCCCCAAATGCAAGACCGTTTGTGCAGCAGAACGTTCACAGAGCAGTACTGTACATTGTCCAGATGTAGTCCCAGGAACACTTTAGGATTTCATGCTTTGAGAGACATCGTTGCCTTTATGGAACAGCCAGGACCTGTGCAGCAGCCCTGCACTGGTGACAGAGGTTTCACAGTCTCTGTGAACACTCTGACTTCTGCTATTTGGGTTCCCTCGCATGTGAAGAAGCATTTCCTGAGAGCTGTAAATCCATTGCATCATTCGAGACACACCACAAGGGAGTTTTGAGGGCTGCTTTAAACACATCTCTCAAAAATGGGGAAGAGCTACAATTTTTCGTAACTTGGGGGAAAAAAATAATGTTAAGCTAACATGGTGTGCATGTGTTCTGCATTTTAAAAGTAAAACAACAGCTTCCAAAAGTCAATGTGGCCTGGAAAAAACTTATGACTTAAAAAAAAGGGCATATAATTGTGCTGTAAAATCTGATCATCTCATCCAACCTCTGNTTCCTCAGGCTGAGGTGAAACTCGTTGTGTTTGGGTTTATTGCTGCTTGTCCTGTCACTGGCACCACCGAACAGAGCCCGGCACCATCCTCTGCCAGCCCTGGGAGATGTTTGTGTGGAGTGATGGGATCCCCTCCCAGCCCTCTCCGGACTGACCCAGCCCAGCTCCCACACTCTCTCCTCCATCAGAAAGATGCTCCAGACCCCTCAACACCTCCGCTGGACCCTCTGCGGCAGCTCCTTGTGTCTCTTGTAGAGCGGAGCCCAGAGCTGGACATGGGCTCCAGCCGTGCCTCCCCAGGGCCGAGCGGGAGCATCGCCCCTGCC
>VWZW01006799.1:129874-146747 GCA_013397115.1 Edolisoma coerulescens | reverse complement strand
CGGAGCGGTGGCACAGCCGCGGTGGGGCCGGGAGCCGTGTCCCCGTGCCCCCGTGCCCGGCGAGGACGGGACGGGCTGGGAGCGGGGCACTGCCCCCCGGACTGCGGCCGTGCCCGCTGGGCGCTGCCGGGGCTGGCCGGACACCGTGTCGGAAGTTTGCCGAAGAATTTACAGTGTTTCTCCAAATATTTATGCTTTCCGCTGAAAAAAACACGTGGCAAATACAAACATCTGAAACTTACGAGGTTTGTTTTCAGTGTTGGGTGTGTTTGGAGAGCAGCCGGGAGCGGGTAGAGTGTTGGAAGCTAATAAAAGTCCTGCTTTATTTTTAGCTAGCTTTTATTTATAAATTTGAGATGTATTTAAAGAATTGTGCGGGGTTTATTGCAAGATGGATGGGTTGCGTTTTAAGACCGAACCCGTGTAAAGGTGGCAAACGCTGTGTTTTGTGGTGGGGAGGTCGAGTGGCTCCTGGGGAATAACAAACCACGGAGGTGCCGCCTCTGGGAGCTCCGGACCTGCTCTGGAAGGGGAGAGCTGACTGGGAAAGGTGGCAAATGTCCTCTTCCCCTGTTCAAGGTGTGGTTAAAGACCAGGGAAATTTACCTTGTAAAATTTGTAAACCGGGTCCTTTAACAATTTTTACAATTCCTTACTGCGGGGACGGGTGACAGAGCTGGAGAGTGCGTGCAGAGATGTCATGTGCTGTAGCTTGATTCTGAGTTGTGTGCAGGCAGAGTTACCCCTTCATCCAGGTTTAGCAAAGCTTTAAAATACGTACTTCCTCCTCACTAAACAGAAAACAAAAACTAAACCCCCCTGAAAACAAACGCAGTGTGTTTGTGGCACGTGTCAGCGCAGAGCGTGGTGTGCCGTGCCTTCGCTCTCCGAGCAGCTGAGCCGGGTTCGCCAGGCGAAGTATTTAGACTTTTAATTTAAAGCTGTTATTGATGTGTCCTTGCTGTGCTGACTTTGACTGCTTCTGATCTTTTTCTAGTTAATGGTAAAGTAATGGATTCCAAAGAACTGCTTAACCCGTCGGATCAAGACGAAACCAGGAAAAATGCGCTCATCAGTACCAAAGGAGGGATCGTGATGGACTTCCATCCACCCTTCAGGGGTGGAGCCACTGTCCAAGCCCCTGTGTCTACATCTCCTCTCCCTGCATCTTCTCAGTCGGATTCCAGTCAGCAACCTGCTTTGGCTGACTTTCCAAAAGGATTAGGAAACAATGTGCCTCAGCCAGACCTTTCCAAGGCAGTGTCGCTCTCGATGGGACTGTACATGGGTGAAACAGACGCAAAAGTGATGGGAAACGACCTTGGATTTTCGCACCAGGGCCAAATCAGCATCTCTTCCGGAGAAACGGACTTCAGGCTCCTGGAGGAAAGTATTGCGAGCTTGAACAAGTCCTCGAGCCTGGCCGAGGACGCGAAGGGAACCGCGTCTTCTGAGGTGCCGCTCGAGCCGGATTTCCCAGGCATGGCCGGGCGCAGCGTCCCCGCGGAGTCGGGAGCTGCAGTCCAGAGCCAGGTGGGCTCGAATGGTGGCAACTTGAAGTTGTTCTCTGAAGACCAAAGCACCCTGGATATCCTCCAGGATCTAGAATTGCCGCCGGTCTCGCCGGGCAAGGAGCCCAACGGGAGCCCGTGGCGGCTGGACCCGTTGCTCGATGACGGTGGCTTGCTGTCCCCCATATCCGCAGACGACGCCTTTCTCCTGGAAGGAGGTCTCGGCGAAGACTGCAAGCCTCCTGTTTTATCTGACACTAAACCTAAAATGAATGACCGTGGTGACCTTTTACCCAGCTCCAAAATGCCAATGCCTCAAGTGAAAACAGAAAAGGAAGACTTCATTGAACTCTGTACTCCCGGCATCAAGCAGGAAAACATGGGCCCACTTTACTGCCAGGCCAACTTCTCCGGGTCGAACCTGCTGGGTACGAAAGTCTCGGCCATCTCCATCCACGGTGTCAGCACCTCTGGGGGACAGATGTACCACTATGATTTAAATACTGCATCGCTCTCTCAGCAGCAGGATCAGAAACCAATCTTTAATATCATTCCTTCTCTTCCTGCCGGGTCAGAAAATTGGAATAGGTGCCAGGGATCGGGGGACGAGGCATTGGCTCCACTGGGAACGCTCAACCTCTCTGGCAGACCTGCTTTCTCTAATGGCTATTCGAGGTAATTAGTTTTTGTTGCTCTTTATTAAAATGCTACAAGTGCGTTTAGCACAGCTCCATGCATGCTGGTTTGTTGCTTGGGCTTTTTTTCCTTTTTCTTCCCTTTTCCATTTGGTATGTGTGGCTGATCAGACGTCACTGGGGAATATTTATCCCACAGTACAACAGCAGCTTTAAGCAACTACTCAATTATTGGTATTAAAGGGAAGAAAAGTGGAGTGGAGCTGGCATGCTTTAAAAAGTAAATAAATAAAAACGAAACTTCCAGCATACAGTGTGGAGGGAAAACCGAGTACGTGGTAGCAGGATCCATACACAGGCAGTATGGAAGGAAGTATTTAAGTGTACGCAGAAGCTCCTTCGTTCCCAGGGGTTAGAGGATCAATCACTGTGGGCTTTTTTTTCCTTCCTAGCATTACTTAAATGTTACGCACAAAAATAACTTGGTTGCTGGGTAAATTTCTAGAATTACATTTAAGCTGAACTCGAGTTTTCGGCGTGCTCGGTATCGCATTTGCCTTACATGGACAAGAAGATTCCGAGTGGGAAATACTCAGCGGCGCGTTCAATAACTGCATTTAAAGAGATAAGAATATTTGCAGTCGGACTTAAACATACCTGGAATTTAACTCCTGAGGAGAACGGCAGGAAGGCTGCTGGGAGGGGGTTTGGGGAGCTGGTCCGGACCTGTGGCAGTGCCTTGGTGTGCTGGTTGTGTTTCCTGCGGATAATCCAGGGGTGCAGGGAGACGCTGCTGGGGGAGCAGCGGCTCTCGGGCAGCTGTGCTGGGCTGTGCAGAGGGAATGGGAATGGGAATGGTTGGGTTCCAGGGGAACACCCAGTTGTGGCTTCCCTCGGCTGTTCCGTGTTTAACAGCAGGAGCAGCGTGGGGCCTCCACGGAGGAGGGGGATTTCGTGGAGTCTGTCAGAAATCGGCTCTGCGAGTCCCTATACAGAAACACGGCATTTGTAGGCTTTTAATGAAGATCTGGTTTAACATTCTGGGTTTTATTGCTCTGCTGACAGTTGATCCCCAGGGTGTTCCCTGCCGGTCCCGGGGCTCTCCTTGCATGATGTTTGCTCCATTTTCCCATGGTTGGAATGAAGTGTGTGAGGATTTCTTTGTTTCAGGAAGACAACTTTTAGCTTGCTTTCATTCTCAGTTTCTTTAATAGATTTTGATTTCTGTTGTGAATGTCGTTCTTTTTCTTTGAAGTGTTTAAAGCAATGTGTAATGTTAGAGATCCAGAAAAGAAAATCAAAATCTGTGGATAGATTCCACCTTGATATATGAATATTGACCGTGTCTTACCATTTATTTCGACAGACTAGAAATGTTTGTGCTAATCTTTTGCATAATTAGTCCAATTCCATGTTGTGTTCGGTTTGTTTCATGGGGTTTTTTGGGGGAGTTTATTTCCTCTGCTCTCACTGTATCTTTTAAGGTAATCATAAACTCTGTGTCAAAGCAAGAAGTGTTTCTGCGTTGGGGGGGATGATTTCAGGGACAGTTTAAATAAGCAGATGCCCCAGAGATAGCGGAAATGTCACTTTGGAGGATAATTCTGAGGAGGGGAGGCGCTGCCTCGCTGGGGCTGTGCAGAGCCCCAGGCGCTCCCGGGGCTGACACGGAGGTGTCTGCCCGGCCCGGGGAGCTCCGGACACCGACCCGGTGTCCTGTGTGCGGTCCTGGAGGGACGGAGAGCTCCTTTCGGGGTGTGACCGTGGGCAGAGCTGCTCCCGGAGGGAGCGGGCGAGCAGGGGCAGATGCCGTGGTGCCATCCGGAGCAGTTTGGGGCAGGGCTGGCAGTGCCCGGCCAGCCCGGGAGCGTCCCGGAGCATCCCAGCACCAGCCGCCTCCTCCGCTGCCCGGGCTTATCCACGCCGGGGCTCCAGCGCTGACGTTCTTGCTTCCTGCAAGGTCATCTTGTATTTTATTGCTTCCTTTTTGCTGTAAGATAATGGATTTTTTTTTTTTCTTTATGGAATGTGTGAAGAATTTTGAGGTGGCTCCTAGTTGAGCTTTGCATAAAAATGCATTATTCACAGCTTTGTGGAAGCTGTTCTTACTTCCCAAGGATTTTTATATACTTAAACTACAAAGTCCAGTTCTAAAAACAGCACTGTTTGGGTTTTCTTTATTATTTTTATTCCGTAACATTCAGGCAATTCCATTTTCCTTTTACAGTGTTTGAGGTATTAATGAACCCTGGGTTTAAAGCAGGAATTTTCTTTCTTCCTGAACCTTGCCAGAAATATTTGGTCTAAACTGGGTTAGTTTAAGGTGATGTATTGTGGATTTGTTTGTTTTCCTTGCAGAAGACTTAACAAAATTGGCATTTGTTTTAGAAACAAAGGAAAGACTCACTTGCCAGGTTCCCGTGGTCTGGTTTTTTTTTAGGTACTAAATGTGAGAGGTGGAGGCTGGGATTTTGAGAAGCTTCAGGTTCCAGGAGGAAACACTTTTTCGTGTTGGTAGAATTATTTGTCTACTAATAACATATTAATTGTAGGCTGAACATAGGGGAAGAAAAGCTGCAGTTCAGCCCTGGTGTTCAGGTTGTATTTAATCTGCCTGTTTAGTGGGAAGCCTGGAATGTCCCTTTATATCCACTCAGGCTGGGATTGATGTCGTGCCATTTTTGAGTGGTTTTGCTCCTCCAGACAGCCCAGCATGCTGGCTTTAATGAGACAAGTGATAATCAGGCCCAAGAAAACCAATCAATTGCAGTGAACTGCGGGAGGGATCCGGAAGTTAACAAGCAGAATGCAAACTTCAGGAACTTGATTAATGGGAATGAATTGGCAATAATCAATAAACTGTTATGAGTGGAAGAGTCAGTCAGTGCTTGGGCTGAGCTGCAAATCTTCCTGCTGAAACACTGAGCTGCAGCTCCCCAGACTCTGGACCCTGAGCAGCGGGGAGGCTCCGGCCGGCGGGACGGCTTTGGCCGGGGTCGCTCCGGGGTCTCCCATCTGGGCGAGTGGAGCGAATGAAGAAGGTGGATAGAATAAAAGGGAGGAGAAAGTAGGCTAACAGCCAGTTTACCTTAGATTGTCTTTAATGGCAGCGAAGCAGCAGCTGGAAGAGGAGTAAATCGCGTTGCAGTGCTTCACTGAAGAGTTGGAGGGCTTGCTGGCGCCCGTCTCCGATGGGATGTTACTGTGATTTATTACACAAACCCAGGGAAAAACGTCCCATTGCAAGGAAATGGCTTTAGCAACGCGCACTCGTGGGGCTCTTGCATGGTATATACATTAAATCCTTCGCTCAGCTCCTGTTGCTCTGACTTCCTGGAGATGTGGCTTGTTGTGGGGGGAGCGAAGGATGCCGAGAACCAGCCCGGCAATGCAGGATTTGCTCCTACAGCCAGAATTCACAGAAACTGGGCCCCACTGGCAGTGTTATGGCTTCTCTTATTACAGTTGAAATCATTCCTAGTACTTAAGCTTGTGGGGGATAAGGATCATTAAGGAAGTTTAAGAAAGGGCAAGAGCTGAGAGAAGCCATTAAAGAGGAGGAGAGTCTGCAAGGAGGAGAAGTTTTGCCGGTCGGTCGCGGTCCAAAGCCTTGCTTCCAAAAGTTGCCTTTCTGCCCTTAACCCTTTAACTGGGATTCTTCTTGGACTCAGGTGCTGTATGAGAAGGAAGGGAAAAAAAGGGTTTGTTTGCCAGCAGTGGTAAAGGTCAGTTGTCCGTTTGTCTTCCCGCTTTGTTTCCCTCGGCTGCCGGCCAGGGCCGGTGGCTTGGCAGGGCTGGATGCGGTGCTTTAAGTGCTGCCTGACTCAGCAGTGTATAATGTATGGGACATCCGGAATTGGGGCTTTTTTAATAATTCTATTTTGATATAAAACCCAGACGTGTTATTTGGAGTGCTCAGGGTTCCAGTAGTCTGTGTTGTGATTTGTCAGCTCAGTGTAATACTGTACTTGGGGGTCTGAGTCTGGAAGTAGATGGCAAAAAATCCAGTTGTTTTGGCAGAAAGGGATGAATCAGGAATGTCCTGCAGAATGTGCTCCAAGGTGCCGTGGAAAGGTAACTAGATAAATGAGAGGTCATGTAAGACATAATCCACTTTTCCCAGTTTTGGCTGATCCTTCCATCGAGCTCGTAGCCGAGTAGGCTGTTGTAAGTCCAGCCCAAATTGCTAACTTCTGCAAATTTATTTCTCCCTACAATGATCTCTGTTTTAATTCTGGCTTATAAAACAAGCTTATTTTTGTTGTCCATTCCAGTTTTTTTATTTATCTCCATGGTTAAACCCCTTGTACTCCTCTCCTGCTGCCAGTGAAGGCAAAGCTGTGGTTGAACAAGTCCTACTCACGAATCTTCTCAGAAACGTGAAATACAGGTATTATCCAACTCCTACATTGTATATTTACCATGCTAAAGATTACTTTTACAGTGAGAGCAATTTATCCTGGGGGAAGCAAATTTCCCTTCTTCCTTTGATTATTGCTGCTCTTTCTGGAAATGAGCAAGTGGTGCATATTCTGTGTGTATATGTAACTGCAAACTGGAATTATTTCTACACTTTAAAGGGTTCCCAAGTCCTCCTGGGTCCAGTTTTATAGCCACTGCTGGGTGTGGTGGTAACTTTCCTCCTCCCAAAGCTGTTGCTTTAGGGTAGCATTCATTTTTGGGGTAGTTGAAGCCTGCCCGAGCTGCTGTCCCACCCCGGTGTGCTGCTGCAGTGCATGTATGTGTTCTGCAAACGGCCCCCATGGCATCAGTCTTGAGGAGAACAACATCCCAATAAAATCCTGTTCTCACTCCAAGTTACGAGCAATGGGAAAAGCTTTGTAGAGCTGTAGTTACAATTACCTTGGGTTTGTGCTGTTAAAATAACTGCGAGTGTGTCACCTCTGGTGTAGAGAAATGAACTTGGAAATGCCTTTGTAAAGTGATCAACTTGGAGCCCAGAAGCACAGAACAAGTGTGTGTGCAACAAGGTGCTTTCTGGGAAGAACACTTGGATGTGCTGAACGCTGTGTGCCAGACCCAGGGAGTTTGGGTTAAGCTCTCTTTGGTTTCCCAGCCTTTGTCTCCCAGAGTCTCAAGTATACACAGATTTTAATCTTATTTACTGAAGAATTAATGTGTGGCACTGTTGCATGCACAGATTATTGTTCTCATCCCAGGGATTTTCTGGCTGATTCACTGTAGTTGGAGATCCATTGATAACCATTTGTAACAGTCACTGTAGTGTGAGATCCATTGATGCCCTTTTAGAACACAGCCTTTGCTTCAATAGCCAAGGCCCTCGCAGACCAGGAGTTAATCCTGTTCCCAGTGCTGGGGGTTCTGGAAATACTGGTCAGATGCTGTCAGTGGAGGGCCTCATCCCCCTGGGACAGGAGTGAACCAGTACAGCTGGAATAGATGACACATGCAAAAAAAGAATAATTTCATCTCATTGTCTTGGCCCTGACTCCAGAGCAGCCCGTTCGGGGTATCTGTGGGAAAAAAACAAAACACAAGATCTGCGGTTTCTTTGGCCATATGTGAGGGTGTGACACATGGTGGCCGTGGCATTGCTGGTCACCTGCAGAGGGCTGTCAGCACAGGGTCCCTGCGTCGGAGCCCTCGGTGCCGCAGACCCGAGCTGGGAGGCTCTGGACGTGCAGCTCTTGCTGCCTGTGGGCAGGAGAAGCCCCAGGTGTGGGCTGGCCCCACGTGTAACCAGTCCAGCGCCCGGGTCCTTACTGGGGGGGGAGTAGCTGTGTCCCCAGAAGTGCAGGGTCGGGCTGGGAGGACAATTCAGCACAATTACTGTGTCTCTCCTGGGGGTTTTCCTCCTTGCCTCACCTTCGCTCCGGAGAAGGTGTTGTGCCTGTGCCTCCCACGTTCTGGCCTGACGCAGCTCCCACAAACCTCTGCCGTGACATTTCCTGCTGGGAGTCCATCCCTGGATTGAAGCAGTGTCTCCTTGTGCTCCAGCCATGCCTGTATTGCTCGAAACAGAACTCTAAAACACCATGACAAAAGATTTTCCTCCCTCTGCCGTGGCCTGTCCCGCCGGCTGTGTCACCTCCGTGTCCCAGAGGTGTCTGGCAGGTGCAGGAGGAGCAGCTGCAGCTCCTCTGGCTCAGGGAGCCCTAAACCTGGAGCTGGGCTTTGGGATGGAGGGGATGGAGATGAGGTCAGGTTTTCTTGCTGCTCGTGTGTGAGAGGCGAGTTGAGGTTCCAGGACACGGTGTTACTTACCCAGGATATCATGTAGAGTTTTATAATCCTGGTGCCTTAAATCAATAATCACCACAATTGTGGGGATTTCTGGAGGAAATTGTGCTCTTCAGAAGTCATTTTGACATCGTGTGTGGAAAATGTTTCTGTACCAGCCCACTGCCTTTTTAATATGGCCAGTGCCAACAGGTCACCATAAACCTCCAGATTCCAGCTGTACCTGTGGAGCTCCCAGTCCGTGCTAAATCTTCCTAGAAAATTACAGTCCTGATGTATTTTGGAAATTAATATCCCGCAAACTGCTGATACTTTGCTGTGGGGATGCAATATCATACACAACTTCCCCTTTTTGATCAAATATCTCAGGTTTTTTAAGATTGTAAAGGCAAAAGTACTGTTGGGGAAGGAATTCTAAAATAACGATCATGTCTTTCTTGAATTCAGTTCACTGCTACTGTAATTTAGTAAAGAAAACGAGTTTCATATTGGATTTTACAGTAATACATTCTTCATACTATTTGTAATATGTTTGTACAGTTACTGTGTGTCAGAAAACAGCTGGAGATCATCAAACTTCTACACCACGGTCACACAAGATTTAATACGAAACTTGTGAGCAGCAGGGTGCCATTTACTCTTGTGTTGCTTTTTTCAGATACTTCTCATTTCTGTTGCTTTTATTTGTGTAGCTGAGTTTAAAGTTAGCAGGATGGGAGTTTTAAAAAAGAAATGAGGACAAAAATGAGTAGTTTGCCTCAAAATACTACTTGGGAAACTCAGCAATATGCTGTAGAGTCAAGGAGGAGCAGATTATGAAGTATCAGTGAAGTCTGTCATCTATTCAAGAAGCAAATCATGGAAGTGGTTTCACAGCTCCCTGGCTTGGTTTTCTTTTTTCCAAGAAACCTGGGAAAGGTCCTGTCCTTGTTCTTACCCAGAGGATCTCTTGTGGCACGCTTCAGGATGCAGCAGGGACTTCAGTCTTCTCTTATTGGAAACTTTGTGGGCAGGGGTGATTTGGGGGTTTTTGTGTGTGTTCCTGTCTGTGAAGGGTTGAGTCCCTGTTTCTGCTGGCAGTTCTCATGGAGCAGAGGGGCTGGAAGGCAGATGACCTCTTGGCTCACAAGTGGGCAGTAGCTTGGCTGCGTCCCACTGGTGAGCGGGATGTGAAAACAGGACGTCTGGGGTTAGAAATTCCATGAAATTTTTAGAAAACGAGGTTTTGGTCTTGGATGAGAATCCTCCAGCCATTACACGGCTCCTTTCCAGCTGTGTGAATTGGGTATGACAGGGGAGGGCTTCCATGAGTCTCCTCCTTCCCAGCTGGACATTTGGGAAGGACGTGGCTGCTTATGGTGTATGTGCACCTGGCCTTGCTTTGGGCTTCAGCCCCTTGGGAGCTCTCCAAAGCCTGTGTGGTGTCTCCTTGCCTTCCCCTGCCCTCCCAACCTGCTCTGAGAAATGACTCTGAGGTTTGGGGGTTCTCGGGGATTTTCGTTGCCAAGCTCCAGCAGGTCCACTCCGCCCTGAGCCGGGAGTCTGGAATCTGTGACAGAAAAGAGCAGCTGAAGTGGTTTATTTTTGCTGCCACGGCTTGGAGAACCTGCTCCAAGGTGTGGTGGCGTGTAGGGATGGAGTAATAGGGTCTGGTAGGGCCGGGGAGCCGTGCCAGGGCCGCGCTGCTGGAGCACGTCCGACGCCGCGGTGCCGCCGCGCTGGAGGGGCCCGGCCGGGAGAGCAGGAGCCCCTCGGGGCGCTGGGGTGGGCAGTGGCGAGGGGCTGGGGTGGGCAGTGGGACCTGGGCAGCTGCGGGGCCGTGCCGAGCCCGCTGCGGGGCGAGCTGCCTGTCGCTCGTCCCCGACACCCCGGGGACAGGAGGGCTCGCGGCCTGGCCGCGGAGGAGGGCGATGTTCCGATGGATGCGGTGCCAGGAAAGGGTTGGGGGGTCTCCCCCATCACTTAAAAATGAGGAGGGGTGTCAATACAGCTGTAATGTATTAAGCTCTACATTTTATTTATTATTTCAATAGCTTTTCAGTTGGTCAGACAGTGTAAATTCGTAGCAAAGTGTTTCAAACCAACACAGGTGTCCACAGGCCTGCTGTCCATTGCTGTGTACCTGTATATCTTTTTCCTCTTGCTTACTTTGTTTTTTCCCTAAGAGTTTCTGTTACCTTTCTGAAGCAATAACTTCCTAAAGCCGTCAGCAAAGGTTTTGAATAAATCCGTGCTGAAAACGTTTGTGTTCTGCATGCACATGTGTGGATTTGTTGTGCAAGAGTGCAGTCCAGGCTTGTTAACTTCAAAAACAAAAACTAAATAAAGAAAAGAACTTGCAGACTTGATAGTTTCATGTCGATTTCAGTTTCCCATTACCTGGCTGTTGTTTTCTCTCTTGTATTTTTTCTGTGGGTTACTTTTGCCACCAGGGCCTTTGATGGTTTGTTTTGCCTGTTGAATTTCTGTTAATCTTGTGTTTCGTATTAATTGCTCCCAAATTAATTGTGCTGTCCCTGTATGAGGGTGATGTAGATATAATTAGACTTTTTTTTGTAAAGGACTCTGCGTCTTGGTTCTCTAAAAACATGGAGTAGATTAGAATATAAGCCAATATGAGAAAAACCTGAAAACAGTCTTACCTGAAAACAGGCTTTTAAAACAGCTTTAAAAATTAGAAATCCTAAACTTCATATCCAGAATAGTTTTTGGATGCTGAAAACGTATGGGATTTAATTTCACTCCACACCTTAATTTTGGTAAGATAATACAGGTTTATTACATGTTTATTGAAACAATAGCATCCTGGGGGATGAATTGTCTGTTGGTAAGGATTGGCAGTGATCCAAATGATGGCATTGGAGTTCCCCAGACCCCCAGACCTTTTGTTAAAAAGTCACTTCCAAACAGAATCATTTAGGTTGGAAAAGACCTCCCAGCACATCGAGTCCAGGCTGTGCCTGATCCCCACCTTGTCACCAGCCCAGAGCACTGAGTGCCATGCCCAGGTTGTTTTCAGTACCTTACTGGGATTGCCAAACATAAATTAAAATTAGTTTGTAGAGAATGATCTTACATCTTTGCCTTTTGATTAATAAATGATGTAATCCCTTCTGGGGGAAAGGGGAGACTTGTAATGCTTTTGGGGTTATTTGCTTTGACCAAACAATCCTGATCAGCTTCAGGTTTAAAAGAAAACTGAAGGTTAAATTTATGCTGTTATTTGAAGCAGCATGAAGTGTAGACGTGATCCTGGATCACAGATAGGCTCTCCCAGCAGGAATAGCATTGCTGCTCTAATCCATATTTCAGCAAAGGGTTTTTCTCTGACCTGCTTTGTCCCAGTCCAGGCTTTTGAGAGGTCCCTTGGCCACCCTGAGTGTGGGCGAAGTTCTCTGGTGTAGGGTGTGAGTCCTGCTCTGGACTTCATTTTCTTGTCACTTTATGAATTCTACCCTTCCTGGACTTGTGTTTCTGCTAAGCCCCACACATCTGCCATTTTCTGAACTGAAAAGGAAGCTTCTCTGACACCTTTTTTAACAAAACCCATCTAACAAGTTCTGTGCTGAATTGGTTTCTGTAGCTGGAGAAGACAAGTCTGCTCTCATGCAGTGCCAGGTGATTTGCAAGTTCTGTGCATGATTTGATAAAAAATTTAGTGCTGAAACTCCCTCATCTAAAATGTAAGTGTTGTAAGAACCTGAGTGCTTGGGATTCTGTATTATGTCTAGCAGAGCATTCCTTTTTCAGCCCTTATTGAAGGGAGCAGTTAATATTAGGATGCCTGCACGACAACATCCTGAGTCATCAAGATACTTGACGGCTACTTTCCAACCAGAGCAACTGGTTTGACAGATGAGCTTGGACTTATTTTATCACTTTAAAGATAAATCTTTAAAGACTCTTTTAACACGGTAAAGGTTGGGACATCTGATATTTTATTAAATAACAATCTGGAGGTTTCTGAGTCCACTTATTTTTGTGCCTGAGCTTGTTCCGTGTTGCAGATCAAAGCCCCGGCTGAGTCGCACGGCATACCAGTGGGGAGGAGGAAGTGACTGGGTTTCTATTCCTGGCTGACCCCAGCCTCGGAACCGAGGAAGAGCTTTAAAGGAAATGCAACATTCAGCTCTCTGAATCTTTCCAAGCATTCATAAGTGCTACCAGCACTGGCTTCCTGCATGCAGCGTTTCAAGGCGTGGACGCCTTAAAACTGTCCTAATTTCAGAATGAAACGGGGGTGGGGGGAACGAGGGAAACCCTAAAACTTCGTGGAAATAGCAAAACTTGCAATTCCAGATTTTATCAAAAACATCCAAAATATCCTGTTTTTACCTGGCAGGCAGCTCTGCAAGCCCAGCCACGGTGGGAGGTGGTGGAAGGAGGTGGGTGGGAAGGGATGGCCGGAGCCCAGTGGGGCTGCTGGCACATGGTCTGGGCCCCTTCAGCACGGGCAGGGAGAGCTCCATGGGATCAGTGCAGAGCCAGGGGTCCCCTGGGCGAGGGTGGCTTTGCCCAGCAGACCTGGAGGAGCTGCCAGCCCTCAAAGATGTTGTCTCCAGTGAACCAGCCGCCGTGACGGGGCACGGGACCTCGAGCAGTGTGGGTTGGGAGCCCAGCTCCGGCCCTTGGCAGAGGGGGAGGCTGTAAACCTGTAAGGTCACTGAGCACGTGGAGGCTCTTGTGAAAGGGCTGTCCTTGCTCCTGGAAGGAAACATCCCCTCGTCCCATGGCCTGGGTTCCTCTGAGGTTGTCAGTGAGCTGTGAGTCGAATCGACCTGAATAGATTGGAATTGTTTTTTCTGTTTCCTTTAAGACTTTGACACGCTTCCTTGCCAGAGGCCATTTCAAAAGAAAGAACCCAACAACCCCTGCCAGGCTGTCATGGAGCTGGCAGAGCAGTTCCTCCGTGGGCTGGAGAGCTGGGCAGACTGGGCAGCGTGGGGCAGGATCAGGTGGTGGCTGTTGAGGCCGGGGAGTCCCCGCTGGTCCCCTGCGGGTCAGCGCCGGCGTGGAGAGGGAGGTGCCCAGAGGCTGCTGGGTTGGCTGATACTGAGCTATTTCGGGTGCTGAGTGCCAGGCTGGGAAGCTCTGCGAGCACAGAGCCGAGCGGAGAGGGAGCTCCAGCTGGAAGATTCAAGGCTGTGAGCCTCGGGAATATCATCCGTGCAGTGCTTGCACAGGATGGAGCTCGGAGCTGGCAGCTGGGACTCGGGAAGGGGTTCTGGGCTGTCACTGATCATCCTGGGACACCCTTAGCTCAGTGTGCAGGAGCGGCCCAAAAGGTGGGCGAGGGTGTTTGTCACCAGGGAGGATGGAGCAGGACCTGTGGCTGTGCTCGGTGAGCCTTGGTGTGCTCCCGTCCCAGCACTGCCCCTTCCGTCCTGCCCCCTCCTGAGCGGCGTCCATGAGTTCCTGACTGAACCCTTCTCTCCATGGGTTTGTCTCCAGTGCTTAAGAAATTGTCCCCAAATGCCACCGAGATAAACAGCCGGAATGGAGGGGGGAGAATGGCAAATCCAGGGTGGTTGTGGTGATGTCTTCCTGCACAACACATTTTCCTTTCCTCGTTTTCAATACTGGGATATTCACATGTGTGTGTATTCCCCCCACCCCATGTGGTAAATTCCATACTTCATTTTGTCTTTAAAATTGCAAATAAGTCAAGGTGATTATAGGAAACAGGCTCTTCCAGCTGCTGCCTGGGGAAATTCCTGAGGGCTTGAAAGCCATCCTTCACTTCTTTCATTCTGTAATCATTGTTCCAGAGACATCTAGGAAATTAAAATCTTCTGTTATAAAGATGGGTTACTCTGTCACCCATATTACTGTCAGTAATTTCCCTGGCTGTCCCTGTTGTCCCCACACGCTTTGGATTGCTGTACCAGCACTGAGGAACATTCTTTTCCCTCCTATGCTGCTGCCACGGATGCACCACCAAAATCAGCCAGGCCCCAATTTGGCCAAAATCAAAGTTTTTCTCCAGTTTAACTGCAGGAAATTTGCAGTAAATAGAATAAATATCAATTTAATAGAATTAATACAAAATTTTAACTGAAATGTAATCTTTCGAAGTATTTTCTGCAAACACAGCATATATTATTCAAGAAAAATGAGAACTTGACCATGTTCTAGCCATTCCAGTAGTTTATTTTTCTTTGTTTTCCAGCTGCCAAGGGTAGAACTCGGTGCTCTCCTCTCTCTAATCATTCTTTCCCAGGGAAGGTGGTTATGTTTGTTGTTCCTGTGTGAACAATGTGCTGTGGCACTTCAGACTCCTCGTTTTCAAGGCGCGTTGAATCCGAGGGGTTTCCAAGGTGAGAAATGGGGCTGCTGGGAAGGAGCTGGCTCTGGGTTTGGCCGTGTTGGGAACAGGCTGCGGGGGGGTCCGGAGGGGCAGGGCAGCAGGGCAGGTCCGGGGGCTCCCGGCGCCGATGCGAGGGAGCAGATCCCTCCTCGGACGCTCTCCGTGTGTGCAGTACATTGTGTTACTGCTGTACATTTCCCAGGATGATGATGAATCTCGAACAGTTTTCCCAGAATTGTAGTTTTAGTGAATAAAGCTGTTCTCGATGCCGAAGCGGGGAATGGTGTTGGGAATCCTTTGCGTGTTTCTGCCCTGAGGGGGTTTCTAATTCTTTCCTATGGAAAGTCATCGTGCAGACACTGCAGAGCATTAATTGCTTGGACTTAGCCTCGCACAACATGTGAAAATTAACAGTAATACAAACAAGCTGACGATGAGACGCTGCACTGGGAGACACTGTGTTAAAATGAGAATTATTGGCTTCTCCAGTCTGTATTTTGGAGACCTTTTTGTGCCCCTATGTGAGACCAGGCTGGGAGCAGCTAATGGCTCCATCCTCCCTGGCTGCTGCTCTGCTCCAGGGCTCTTATTTGTGCAGCTCCATCAGGCAGGGCTTTCAGATAACTTCAAAAGAAGGTTTTTTTCGGTTTAAGTCATCTTCGGGCAGTGATGTCCTTGCTGTAAGATGCCACAGTTTGTTCACAGGAGTGGAAGTGCAGAGCTGTGTGACTGCACAGCAGTTTCTGTGGCTGGAGCAGTTTCTCAAGGAAGAGCTGTTCCCCTATTCTCACTGCCCTGGACTGCCCAAGATGCTCCTTCCCACAGCCCTGTCTCTTGGCCTGAGCACTTGAATTTCTGTGGATTCCATGGACCTGTTCAAACCAAACCTATTGGTTTGTTGCTTTTACTTTCCATTCACGGAAGAACTGCAGAACATTATTACTTTCCCCTTGCTGCAGGTGTCTGAGTTGTCACCTGCCTTTATTAATGCCTCTGCAGCATCACGCTCACCAAGCTGCTGCTGTTTGGGGAGGGGCTGTGTCTGTTACCATCCTTCATCTCAAAAATTGGAGTCAAATGTTTGATTATAATTTTGTAGCACTCCAGCAGCGACACATTCGCCTTTTATTTTGGATCCCTGAATTGGTGAAGTCTCTACGTTCTTTTTTTATTATCACTGGCACAGTGAAGGTAGGATCATAGAATGGCTTGGGTTGGAAAGGACCTTAATGCTCATCCAGTGCCACCCCTGCCATGGGCAGGGACACCTTCCACTGTCCCAGGCTGCTCCAAGCCCCAGTGTCCAACCTGGCCTTGGGCACTGCCAGGGATCCAGGGGCAGCCACAGGTGCTCTGTGCCACAGCCTCACCCAAAATCCCATCTAACCCTTCCCTCTGTCAGTTTAAAGCCTTTCCCCAGGCCCACGTAAAAAAGAAAAGCGCCTTTTGTCTCCTTCTGAGTAACCTTTTGCCAGTCCAGATTTCAGTTTTCAGGCCAGTCAGTCTGGATTGTGCAATTGCCTTTGATAAATAAGCAGTGTCTGGGTTTGCATTTGACAGGACAGGCATGTTGGAATTCACTTGGTGAAGCCTTTTGGCCAGTGAAAACTGCTTCTTCATCCTGGCGGTGCTTTTTTCTGTTAAATCACCAGCTGTGATTATATCACTTACTGTATGCAAGTACATTTTAAATTTTCCGTTGTGAAACTTGTATTTACTTAGATTAGAAGGCGCAAATAGGAGGTCCATATTTGATGTTTATTATTTTTAGAGAAGTAACACGCCAGTTTTGTCTCAGGGCAGACATGCAAATGTAAGACAAACACTTTGAGTCACAGGTTTGAAGGCTGTTGGTCAGTCCCAGCCTGTGGGACAAGATTAGAGCGTCTGGTTATGAGAGATGGTCGAGGGCCGAGTCTTTTTCTTAACAAGCCACGGGTTTTGTAACTGTCCGTGGAAAGGCAGAGGCGATCTCGCCGCTATCACCTGCCAGCTCCTTATCAGCTCTGCTGCAGCCTGTGCCGCTGGAATCACGGAGCAGGATTAGCACGGGCTGGCGGGCATCACGTGCGGCTGCAAATCCAGCCCAGCAGCACCTGCTGCTCCGGGCACCAAGGATCCAGCACCGGGCACCAAGGATCCAGCACCAGGCACCAAGGATCCAGCACCGGGCACCAGGGATCCATCACCCGGCACCA
>VWZW01006799.1:16554-129575 GCA_013397115.1 Edolisoma coerulescens | reverse complement strand
ATCCAACACCGGGCACCGAGGATCCAGCACCGGGCACCAGGAATCCAACACCGGGCACCAGGGATCCAGCACCGGGCACCGAGGATCCAGCACCGGGCACCAAGGATCCAGCACCGGGCACCAGGGATCCAGCACCTTCTCGCTGTGCCCGCACACCCACGGCTCCTTGCGGGCTGCTGAGCACGGGATCCTGTGCTGGCAGGGGTTCCTGGAGCCTGGGCTGGGTTTGTGCGGTGGGTTCATGTTCGGCTCAGGCTGCTGGGATGGGGGTGCTGGTGACAGCCCGTGCTGCCCGTGGCGCTCCCGGGGCGGCTGCTCCCAGAGCAGCTCTGGGTGTGTTTGGCAGCAGCCGCTCCCGGGGTCAGCGAGGGGCTCAGGCCCAAAGCTTCGTCCTTTGTGTGGCCACAAGGGAGGAGAAGCTGGCTGGAAAAGCCCCTGCTCCCTGTTGGAGAGGGTCAGAGGCACTTCCCAAAGCCGTGGGGAGGCCCCAGCTCCCACTGGCACGCGGCTGGTGAAGCCAGGACCTGGGCACGGATTGTGACTCCCCAGTGTCGTGTGCGGTGAAGGTGCTGTGGCAGCGTTCTGTGTACAGTACAGGACTTGGCTTTTGGAATATTTGCCAGCCCCCATCAGCGGGGCTTTCTCTCTTGAATCACAAGATTAAACTTAGTCTTAAGTAACTGAGAGCTCTTGGAAGGAAACAAACATCTGTGCTGTGTGTCTGCTTCAGGTTTGCATGAGCTCTGTACTTGTGCTTGCTCGAGGAGCACAGAATCCTGAAAGCTGGAGTTTTACATGGGGGCATGTACATAGCAGCATTATTTCTCTATAATAATACAATTCCTGCTTGTATCTAAATGCTCTTGGCTGTTTGATACATAAGAATTTTGACAGTGGATTCTTTAATCACCGTATCTATTCAGAAGTCAGTGTAGTAGCCATCAGCAGTGAATATTTTTAATGTTGTCTGCTTTGTTCTTCCTTCCTCTCTGAACAGAAAACTTGGTTCTTTTTTGGATTCAGGGATGCGCTCCGGAGTTATCAGTGGTTAGACAACAAGTAAACACGTACTGTACGTGGGCTGCTGGCCAGCTGGCCCTGGCAGCCGGCAGCTCGGGACTTGCTTTCAGCCCCAGAAGAATGCCTGTTTGCTTGGTCATTTCCTTTCCTTTCAAATACAAAAAATAAAACGTTTTTTCCTCCAATTAAATTGCTTTCCTGGCCTAAATATTAAAATCAGGGAAAGAGCTCCTCAGATATTGGGGCTCGGGCAATTTGGGAGGAAGCTTTTGAGTTTGCATAGAAGCCCTCAAGAAACAGTCGTGCAGATGCCCGGCTGGGAAGTGACCGGGCTTGAAATTCTTCTTTTTTTTTTTTTTCTGTTTCTTTGTGGGGGAGTTTAACACTGATTTTTCTCTCCCTGGCTGAAGCCTGCATTGTTTGTGGCAGCTGTGCCTGCCCCAGGGAGGTGTTGGGGCACACAGAGCCTTAGAAGCCAGTGTCCTGACCATGGGCTGTATCCCTGAGGCTGAGCTTCCTCTGCTTGGAAAATCCCCTTTCACCAGGGTGTTTTCTGCATGTTTTGAGCTCCAAGATGGGGAAGGTGACTCAGAACATCACCTGAAGCACCCTGGGACACTCCTGGCCATGGTACCCTGGCGTTCTGCACCACTGTGACCAATTTTCTTCCAATATTTGAGTGATCAGGTTTCTGTAATGTGGAGTTAAAAATGTCTATGCTGTAGGCTGGAGAATAATTAGACTTAATGCATGCCTGTAATTGATCTTTTTGCTGGTTATTATACTAAAGATCTGCCAGGAAATTTGCTTCCTTTCCTGCATCCCTTTCCTTCTCCCCTCAAAACATGCTCACAAACTCCAAAACAAAATCCTTCTGCTGGGAAAGCCTCAGCACATGAATCGAGGCTCGTGGTTGTGGCTCCCTTCTTTGACCAGAGGAGGATTTTTTCAGGGGCACCAACACAATGTGTGTGTTATTCCTGCAGCTCCTGGGTTCTTCAGCCTGGGATGATGTATGGGCAGGTTTGGAAGGGGCTGCCCAGGGAGGTTTGGAGTGCCCATCCCTGGAGGTGTCCAGGGAAGGGCTGGAGGTGGCACTCAGTGCTCTGGGCTGGGGACAAGGTGGGCATCGGGCACAGCTTGGACTCGGTGGCCTTGGAGGTCTTCTCCAGTTTAAATGATTCTGTGATTTTGATGGCATCCTTTCACCCAGTGTTCCATATACCGAGGAGTTATCACCGGATGTTAATCTGCCTTTGCAGGGAGCTTCACAGTAATCATTTCTTACAGAGCAGGCTTAGACATCATCTCTCTCCTTGGCCTCCAGTCTGAGGTCAAAAAGAAATCAGAGGGTGCCCTGGCAGTGGGATTGAAACAGCAGCACAGGTGATCTTGGGGTTAATTTACTTACTCTACAGAACCCTATTTCCAACTTCATTTTATCTCTTCCTCTGATCTGTTGTCTCTGTCCACGTAATGCTGGTTTGCAGTTGCAGTTTCATTTCTGGCGGGTTCGGGGCTGGTTTTGCCTCCGCACCCCCGCGGCCGCCCCCGCTCGTGGTGCAGTGGTGAGGGGGAAAGTCTGGGTTGGAACGTAGGGATGTGTCTTGTGAGCTTCTTGAGGGGCTGGAGCAAGTCTAAGGAGAGATCCAGCATTCTGTGTCTTGGGAAATCAGAATAGCGGAGGTTTTCAGAAGAGTGAAGGCTGATGATAGGAGCCACCTTCTTTTCCAGCTGCCTCCAGTAAGTGTCAAGTAAAATGCTTATTTTTATTTCACACAGCAAGGGTGCGAGGGAGTTTGCCTTTAAAAAGTGTGTGAAAACTTTCTTTTCGTATTGTAATTCAGGATTGAATTTAAAGGCTGGTTTTGAAAGCAATAATACTTAGTGGAAACTGGTTTTGAGCATTCTGAATTGTTTTCTTCATTATTAATTTTCCATTTGAACACTTTAAAGCCTATCAAGTCAATTTCCCGTCTCCATGATCACACTGAGATTACTTGGTGGTTTCTCTGATCTTCTCAAGGCCTTGCTTTCTGTAAATGACAGCCCCTGTGATATTTATAAAACTGTTTTTTACTTGGTGGTGTTATTAAAAAATGTCGAGCAGAAAAAGTGAGTCTGGGAGGAATGAATTTGGTTATTTCTGACTTTGCAGCACTCTCGGGTGGCTCTGGCTGGGGTAAGGAAGAGGCTGATGCTGCAGCAGGAGAGCAGTAACCACGGGTTTATTCTGTGTCTTGGGAGTTTTGGGGGGAAAAAAAGCACATTCCTGGCTGCAGTTAAGGCTGTAATGAGTCCTCTGCCAGGCTGCCACGTGCAGTCCCTGCAGGGCTTCAGGCATCTGAACGTGTTATATTCCCATAATAATATCTGGAAAATACCTGCCCGTACATGCCGGGTGTGTGCAGGTGAACACAGCCACAGGTGCTCCCCTCGGGGCTGGTCCTTACCCCCCTGCAGCCCAGGAGCAGTGGGCTCCATCGTGGAGCTGGGATTTATCCCCTGATGTTAGCATTGAGCCGTGGAGTTTGTTCCTTCCTTCATCTAAGTCCATGAAATATTTCAGATTTTTCTTAAAAAGCTTAAAAACACTACCAGGTCATGGTTTGAGGCTCAGCCTAATTGTGAGATTTAGTTGGTGATTTCTTTTCAAATACAAAAAATAAAACTTTTTTCCTCCAATTAAATTGCTTTCCTGGCCTAAATATTAAAATCAGGGAAAGAGCTCCTCAGATATTGGGGCTCGGACAATTTGGAAAGAAGCTTTTGAAGTCTTTGAGAAAAACTCGTGCAGATCACAGAATCCCAGAATCACTGAGGTTGGAAGAGACTTCCCAAACCAGGGAGTCCAAGCTGTGCCCGATGCCCACCTTGTCCCCAGCCCAGAGCACTGAGTGCCACCTCCAGCCCTTCCCTGGACACCTCCAGGGCTGGGCACTCCAAACCTCCCTGGGCAGCCCCTTCCAAACCTGCCCATACATCATCCCAGGCTGAAGAACCCACGAGCTGGAGGAATAATGTTTTCTTTTTCTTTTCTTTGTGGAGCAATTTAAGCTCATTTTCTCTCCCTAGTTGAAATCAGAAGTGCTGCTTTGTTCTTTAGCTCTTCTGCACATACATTTCTCAGCCCAGAACAGATTTTCTGAGAAAAGACAGATTCTCTTAATTGTCAGTCCTTAAGTGAAGCTGAAGAAGTGCCAGATGCTGCTGGAGTCGTGATTAAAGTTGCAAGAATAAGCAATCCAGGGAAACGCTTATCCTTGTCTCCTTGGAAAGGCCGACCTGCTTATCTCCAGCACCGGCTCCAACTGAGGTGAGGAACTGCAGCCCTCTGCCGTGCTCTGCTATTTCCTCATGGATTGTTGCAGGGGGAAAAGGGGTTAAGTTGTGACTTTTCCAAGCTTTTTGAAGCACCGCAGCTTCCAAAATACCGAGCAGTAGCAGCAGTAATGGAAGTTGGTGGGTCTGTTCTTGTCGTGTCATCAGTTCCTGTATTTCTCTCATGGTGCTTCCTGGGTTTTTCTTCCAGAACCAGATATAGGTGCCACGTACAGAGTAGGGGTGAGAGGAAGATCTCTGTTACAGGTAGGAGAAGCTGTAGATAATGATGGCGTGTTCAGCATCGTGAATAAGAAAATAAAAAACTTAAGACATTCCTTCCTGTCAGTTTGATGATAATTTATATTCAGGCGTTGGTTAATCTCATCTAAATTCAGGTGTGCTGAGGCCTCAAATTTAAGAGCATAATTATCCATAGTTCAGTTTTCTCCATGAGGCAGTGGGGAGGAGAAACAGGCTTGGATTATTCTTTGCTGTTCGGTGATTCTCTGTATTGCCAGGTAAGGGTTCATTTTTGCAATACTTCTGAAATTAGTACCTCTTTTGGTTCCTGAAGTGAGATGAAATTAATTTGAGGGGCAAAACTTACCCTAAATATTTTTTTAATATTTTATTGTTAGGATGTGTTAGTTACTTTCATTTTTTGTGGTGGTGATTTATTTGTTGATAGTCTCAGTTATACTTTACTCATTGGTCATATGAGACACTGAAACATTACGACTGTGTCCATTCTGCATGATCCAAATATTGTCTTAACTTTTAACCTGGTTTGTCTCTCAGACAGATCCTTTATTACATTGCCACGAGTAGATTGGAGGGTGGAAACTTCCCCAGGCAAGGTGGAAAGGAAAAGCTTCATGTGTGGTGGGATGGCTCCCTAAAAACCGAGAGCTGCTTCTCTCCCAGGAAGGGCAGTGGGATGACTCCCTAAAAACCAAGAGCTGCTTCCCTCCCGGTCAGGGCCAGCGCAGCAGTTGCTGTCTGACACCCCGCTGGGCACCGCTGGCAGCCCTGCACACGCACCCCCAAGCTGTGCCTGCTGAATCCCTCTCCGAACACGGCTTCATCTGCAGGTTTGAGCAGGGCCCTCCCCACACAAAGAGTTAAATGTGCAATCAGAGCTGGGCTTGTTCCTGTTGCAAACGTGTTTGTCAGAGTGACCTTTGTTTAATGTTTCTCAGAACATGTAAGTGACATGAGAGCAGTTAAGGCACTATCGGACAGACTTCAGTGCAGCCTGGAAATACAGCGAGGCTTTGGTCATACATGTATTTATTGCACCTTAAAAATACCCCTGGGGTATCTGCACCTTGGGGGGTGTTCAGAAGCTGGGTGGGAGCGCTGTGCTGGGGGGGCCTGGCTGCTCCCAGCCCTCTGCTTTCGGAGCCCTGGTTGTGTTGACGTGTCTGGAGCCTCACGTGCTGCTTCGCTCGAGCCAGTGTTAAAAATAAGGAAAGATTAACCACTTTCCTGTGTCCTGAAGATGTTTTGTTTTGGGGTTAATTTCTCTAAAGCCCCACGAATCTGAGAGAAGCTTTCCAAGGGTAGAAAAGCTTTTGTCTGAGGGAGCCTCATCCCAGCCTTGGAGTTTGCTGAGCCCTTGGATCAGTGTCTCTCAAAGATGCAGTAGCAGTTGAAGTTACTGTACTGTTAAGGCAATGCAGAAATGCTCGTTTAAACCAGGATGTCGTGTTTTAGATAAAAGCAGCTCCATGTGCTTTTCGGTTGAAAACTTAAGGCTTTCTGAATGCCAGCATCTCCTGGTATTTGGAGTTAAAAGCTTGTTCAGTGTGTGTGATTGCACCTGTGTGGGGTCTGCACCCTGGGAGTTTCAATGCTGCCGTGGTTTGTTTCTCTGGTACCTGCTGCTGAAAAAGCTGATTGTAAAGCTGAGACTGAGGTAGATGAAGTTGTACTCCCAGTGAGGTCTTCTCAGTAATGTCTGATTGAAATGGATCTTTCTTTCCTCCTTTGCTTTATGTTAATATTTTTAAAAGCTAGGATTGTTGGATTGACTGATCATCTGATGGGTTGAAGGAATTGGCTGATAAACTTGCATTTTTCCCACCCTATCCTGTGTCTAGCTTTGTCAGATTTTTGTCTGTGATATGCTCTTTCCCCATGGCTTTGAAGCCCTTACTAGCTGCAGCTCAAAAAGCATTTTTTGGTATTTTTATATTGTTTGATTTCATCAGTAATACGGGAAACTGATGCCATACCTGTTCTCCTGTGTAATTATGTAATTATGCTTATGTAAGGAGACAAGGACTTAGGGACTAATACATAGTCTTAAAAACTGAATTAAACACCTGTTTTCTTCAGGTGCTGAGTAGAGTGAGCTCACCTTCCAAACCCAGCATGCAGTGCAGTCTGCCTTTCCAATATTTCAGTAGTAAGCATCCAGTAATTTTTCTGCATACAGCTCTCTTACTGGAGCAGTCTTTAGATGACTTCAAAACTTGTTGCGGCTGTGATTGCAATATATGCTCCATTGAGTAAATCTTGAGTAATGACCGTAGTTAAAATGTTTGATCTGAGCTGGTGTGACATGTTCTAATTCAGGAAAAGAAAAGACTTTCCCAGCAGGAAGGTTTTTAGTACTTTTCTGAAAGAATGTTGGAATTGCCACCATTGGACACTTGAGTAAGTTCAGCCCCCAAGACACGGGAGAAGAGGGATGGTGTGGAGAGCTCGGGGTCTGTCTGTCCCTGTCGTGGTGGTTGTGTGAGAGAGTAAACAGCCCATTAATGAAGTTTACAGATGGAGTTTAATTGGGAGGGGTTCCCAGTGCTGCTCAGGAAGAGAAAATACACAAAGAGGCAGAGATGAACAATGTGGCCAGGAAACGGTGCGAGGTTCAGCAAGGAAGGAGTAGAGCTTCCTTCAGCTGGCAGGGAGGGGAGAGGACAGAGGAAAGTGGGTAAAATAATACGAGAAACCCAGGAGAGAGAAAGAAGGCAAGAGCCAAAAGTATTATGGGGGGAAAAAAACAAACCACAAAGAAGCCCAAACCCCCGAGGTGAGAATTGCCTGTAAAGGCCGGGTGTGGGCAACAGGAGGGATGTGGTGAAACATCTTTATAGTTTTGAGTGTGTGACATGGTTGCCAAGTGGAAATAAAAGCAGGTAATAACCTACTGTGTGTGCATGTTATAGCAGAAATTGTATCTGTAATTGCTTAAGAGTGTTGACAAAAGTAATTACAGCACTCTACTGGATAATTCAATAAAGTTGACTTAAAAGTGCCATGGAAATTACGTACAATATACACGTCATACAGGTCTGGGGTGCTACTCCTTGCTTGGCCTTCTGAGAATATTACACAAGTTTCTGTGGCTGATTTTGTGTCAATAAACAAACTTAAAATGTGCTTTTCTTCCTGTTCATGCGGGGAGGAGTGGTTTCATATTTGTTCTTTGCATCCACTGTGTCAGAGGCCAGTTAAAGTAAAGTGAAACCGTGTTCTGAAGGATGGTAGAAGTGCTTGTAAGAGTTTGGGAAATGCTTTTTAAACAGGTTTGCTCAGTTTTAAGCTCTGTTATGTAGACACACAGATCTGGATATGAAAGATAAAATGCACCAAAAACTAAATGTAAAACTGGAGAGGAAAGCTTTTGGTAGGGTTTGGGGGGAGGCCTCAGCCTCTCCCTCAGGGCCCTGAGCCGTCACTGTGCTCGTCCGTCAGCAAGTCTCTGATTTTGAAGTCATTTTGGAATTTTGAATTTGCTCCTTATCTTTCCTGCAAGAATTCCTGTTCCCTCTGTAAGATGGTAAAAAAGAATCTTTACCCTTTCAAGTGACGTTAGCGCTCATGACTAAACGGGGAACGTAATCCACACGAGTTGGCGCCGCACCTCAGCTCGGGCCCGTGGCGCTGACAGCAGCTTGCAGTCGTCATTCTTGTGACTAAGATCTCAAAATCATCACAAGTATTTTTGTCTTCCAGCAAAGTACCCAGGATATGATGTTTTTATTGGTTTTTGTTTGTTTTTCATGCTCTTGGCAGCCATCACGAAAGTGATTCCATCCTGGCGGGTTTATTGTAGCAAAGCCCAGTCTCCCTTCCCACTGCACTTCTCATTAAAGCCAGCTCAGGCTCCTCCTCGGCTGATTTCTTTAGCTGCTGATGAAAATAAGTGGATATAACAATGAATTTCCCTTTCAGGGGATTAAAACGTACTGAATGCTTACCTGGAATTGGAGTGGAAACACAGTGAGTTGAGTAAACAGTTTGAAAACAACAGGAATGAACCTTCAGTACGAATTCCTGTTGGTAAATGCGAATTATCTGTGTAACGAGTTAATTCCGTGTCACATCCAGGTGGAAACAAACCAGTACAGTTTATGGGCATCTCTTCTGCCAAACAGAAGAGTGTCTTCAGTACAGAGGCAGTAATTTCTGGGGGTTAAATCTTTTCATTTTCAGTTGTAGGTTGAGCACTGGCAGAAGCAATGACCAGCGTGCCCGTTGACCATCCAAAACTTCAGCAATGTGTTACTGTTAAAAATACATTTCTCATTTATCAGTTGATTTATTTTGGGGGAAAAGGTTTGCTTCTCCTTCCTACAGATACTGGGAATATAACAGGCATGTTTTAAACCATGAGGTAGATTCTGATTTTTAGCAGGTTCTGCTGAAAGCAAATGTCATTAAGGAGAGTATTTTTCTTGCTTACGTGCCTTGTTTAAACTCTGTTTTGGCCGCTTTCTTTTTGGTCCACTGGTGTTTTTTGAGCTTCTGGACTCCTGTTCAAAGTTTAAAGAACAATAACCAGTCAAATGTAAAATAATGTCAATTGAACCAACCGATGACTCAACAGTCAACCAAGTCATCCTGGCCCAGCACCAAATGGACCGAGGCCAAAACCTAAAGTTGGCACCGGTCCCCGTCCCTCTTCTCCATAGATTTGCACTGAAGCAGAGCCCAGAGTGCAACACGTTGGTTAATATTCCGTTATAAAGTGCTGCACGTGTGAATGCGTGCTCCCCATTGACACAGCCCGTGCCGGGGGAGGGCACGGCGTGCAGGGCTCCCTCTGGGTGGGCAGGGGAACGGGGAAACGGGGTTTGTGCTCCGAGGAATTCAGCAGCCAGTGTCAGTTCCCCTCTGAACAGAGCTTCCTGGAAGGGCTGGAGAAGGAATGAAGGAACTGCTTCTCTTGCCCTCTCTTCAACTTTCCCTTCTCCTCTTCTTCTTCCTGCTCAGGGTTAAGGTTTTATTTCTACTCTTTTATTTGTGTTTGAGTTACAGTATTTTTAGTTTCTTTCTTTATATTTCTTCTGATTTTTGTTGTTGTTGTGAAGCAGGAATTAGCTCTGCAGTGCTGCTAAAAGCACGAACTGGTGAGTAAGTCTGTGTGTCCACAGTGATGGCAGGGTTAGATGGGGTATTGAGGGTGGGGAGGCCCTGGCACAGGGTGCCCAGAGCAGCTGCGGCTGCCCCTGGATCCCTGGCAGTGTCCAAGGCCAGGTTGGATGGGGCTTGGAGCACCCTGGGATAGTGGGAGGTGTCCCTGCCTATGGCAGGGGGTTTTTGAGATCCCTTCCAATCCAGACCGTTCTGGGATTCTGTGATTCTACTGCAGTTTAGTTCAATCTTTTACTGCCTTTCTTTTTGTACCATTAATATTTTTCCATGTATGTTAGAATCAGCTTTCCAGATGTCTCTCTCCTTTCCTAGCAGCATCATTTTGGCAGCCTGCACACAGTCCTGTGATGGACACGAGCACTGGACACGGCTCACACTGAGGTCATTAATGGAACAAGTCCTGTTTAATATTTTAAGTTCAGTTCCTCTGGTCCGACATTACTGTGTGCTGGAATCAGGGGTCAGATCCGATATATGCTGACTGTGTAGGAAGAGCCAAAATGCTGTGGCTGCTCTGAGCTCATGGATCTCTTGTGATCACTGTAGAATGTCTCAGTGCAGTTCTGCTGCTGGTGAGTTCTGAGTGCTGGCCCATGGAATTGGTGTGTTAAAGGGTCAGTGTTAAGACAATACATTTTTGGGCGGTATCTTGGCTCTTGGTTAGTTTGCAGGGTTCAGAAAACTGAAAAACTGCTTCCAAGCCAGGCAGAGCACCTCTGAGGCTGCTGAGATCTGAAACAGAACCCCAGAATCATTGAGGCTGGAAAAGACTTTTAATGTTACCGAGTCCCAGCTGTGCCCCATCCCCACCTTGTCCCCAGCCCCGAGCACTGAGTGCCACCTCCAGCCCTTCCTTGGACACCTCCAGGGCTGGGCACTCCAAACCTCCCTGGGCAGCCCCTTCCAATGCCTGACCACCCTTTCCATGGAGAAATTCCTGCTGATGTCCAGCCTGAGCCTCCCCTGGCACAGCTTCAGGCCATTTCCTCTCCTCCTGTCCCTGTTCCCTGGGAGCAGATGCCAAATCCCACCTGGCTACCCCCTTCTGTCAGGGAGTTGTGCAGAGCCACAAGGTCCCCCCTGAGCCTCCTTTTCTCCAGACTGACACATTACTTGGGATGCACTGGAAAAAAAAATCTCATTCTGCTCAGGCTTTTGCACTTTATCGTGCAGTGCATTATTCTTGCAGCTCTCCTCGTCCTGCACCTCGGTCTGTGAGCACCGAGTGTGACCCTGTGCCTGCGGAGCGCGATGTGTCCGTGAGACCGAGTCTGTGAAAGGCAGGTTTGAGATGATCCACAGTCTGTTAATACACCTAGATCAAATGGCTGTTTTGTCATCCAGCAAAGCATAAACAATTTGTATGGCCCAGGATGATTTGATTCCATGTTTTTGTGTAAAGTTTGTATTTAGGTATAAAGGTACTGGCCTCTGTCTGGCTCTTTTTTTTTGCTGCCTCTTTATTTAAGGAAGCGAGAGTGCGCAATGAAATTAAAAAAGCAACACAAAGCCTTGGAAAAGCACGCCTAAATTGATTCATACAGAAATGAATTCTACCCTTGAAGGTAAGACTTTTTGGCTGCTTTACTGGAGCACTGTAATAAATATAAAAGTTTAGAACATATAATTTAATTATCATATTCTGGCCATAAATGCTTTAGGTCTGTAGTACATTTAAAATCCCAAGAGCTCTGGCTGAGGTTGCAGCTGCAACATCAATTACCATTTACCCATTCCAAGAAAGCTTTGCCTGTGCCCTTGAAACCTTTACATCCTGGAGAGGCTCCAGCGGGAGCGCGCGGCCGCTCCGAGCGCGGCTGCTCCGGCGTCGCTCCGAGTGGTGCCAAGATGGGAGCGGGCGCCATTTCACAGCGGGGCGAGGGCCGGCCGTGGGGCCGGTGCCTCGGGAGCTGCCAGCGGCTCCTCCGTGCTGCCAGAGAGCTCAGAGCCGCCTCGGCGGGATGCTCCTCCAAGATTTGGGGCCAGACGTCGTGCGGGCTCGCAGAGGGATGGGCGCGCCGCTGGCCATGGGGAGCCGGCGCTGTCCGAGTGGGTTTGCTCCGTGTTGGGAATCTGCACCTTCCTGTTCTGCTTCCGTGCTGTTGGTGTTTGCCAGCGGTATTTGTTTGGCTGTACAAGCCCACAAATCCTGCCGCCGGCTTTGGTTGTATGAAGGGATGGTAGAAGGTGTGTTCTGCAGGCGGAGGGTGATTCCGAGACTTTGCTGCTTTAGGTATGTCTCGTATTTTAAATTTTTCTGTGAGTTAGAACCTCAGCAGTCTCCTGGCAGTAGCGTTTGCTGTGATGGGGTTGGGAGGAGGGACAGTTCTGCCCCCCTGACTGCACCAGGAGTTTCTCTGCCATGAGTTTCTGGCTCTGGCAATGAAGGAAATTTGGCCGTGGCCTTCCGGAGTGACACATCCCTCTCTCATGGTGGCATTATCTTGGCCGTGTCAGAGACATGTTGCATGAAACGAGACCGTTAGTTCAAAATCTGATTTCCTGGCTTATCAGCGGTTTTTTAATACGGTGTTTATCTGGGTGTGTGATAAAGGAAACCGTGTTAATCGTCCTGGTTCTCAGAGCAGCTGGAAACCAGAAATGCTGGGGGCTTTTATTCACAGGCTTTGGTTAAATACTCCTAAGTGGTTTTCATTTGTTGTGGCATCATTGAGGACATGCTTGTCGTCAAGACCAGCACTCCTACCAAAACCGTCCAGGTCTCCATTTTAAACAGAAAATAGGAAAGAGAACTGAAGAATAGGTGGGTCTGTAAGGAAGTTATGTGGAGGGAGGATTTGTGGCTTTGTGAGCAGTCAGCACTCCGGGACACCTTGGCTTGGGGTCTGTCACCGTGTGGTTTGTGCCTCTGGCAGTGGCTCTGTGCCCCCTCTGTGGCACCCAGCCAGCCCAGGGCTGGCTCTGTGTCTGCAGAGTTCAGGCAGCCTGGGAGGAAAACCTGGGCTCTTACCAATTTTCAGTCTCTTCAAAATGAAGTGAAAACATTTCAAGAGACAGAAGAAACCAGTGGTTCAGGTTCTCAGCAAAATGCCTTTCTG
The DNA here is from genome assembly GCA_013397115.1 of Edolisoma coerulescens. Taxonomy (NCBI): domain Eukaryota; kingdom Metazoa; phylum Chordata; class Aves; order Passeriformes; family Campephagidae; genus Edolisoma; species Edolisoma coerulescens. Next base: position 116,787 of record VWZW01006799.1, on the reverse strand, counting down.
GAATTATTTCCAATTGGCAAACACACTTCTATTTTAATAGTCATGACAAGTCTAGTGTCAACAGCCTTGGATTAAAATTTTTTCCTGCTGGAATTGAAAACTACTTCCCTGACTAAGAGGATATAAAAATAATTAATAGTTTCTCTAGTTAATGAAGAAATAAATAAACAATTCAAAAAATGTAATCAGTCGGTGTCCACAGCCTAGTGTTTACATTGTTCTCATTGCTGGAAGATAAGGAGGAGGCCCAGATGGCAATGACATTGAAAATGGTTTCTTTACTCTTGGTTTGGTGATACCGCTTACACCAGTAAGTACCTTGCTGTTAGGAGTACGTTCCCAGTAGTCGGTTCAGTTGTGCTGCAGAACCCCAGGGTGTGTGGTTGGCCGTGTTTTGGTGTCTGGGTGGGTCAGGAGTGAACTCCTGTTTGGACAGAATGTGATGCAGGCTGACCATCCCTTTCATGCCCTGGTACAAAGAGGTGCAGGTTGTAGGCTGGAAATGAGCAGTAATTGTGGTTTCTGAAAGTGTTCCCCTTGTCATTGTCTCACTAGAGTTGTTTTTCGTGGGATGAAAGAATCGTGCAACAGTTTGGGTTGGAAGGGACCTTAAGGATCATCCAGTGCCACCCCTGCCATGGGCAGGGGCACCTTCCACTGTCCCAGGCTGCTCCAAGTCCTGTCCAGCCTGGCCTTGGGCACTGCCAGGGATTCAGGGGCAGCCACAGCTTCTCTGGGCACCCTGTGCCAGGGCCTCCCCACCCTCACAGGGGAGAATTTCTCCCCAATGTCTAATCTAAACCTACTCTTGAAAGTTCAATACTTTTGTGATTTTCATTTAATAATGCAGACATTATAACAGGAGGGTGGTATATTTTTAAAATTATATTTCAGTGTTAGGAGGTTCAGCACAGGGGGCTGCGCTGTTGGGGAGGTTTTATGTTCTTCACAGTAAAGAGAAAAAGAAGAGAGACAAGCAAATGTTCTCCTCAGCAGTGCCCACCTGCACTGGGAGGTTGTTTCTTCACAGAGTGAATCCCTCCTCCACTGCCCCGGCTCCGTGTCCATGGCTGGGGGCAGGGTTGGAGCCCGGTGGTCCCTGTGTGTCCCTGCTGTCACCATCCCCCGGCAGGACCCCGAGGCAGGAACCCTCCCCAGAGCCATTACCACACCCGGCTCTGGTGCAGGTGACCCTTGAGCTGGGGTTGAAGTCTCTGGTGAATGATTAACCCTGAAATGGCTTTAGTTAAACAGCTTGATTTCTGCAGAGCTCCTTACCGGGGTGGCATCTTCGTTAAGCCTTCCCATTTCACCCCCTTCATTAAGGCTTCCCATTTTGCCCCCATGTGTCCCCTTGGCTGGAAACGATAAACACATCTATACAAGTAAATAAAATCAGATTGGATATGAATAGTTTCTGAAAAATACATGGGAGTGTACTAAGTTTAGTACCCCGTACCAATACCTTGCCTCCCAAAATGAAATTTAATCAAAGTTTTTACAGATTGGGAACTCTGAAAATTGGGAGGTTTTTTCTTCTCTCATCTATGCTGCTTGGCTTTTTCTTTTATCCAGATAAGAATCATCGTTTATTAGGGTTTTGTTGAAAACAATTTCTGTAAATACTGAAAGATATTCTATTATTATATTATCTCAGAGTGTAATTTCCCTCCCTTACCTCTTCCTTAGGAAGTGGTCATTTGCCTTTTACTGTGTATAACTTTATAGGTGAGAGATTTATATTAAATGTCAGCCTGGTTAGCTGTGGCTCTTGCAGGAGCCCTGCTGCCCTGCAGTCCCTCCTGGTGGTGCTTTACAAGCGGGGCTGCCTGGCAGCTCTCCACACCGTTAGTAAATATTGCCCTTATCTGATACAGCCAGGCTGGCAGGATATGCCAGGAGCCCGGATTAGATTGCTGGCTACTGCTTTATTAATCAATGTAATCATTTATTTTTAGTTTTCTAAGTCATATCATCTGTTTTCTTTCTCATATTACATTTTCTGTGGTGCTGGTACAGAAAATGAGCCCTGTTTAAAAATTAAAGGTGATTGAAAAGTTTCAGTGGAATATGTTTGGCACTGTCATGGTTTCCCTGACAGCTGATGAATGCTTCCTTAAAAATGCTTTTGTCAGAAATTTGAGAGGTAAAAAGAGTTTTATTTTTGTATCTAAATTAGCTGTCTTCAAAACTATACATAGAAAGATGTTTCCATCTTTTTCTGATGTTAATAATTTTAATGAAGCAAAGTTCTCAAGTTATGTATTCCTTATTTAAACTCATAGCTCCCAGCCTGTACTTCAGCGTTTAATCTGAGATACCTAGTCTTAGAAAAGGAGCTACTGGGCCTAAACCTTTAGAGAAAATAAGGCATCTTAGAGTAGCCAGACAGTGACTGCTGCTTGTAGAAGGGGTATTGCTTGGTTTTGAGGCAAGTGTTGGGTTTTTTAATTGGGTTTTTTGCATGTGACACTCTAAAAGTAGAGAAACTATTTAATTTCTCTTTCCACATGTATCAGTAAGCAATATGTGTATCACATGAAAGGAAGCAAAGCTTTGAGGTCCAAATTATTTGTCTGATTAGCCAGGAAAGCTGTGAGAGAGCAAAGAACCAAGGATGGCTCTCAGGCCTGAGGTTCTCCTCTCATCTCTGGGTTCTTTCTGGTATCTCCATGGACCAGCAGACCTGCCCAGAGCCAGCAGAGCAGAAATAGATGTGAATCCTCAGCTTCCTTACCCGTGGGGTCTCTGTTCCTGCAGCCCCACAGCCACGAGCTGCAGCCAGTTCCCTGCTCAGAGGGGACGGGGCCGTGCAGTGCCCCTCCACCCTTGCACTGCTGTTCCTAGAGGTCTGTGCACTTGAGGAAGGCAGGTCTGCTGGGCAGAAAGCAGGGTGAGCCTGTAATTAAAGATGCGTGTTCGTACAGACATCAAATAGATGGAACTGGCTTGAATTACATTCTGCCATGGCTTGGATGCTGAGGGCTGGATTGTGCAACCGGAGGGGTTTATTAAAGCTCACCGCTCTTTAAAAGAAGACCAATTAGTTGGAAAACCCAGAAAAGCCGTGCCATGGCTCCCGAGCAGGGACGCCGTCCATCGGTGAGCGGCGCTCCAGCTGACAGACACGCTCCTGGGGGTTGGCAGCCTCGTGGCAGAGCCGTGGAGGAGACGTGTTGCAGCATTCCACAGATATTTTCTGAACGCAGAGGAGCGATGTGACAGATTTGAGTTCTTTTCCAAGTTCTGGAAAGAAGCACTCTTCCCTTTGGGGAAAAAAGGGGCCTTTTTCTTCCCTTTTTTCCTCAAGTTTGACTCATTCTCCTCATTGCTGCTGCCAGCCTTTCCTGCTGAGGGTTTTGCACCACCCTTGTTCTGGTCTTACTCTGCTCTCCTCTTCCCACTGCCCTTCCAGCATGTTGGAGCTGTTGCTGTGTTCCTGCCTGGTGTTTTCTCTTCTGCTCAGCCCTCTCTGCTCTGAGACACAGCCCGGCTCCTCCCCAGCTCAGACACTGCTCTTAGGGGGTCTACACATCCCTTAGGTCTTTGCCTGCCTGTGCTGTCTCATTTTTTCCCCCTAACGCAAGTAATTTTTGCTTCTCTCTGCCTTCTGGTTCCATTTTTGTCAAAGCGAGAACTTCATTGACACATTTATTCTGGTTTGACTTTGATCCCTCTGTATTTGAGTGGGAGGATCCTGCTCCTTGTCATTTGGTTGCCTCAGTCCCTATAGGAAAGAACAAACACAATGGCAAAGTCCTTTGAATCACTGGATGGGCCATTTCTCAGGTGCTCTGTGGGAATGGGACATATGGACCTGTGCAAAAGCGGAGCTCCCAGGTGTTGGAATGTTTTAATTTGGGATGGAATTTTAAGGTTTGTGTGAGCGTGTTAGAACTGTGGGTTTTTTTAAATGTGTGACCAAATCTGGTCAGACTTCCTTGAGGAGAGGAAAAGGAATTTTCCATGCAAAAGCCGTCCCACATACAAATGTTAAGCCCACATCAGGGAACGTGGATGGTCTGGAGAGTTTCCAAGGAAAGGCACCAAAGTTTTAAATAAAAGTGTCATTTTTCTAGCTTCATCTGGAGAGTCGCTGGAACCCTGGTGAACAGGATTTTCTGTGAAAATCAGTTTCAAGTGAAGCAGACAGTATAGAAATCGTATTTTAGGAGTTTCAGATTTTGCTGGAAATCACAGAATAGTTGGGGTTGGAAGGGACCTCTGGAGATCATCTCATCAACCCCCTGCCAAGGCAGGGTCGCCTGGAGGAGGGGACACAGGAACGTGTCCAGATGGGTTTGGGATGTCTCCATAGAGGGAGATTCCAGCCCTCCCTGGGCAGCTGTTCCAGGCTCTGCCACCCTCCATGGAAGGAAGTTCTTCCTCATGTGGAGGTGGATCAACTCAACAAGCCAGGCCTTTCCAGGGGTGTGGGGCAGTGCCGTGATTGGGGCTGCAGCTCTATCAGATCAGGCCCTGAGCTCTGGTCAGCCCTGAGGATTAGGAGCAGCTCCAAGGTGATTACGATGGATTGTTTGTTGTTCTAAGAAGGATTTATGTTTTTTCTTAACAAACCAACCCTTCGTTTGTAGCTGGGCTGGGTGTTTACATCAAGATCCTGAAATGAGGAATATTTCTCACTCTTCTCCTAAACTGCTGGGGTGAAATGATCACTTGTTACTGTGAATATTTGTTGGTATATGGCCCAGTTTGCACAGCTTCTTGCATAACAGTATCCCAGCAGAAAAACCAGTGGTGGTGCTGGAAAGGGAGCCCTTGTGCAGACTGCAGGGAACGCGGCGGTAATGGAAACAATATGGAGTAAGAACGTGTTTTAAGAGTCAATTTTAAAGGCTGGGATAATTGTGCAAGAAACTTGGCTTCGGAAACGTGTAAGGGAAGGAATCTTGATCCAGCCAAATAGGCCGTGAAAAATCCATACAGCTTTACTTGGGTTTTACAGAAGTCCTTGTTTAACTGTTTGTGGTGTGCTCTGTGTGGGGACAAGCCATTGCTGGCAGGTACCAGCCCTGTGTTTGCCTCTATCCCACGGATCTCAACTGAAGGCGTTTTTCTGCTTTGTTTCAGCCCTGGAATGAGGTCAGATGTAAGCTCTTCTCCATCCACAACCTCAGCAACTGCGGGACCACCTCCCAAGCTCTGCCTGGTGTGCTCCGACGAGGCCTCCGGGTGCCACTACGGTGTCCTGACGTGTGGCAGCTGCAAAGTGTTCTTCAAAAGGGCGGTGGAAGGTAGGACCTGCCTGGATGGGTTCGCTGCTTAAAAATGTAAAATCCCCACACATATCATCCATTTTCAAACCCAGCATCCATGGTTTTGTTAGAATCCTACTGAACATCCCATCCATTAGATCACTGATCTCGTCATAGTAAATCACACTGATAATGGTGCTTTATCCAAAGCATGGATTCCATTCACATTGGTAAAATGCTCCCATTCACTCTGTGTAAAAGAATTTATTGTTGTCTTGGCTTTTGTCTCTTTCATTTTCTTTCACTGTTGTTTTTGTTTATTTGTCCCATTTTTATACCGATATTTGTCTGTGTGCAATAGATTGGCAAAGTTTGTGATTTTTCAATATAAGGTTAGTTGGTTTGTGTGGAAAACTTACATGGAACTTGGTAAATCTGTTGTGTGTGAGGTTATTGTAGTTTTACAGTTTTTCCTGTAAACAGTGTTGGTTGAGTTGCATCCACATCCCTGGGTGTTATGTGCAGGGACACTGGGTACCAGGGATGTGGGACTGGATCACTGAGATTTCTCTCCAGTTGTGATTCGAGAAAATCATTCTGGAAAACAGAGATGATGCAAAACTAAATGTGAATAAGGACTGTGTGGTTTTGGGGTGCATCAGTAGCCATTTTGTAAGGGACTAAGCTGTGCCTCAAGATCTGACTCTGCCTCAGGATCAGATGCAGAAAAGCTGGAGCATATTCCCAGTGTTTCTGGGAAGATGGTGATTCCTCAGGTCTGAAGAACATCGTTCTTAGTTCTGGCCCTCGGGGTTTCCTGTCTCGTGCCTTCCTCGTGCAGCCCTCACTGAGCCAGGCTCTTTCTCCTGACATTCGTGCAAGCTGGGGTCACTTGAGGAGAGGGAAGGCTGTTTGACAAAGACAGGCCACCATTCAGTGCTCAGGGGCAGCACTTCCCCCATTCCTGGCTCACTGGGTGCCGTGGGGAGCTCCATGGACGTGCAGCGCCTCTCGGAGGGATCGGGAAAGTCAAGTTCGTGTCGTGGTTGTCACAAAGGGGTGTTGGCTTTGTGTGAGCTGAAGTATAGCAAGGCAGTAAGAGCTCAAGTGCAAAGCAAATAATCATCTGTAGCTTTGGTTAAAACATGGTCACCAGAGATCCCTCAGAAGACAATTTATATGGCAGCTGGACATGGCCATAGCCATGGGTTTGCCTGTTCTCAAGCTTAAATAAATCACAAAAGTATTGATACAGGAAGTAATCAACTCAGGGATTCCTTTGGGTCAGTGATATGATATGACACATCATAAATCAACTGTCTTGATATTAAAAATGTCAGCAGGCTTGTGGCAGTCAGTTCCTCAAGGCTCACCTCTGCTTCCATTTTGATTGTTCCACAAATAATCCCACTTTTCACAGAATCCCAGAATCATTTAGGTTGGAAAAGACCTCCAAGATCATAGAGTCCAGCCTTTGACCCACCATGTCAGCTGGGCCATGGCACCAAGGATTGAGCACCCTTAATCCTTCCATTAGATGTCATGGATGTTTTCAGGACTGCTTCCAGGATCTGTTAGTCCCAGTCTTCACTTTAAGGAACAAATAATTTGGTTTTGTCTTTTATAGGCATTTTTCTTATTAGGAACACATGTAAGAAGAATTTGTTTCTGCAATATCCTTTTTATTAGTGGCTGCCAGGCACCTGTTAGTGTTCAGATCAAGCTGACTCTGCACACTCGTTATCCAGCCTATGGCCAAAGCCCTTTTTTCCACCTTTGCCTCCAGGCCTGTGTACTGACAGAAATAGTCACAGAAACTGGAAGTGTCAGTGTCTAGGAAGTCAATATAAAGTGCATTTCCTTCAGCAAAGAGTAGAACCAGAGAAGAGGAAGGGTGAAGGGGGGACAGCAGCTGTCGATTTCTGTGCAGTTCTTCAGGCAGCCAGGCCTTTCTTGAGGAGCCCAGGCTGGCCAGAGATACCTTTTTCGAGTTCTGACTTCATGGTGTTTCAGAGCCCTCGTGACTGAGTTTTTCCAGCCTCAGAACCAGCCCTCTTCACCTCCCAACACTTCACCCAATGTACCAACCTGGGTCTTCACCACTCCTCCCCACCTCCGCTTCCGCGCCTCGCAGCAGCTCCTCACACCTCCCTCCCCTGCAGATTCCCCAGCCCCTCTCCCTCCTGCTGTGCTCCAAATTGGCCTTGTTCGTCAGCAGTTTTAATTCCATCTTCCAAAGTCCTTTGTCTGCAATTCCCAGCCTTTTTCTAGGCTGGTGTGCTCAAATGGGCACAGAGATGTCGGTGCCACAGTGCGTCAGAGCCCTGGTGCCAGCGGGGGCTGTGGGCAGCACGGCGATGAGGATTGGCCCACCTCTGAAAAATGCCCCTGTGTGCCCCAAATCCCCCTGGAGACGCCTCCATTGGCTCTCTCCTGGTTTTTGCCAGAGTATTTGTGGGGTATCTTTGGGTTTGAGCAGCAAAGAGAACAGAAGTGCGTTCCTTTGGCTGCAGGCGCATCCCTGGGCAGAGTCGGACGTGGAGCACCAACTTGTCTTCATTTTCCCCCAAAATGGTCGTGTGACAAGAGGGTTTTGATATAATGTAGTAGAAGAAATAGTGTAGCTTGGTCCTAGAAAAGGCAAGAAGAGGTGAGCAGTAAACACAAGAAACCAAACATTGGTGGAGAGAAAGCTCTTTGTTAGGAATGAAATGGAGCAGCTCAGGAGAATCCTCACCTGAAGTGTCTGTACTGGTGTGAGAAGCTGTGGTCTCATCAAACAGCTTGGAGGGACATGGAACTGTTGCCTGTGCTCCCCTGCACTGCTGGCAAATGGGCATCAGTTCATGTTTCATGCGTGTTTCCATGTGTTAGGATGCTAATGGCAACCAGAATGGTGAGTCCAGGATCTGCTGTCTGAATTAATTAAACACAAAGCTGGCACAAGGGTCAGGAAGGCTCCTCTTCCCCAAATGGAAGGGGTGGGGGGGTCATTCAGAAAAACATTCCTTGGAATATCAACTTGAGACACTTCACAGAAGTTTGGCCAAAGCCATAGGAATGGACTCTGCATGCCCATAATTTTCACAGCTGACTTGCAAGAAATTCCTTCCCCAAGCTGTTTTCCTATGAGAAAACTCTTGGACTCGGTTGTTAATAACTCAGTATTTGGAAAATATATTTGTTTCTCACAATATTGTACCGTCAGGACTTTGCAATACAGTGTAAAAGCCCAGGCTGCAGCTTTCTGCCCTCTGGAAAAACATGTTCCTTGTTCCCTATCTGGGAGAAGGATCTATTCTTTGGTAATACCTTTCCCTAAATAAGTTACATTCAGACATTCATTCATATAATTCAAATAATAAAGAATAGATACTTCTGTTGCCCTGCTCTAAACAGCTAAGAAATACAGTTATTTTAATTTATGTACTTCAACTTGTCGTGCTTTTAGGGTCAGTTTTGCTCTGAATCTGCAAATCCATAAAAATGTCAGAGAACTTGGTTTGTGCAGGGCAGGTTGTAAGTCACAGGAAGGTTTCATGACTTTCCAGCTGATGAAGCTGCGTCTGTGCTCTGTAGAAATGTTTAGAAGTGTTTTCTCAGAATGTGTTTGTGCACATTGTTTATGTCTCTTGTCAAACTATTTAGAAAAACGGGAAACCTGCTGTAGAAGGAAGCTTTGGTAAATACAAGGGGAAATAGTTTTAAAAATAGAAGTTGCCTGGTGTTAACAAACAAAAAATAGGATTTCTACCTAAATGTATTGGCTTTGAGGTTTAAACATGAGAAACGGGTTTGGAGATGTGAAATCAGGTGGGGACTGATGTTTCTGCAAGACAGGCAGCGCAGCAAGTGAAGGTTTTATATGGTCCTTGATGTCACGGAAGGAGGGGCTGGCTGGAGTCTGTGCCGTGCTGGGGAGCTGATGTCTGTTTGTGTTTGTGCCCAGGGCAGCACAATTACCTGTGTGCCGGGAGGAACGACTGCATCATCGACAAGATCCGCAGGAAGAACTGCCCCGCGTGCCGCTACCGCAAGTGTCTGCAGGCGGGCATGAACCTGGAAGGTAACGCAGCCCCGGCCAGGGCTTGTCCTGCTGCTGGGGCAGCGCTGGGGGCAGCACTTGGAGCTGTTCAGAGCAGGGGCCGCGTTTATGGGCATTGCCATGAGAGACAGGAGGGTTTGTGCTGAAATGTCTCCCGTCTGTGCTCAGTTGCTGTCTCTGTGCGTTCAGCAGGAGGGAGTCATGCACACAAACCAGGGCTGTTTTTCATTCCTGCCAGCACATACATCCCATGGCTTTCTCATGGAATGGGAGACAGCAGAACTCCTGGAGAACACCTGGAGGGAGGTGAAACACCTGTGGGAGGGTGTGCTGAGTGACCTGACACTGAGACCACGGAGGACAGGGATGGGAGAGGGGATTTCATCTTCCAGCTGAAGAAAATTGAAGTGTTTTTGTTCATGCTGCGGATACTTCTTAAATATCTGTCAAAATTTCTCTGGAAAAGGTTGGTTAAATTTAACATACCAGCACATAGTTGTTCTCTGCTGAGTCCTGAATGGCTTGTGAGAATCTAAAGGCCACATCAACCCGAGATTTAGCAGCAGTTGTAAAGTGGCATAAAACACTTTTATTAGTGTCAGCTTCATTTTATGTTTGCTATTTTTCCCTGAGCAGCAGAGATTAACGCAGCACTTACTAGTGCAGTTATCCTGGTGGTAGTTGTATAATCAAAATTGTCAGATAAAATAAAAATGTCAAAGATGTATTTGTCAGCTCCAAGGATGAACAGAATTTCATTTCAGTTGGTGATAATATCCTTGGTGAGATGTAAGTGATGAGTTAAGTTAAAGAGATCAATGAAGCACGGACTGGAGTCCGTGTTAGCACATCCTTCCTTCCTCTTCCTCTCCCAGCCTCCCTCAGGAGGACACAGAACCACTCTCCTGGGCTGCAGGAGCTGTGCCTGCCCTTCCAGGCACATCCCCTCCTTCAGGGCACAGATTTGCCAGAGGATGGGATGGTGCCGCTCCGTTTGTTGAGCTGTTGTCATGATCTGTGTGCAGGAGGGGAGGGCACAGCCAAAACCTACAGTAGTGGTTCTGAAGGAAATCCCTGAAGGACATGAGGTGCTCAGTGAGTGTCTCCCAGGAGCTGGGTTCAGGTTTTGGACACTCCCAGTGGGCTGGACCTCATCCTTCAGAGGTCAGAGCAGGACAGGCCTCTTGCCTGCTCCTGGTGTCCGTGGGGACAGGTCACTGCCCTGCCGGTGTGGCTGGGAGCAAGGACAGGTAACAGCAGAGCCTAAAGGCAGCATAAATAATGCCAAACCCCACAGGTTTGGTTTTGAGGTGGAAAAGAATGCATTTTGGTTAAGGTTTATTTCTGTTTTTTCTCTTCATAGTTGTTTTCAGAATACATTTCTGATATTCATGTGCTGATCTATGTGTGAGGAATAGTTCTCTAACAGTAAGGTGCAGCACTCCCTTTGTGAGCTTTTCCCTTCCTGCATCCCTTTCAGTAGACCCCAGTATTGCTGTCTCAGGCTGTAGGACATGGAATCAGAGAATCATGGAATGCTTTGGGCTGGGAAGGTGCTCAGAGCTCACCCAGTTCCACCCTCCCCTACCCGGGTTGCTGCACGCCCTGTCCAGCCTGGCCCCTTTCTGCAGCACAGAAAATGCAATGGCATGATGTCAGGTTCTTGTCACTTCTCCACGTGCAGGTTGGAGCCCTTCCCAGGGTAGTTTGTCTGAATTTTGGCACACGGGATCCTAGAGAATAGTGAGGTTTTGGAGGATGGATTTTGTTATATAAGTTGTTGGAGAAGGGGGGGAGAGGGAAGCATTTATGGCTGAGAGGGAAAAGGAATCTAGAAACTCAGCAGCACAAAATGGAAGAACCCAGAGTAGTGTGAAAGGGTGAAAAACACCCTGAAAACAAGGATTTTTGGGGCAGATCTGAACAGATGGAGAATTGGTGGTGCCGAAAAGCAAACTGGGAGGCAGCATGAAGTGCAGAAGAGACTAAAATCCAGTTCCTTTTATCTTGTCTATTTTAGGGTCACAGTTCAGGAATGACTGTTGTTTAAAAGAGAATTAAATTTGCATGTTTTTTAGACAGTAATTTCTTTTTGAAAAGTCCCCACCTGCATCCTCAGTGCATAAACAATGGTTGTAGCAAACCAGTGAATGATCAAAAGAGGTCCCAGTGTCCAGCCCATCAGTCCTTGGACCCCTTGCACTCACCTGACTTCTGCTGGACTTTTTCCAGGAACCTGCCCTGTTTTGGTTATCTCTCAGTTTCTCATACCTACAGTGGATTTCACTGTTAGGTATTGGCTAGAAAACTAATTTATTTTTAAATTAATGAATTCATTCATTCACTCTATCATGCAGTATTTTAATTGACCTGTTCTTGTCCTGAGTTAAAAGTGGCCCTTTTTAGTTACTTGATAATTTTCTATTAGTTTTTTTTTTACCATAAAATTGTTAATGTTGGAAAAGACCTCAAGTCCATCAGTCAACCCTTTGGCCCTGCTTATCATCCTTTTCTGGAACTTTCTTTTTTCTATTGCATGTTTTTTTTGGGCGTAGGGGACTGGAAAAACATCAAACTATCCAGCTGCAGGTACCAGAGATTTACACAGCACAATAATGATATTTTGTTCTCCAGCCTTTATTTCCTTGAGTTCTCATTTCCGCTCCCACCGTTAATTGGTGTTCCTTGGCACCCTCTCTCTTTGTGATGTGCTGCAAGAAAAGATTTATTGTTACGTTTTATGCCTGTAAAAAAATGGTCTCATAATTTTTTTGGCTTTTCATGCCGCATTTTACAGTTAAACTTGGCAATTAATGAGTTTTTTCTGCAGTCTTCACTTGGATTTTTGAGGAATCTTTTGTTCTTTCTAGTTCTTTGCCCTGCTCTGCCTGCAGTGGGCCCACCTGGCTCAGGTGCTCGGGCCATCTGCCCCCGGGCAGGGAGGAGGAAGCCTCTGCAGCCTGGTGGATGCCAGCCTGCAGGAGGTTGGGGCTTGGGGGGGTTTTGTTTGTTTTGAACAGAAAATCTTGGATGCTTTTCTCTCCACGTGGAGTTTATCTGTGGGGGTTATCTCCTGTAACGTGCCCTGAGGAGCTGGCTTTAGATTAGTGGTCTTTTTGTTATTTGAAAATTAATTGCAAAGAAATACATTATCTCAAGCTTCTTTTTTGTGAGTTACAGCTATGTATCTAAGGACTGGTAACAGCCTAATAGAAATTCTTGCATAATAATTTGTCTTATCAGATCTATTTATTTTGATTATAATTTTATCAGGCTTTCTAGGCTGGAAATACTCCATCCAGGTGTCTGCAGGAAGCTGAAGGCATGTGCTTCTAAATTTAAGTCAAAGCAGTTCATTTGCTCTTCAGAACACAGATAATGGGGCAAAAAAAGCCAGAATATGAAAGGATTTTGAAGCAGCCATTTCAAAATTGAGAATAACAAGAAGCTCTTTGCTCCAAGGAAACAACTGTTGCTATTCCCTCATGGCAGGCTTGGCACGTGTGGCCAGTCTACAAAACTTTGGGAAAATGCAGTTTATACAAGGTCTGTAGAGGATTCCTTGTCTTTGGCAGTTGTTTTCCAAAGGCTCCGTTGTGGCCAGAGGGAGAAGCGGGTCCAGGAGGGGTTTTGTGTGCTGGCACTGCGGGGTTGGTGCATTTGGGGTGCTCAGGGATTCTGAACAGGTCAGAAGGAACTTGGAATGCACAGCCACATTACGTGATGCTTTTATGGGCTACGGATTTATCTCGGAAGTTCCAGAGCAGAAATCAATTAATTAACGGAGGCACCCGGGGAAGGAGCTGGGCTCGTTTGGGCTCCGTTAAGCAGCGAGTTCCGTGTGGCCGCCTGCGTCCAGGAGAGCCAGAGCCAAGCAGGAGACTCCATTAGGGACAAGATGCTAATAAAATTGTTGCTCCAAGTTTTTGTAGTTTACAGTTAACATCTCTGTGTGATGTTTTATTTATTCGGCGAGTGAGTTTTATGGTTTAATTACGCAGCAGTGATTTATATGCAAGAGAGCTGGCAAGAGAAAAAGCTCCTCCTGCCCAGCATTTAAAAAAAAACCCCCTGTTTTCCCTGGCTCGAGAGATCCAGTAACTTCTTACCCATTAAATATATTTTTTTTCCTTTCTTTTGCCTAGTTTCTATGCTCAGTATTTAAAGGAACTTTTAAAGTGTGCGGTCCTGCAGATATTTCCAGTGGTGGGATTGGGCCTTGTATTTTAGGGTCAGCCTTGTAAAGTACCTGCAGACATTACTGAACATTCTGAAGCGTTGGCATAAATGTGACTTTTATTAAAATGTAAAGTATTATTTTCACTGGAAGTTCACTTGGGATGAATGCGAAATTACTGACTTCACAAACAAATGCCGCGCAGGTTTCGCTGCCCCGATCCCAGCTGGGGGGAGAGGAAAGCGGCATTTCCTCTGCTGCATTTGTCTCTGTGTGGTCATTTCCATGCCCTCACCTGCGGTTTCCCCACCCTTTGCAGCTCGGAAGACGAAGAAGAAGATCAAGGGGCTGCAGCCGGGCGCGGCGGGGGCGCGGGAGGCCCCGGAGGCGGCCGGCAGCAAGAGCATCGTCCCCGCGTCGCTGCCGCAGCTGACGCCCACCCTGGTGTCCCTGCTCGAGGTCATCGAGCCCGAGGTGCTGTACTCGGGCTACGACAGCTCCCTGCCCGACTCCAGCTGGAGGATCCTCTCCACGCTCAACATGCTGGGCGGGCGCCAGGTGGTCGCTGCCGTCAAGTGGGCGAAGGCAATCCCAGGTAAGGCACAGCGGCGGGGAATGCTGCCTGCAGGCTTCCTACTGAACCTGAACCCCTCTTTGTTTTCCCTCAAAGCTGTACAGGTGAAGTGTTGGTAATATCGGGGCTCGTTCATGGCTCGGGTGCTTCCGGAGCAGAAAAGCAGAAAAAATTGCAGATGCAAACATTTATTTACTACAAATTAGGTCATTTTACTTGAACACTTTGACTATTGAATACTAAAATTCTTATTTAAATGGGTATTTGTTGTAAGTATTACAGAGAACTATTTGTGTTAGCTCTATCTCCACCTCAGATTCACAGGCTCCCAAGATGGTTTGGGTTGGGAGGGATCCTAAAACCCATCCAGTGCCACCCCTGCCATGGGCAGGGACACCTTCCACTGTCCCAGGCTGCTCCAAGCCCCATCCAGCCTGGCCTTGGACACTGCCAGGGATCCAGGGGCAGCCACAGCTTCTCTGGGCAATGAACAATTATTTCTTGAATATTTTTAGCAGTGAGGTTCTCTTGACTTCTGCAGACCAGCATCACTGTGCTGGCTCAGCTGGGTCTGCCTTCATGGATGGTTCTTTGCTGACTCCCCCTCACTGTCCAGCTCCAGGGTAGAAGTCAGGGTGTTATTTTCTCTCCAGCTCTGTTCAAACTGACTGTTACCTGGGCAGAGAGGGAGGTTTACTGCTCTTTTGGCTCCCACCTAAAAACGCAGTGAGGCACGGAAGAAGTGATGTCAGATCTCAGCCTTGGCCATGACACATGGCATCTGTCTCAGAGAGGCCAGGGCCAAGGGGAGCTGAAGATGTTTGTTCCCACAGAACGAAGCCCAGTGTTTATCTCCCTCTCACCCCTGTCAGTGCTGTTCACTACCTGTTCTCAAAAACCCTGGCAAAAACACCTCCATGACGCATAGGTTGCCCAAAAATAACATCACAGAACAGGTNAAAAAAAAAAAGGAAAAAGCCTGATAATGAGATTTATGACTCATAACTGTGTCTCTTTGAGCAGGGGAAATAAATTAACAGTGGGAAAGAAAGGCTGGAAAACTCAAACACATCTATGTCCAGCAGAGATGTGACTGGAGAGATTTGTGTGGGGTCTGGTTGGTGAGGTGGGGCAGGTTGGAGTCAATGATCTTGGGGAACTTTTCCAGCCTCGGTGGTTCTGGGGTTCTGTGTCAGGGCTGTTTGCACTGGGCAGTTGTGCTGAATTAGCTCAGTCTGCTCTAGGAGAGAGTCACATGCACGCACTTCCTTCTGGGACAGGTTTTTGGGAGACCATCTGGTATTCCCAGATCCAGATTTAGATTCCATTTTATGAAACACTTCTGTGTTCATCATCTCTGCTGAACAGTTTTCATAATTAGCCAAACCCTTCAGGTTAGAGCTTATGCTCTCAATGAAAATGCCAATCTTCTCTTTAATAACTACATTAATAGCAACTATTCTTATCATTTTTATCTCCTTTCTTTTGTTTGCTGAGGTGGTTCCTCGTGAGTGTTTAATTTGTATATCCTGCTCCTGGTTGTAGCCCATCAGCCATGCTGACAGCACGCCAGCATTCCTTGCCAAACCCTTTAGTTGGGATTTCAAAATAACCTTTTCCTGGGGAGGGTTTGAGCACAGATTTCAAGGTTTGACCCAGAAAGATTGGAATCACTTTGAAACCCGTTCTCTGTATTTTAGAGGCAGTACCTGGTCACTCCTGGTGACTCCAGAGCCAGGGGCTGTGTTTAGACCCACCAAGTTTGTTAAAAGCGTTCATCCCCTGGCTCTGTCTGTTGGCATGGCTTCAGGAAGCAGCTCTTTAGATGTTATGAGCTCTTTAGATGTCAGATGCTTAATAAAAATAGATAAAATCAGCTTGTATTCAGGCTCTAATAATGGCTCCGTATGGCACGATGGTTTCTTGGTAAGTGTGGGCTGGATCTGATAGGAACTGGTGCAGCAAATCCAAAGCTGGTGGCATTTTCAGACTCTTTGAGGGACCAGTTGTCAGGTTTTACTCATTTCCTCCTTGTTCAGTTGGCTCTGTTCATGCTGCACAGGAGATGAGAAGCAGTTAATGCTGCTAACTAATGCAGTGCTTGTGGGTTCAGTGTGCAATTGTTGTTGAATAAGAACAAAATTTGATATTAAATCATTTATTGTCTAGCAGAGAAGTAGCAAAGCCTGTTATTTTTGGAGGGCAGCCCAGTGAATTACAGTGTATATGAACTATAATTGTTGCCTTTTGTGATGTATCTGACTGACCATCAGTTCCAGATAACCACACACATACACACTGTGATTTTTTAATATTACATCCCTTTTACTCCCTGTAGTACCTGTGCACTGATAACACAGCAGTTGTGCTGCTCATAACCCTGCTCCTTTTCCAAGTGACGCAAGTTTTTTGTTCTTTGTTGCTTTTTTGCAAATGACACAATCCCCCCTTAATTTTTATTTCCCCAGGTTTCCGAAATTTGCACCTGGATGACCAAATGACCCTCCTGCAGTACTCCTGGATGTTCCTGATGGCTTTTGCTTTAGGCTGGAGATCCTACAAGCAGTCCAACGGCAACCTGCTGTGCTTTGCTCCAGACCTGATCATCAACGAGTGAGTAGGACCTGCCAGGGCTGGGCTTTGCCTCGGGGGTGAACCACGGGCTGCCGAATCCTCCCAGAGATCCCACCCCAGCCTCTCCTTTCCCACTTGTTTTTTACCAGCAGCTTGCTTAGCGTTTTTCACTAAGTCAAACGGAAGGTAATTGAGATATTAAGTGTATTTATATCCAGAAGTTTTTGTGGGAGGTGTTTGTGCTTTAACATTCCATATTGTGACTGTTCCTGCACCATTCACTAGAATCATTCATTTTATCAGAGCCAACACAGTCACAGCTAAAAATACGCCTGAGATGGAGAGAAAAGTTTGGCAAATTGCATAATGTTCTGTCTGTTTAGGGGGCAGGAGTGGCAATATGGCCCTACCAGTGCCAGAGGGAAACATTTCTGTCTGATCTGATGAAATTAGGGCTGAAAAGGCAAGGTTAAAGATGGAAGAACCTGCCTGATTTATATTTCCTTGTTGAACTTTGTTGTCGACTTTCAAGCAAAGTTGAATTTGGTGGAATGTTTGAATGTGTTTTTTCTTGCACCACACATCGTTTTCCTTGTATTTTTCCAGATTTGTGTTGTGCAGTAATTCCGTGCTGTAGAGGAGGGAATTTGGGGTTGTTGAGGTGATTGGATCTTATTCATGTCTCTGTTTTCTGGTTTTGGTATGGAGGCAGTACCATTGGCCTGCTTTGGCACAGTTCAGTGTCTTTGGTCCTATTTCACTTCAAAATCAGATCTCCTAAATATTTTCTGTGTTTTAAAAAAATATAATAATTGTAACATTTTCTGTGGGATCAGCCATTTGTATTTCATGTTCATTTATTCCGTTGTTATTTTTTTTTCATTGTAAATGTTTATCCAGGCTTTTATAAACTGTAGTCATTGCCTTATAATATTTTTTTTTTTTTTAAAAGGCTGAGGAGGAGATGGCAGGTGAGGGCCCATCTGTGTACTTGTGTTTATTAAAGTGCTTAGAATGTGTCCCTGGAGCAGAATGATCTCTGTGTGGTGGAATTGAGATAATTGATGTTGTCACTAAGTGCAGTAACATCCAATTTGCTGTAAGTCAGAGGTCTCCTGCTGTTTTATCAGTGGGTCAGAACCACAGAGCTTCACTGCTAGGTGTTGGTGCTCTTGAAAGCCCCCAGAAATGCAAGGGTAATGCTGTTCCAGCAAACAGTAATTCCCAAATTCCTTCCAGCTACAGTTTGGTAAATCATAGATCAGAGTGACATTTTTTTTCAATAAAACACTGAGCTGACTGAGAGAACTGCAGCTCCTTCTCCAGTGGGCTACAGGTTCTCCATAAAACTCCCTGGTCGTAACTTTTAATGTCCCATCCCTCAATAAAACAGAGCCAGCTCGGGGTGGAACCTGACAAGCACCGGGTGAGACGTGGGAGCTGAGCACGGGGAGAGCTGGGGGCAGCAGGGCAGGGCAGGGGAGAGAGACATCGTGGGCAGGCAGACAGAAATACCCTTGGGTTTGGGTGGTCAGATGTGTCCCCGTGGGGTCGGTGAGCTGAGAGCTGGGGAGTGGTGCTGAGCTGGGGCTGCTCAGCTGCTCCAGCGGGGCAGGGGCAAAACCCACACCCGGGCACGGAGCCACTGCCGTGGCCAGAGAAGGGCAGCTACTTCTGGTTGAGTTCTCTTTGGGTTTATGTGGGGTTTAGAAACCATTTATTCCATTTCTGAGCTTCCAAGACTTACCCTCATTGGTACAGTTCAGTGTCTTCAGCTTCAGGAAGGGAAACTCCATCTTTGATGGTGCAATTAGGCATAACTGCAGTTATTGATTGATTTCTTTAGGGATTAATCAGACTTTATTTAGCTTCATGTATCTGCTCAAGCATCTGAGCCACATCAGTCCTTCATGCATTTATCCTTGTGCCAGCCCTGTCCAGGGTGTTCCTGTGTAGCTACCTACATGGAGTAGCAACATCCAGTGGCTTACAGTCTGTGGTGGGAGAGAAGATTTAATTCTCTTCTTAAGTCTTAAACTGGCAGATTAGTCGTTTGCTCAGTCTTCTCCTAAAAATTGAATATTTATTGAATATTCCACTTTTATGTCTCTACTCCTGTAATTTTTTTTTTTTTAATGGAGGTATGTCTATACTAGCTGGCAATTTTATATATATTATACGTGGTTTTATACACACACACATGAAACTTGATTCAAGCTGTTGAAAAGTTTGGCGGCTGAATAAATCTTAGGCTTCAGGCCATTATTTAGTACTTGGAAAGGGTTTAAACCTGTGATTTTGCAGTATTGTATAACTGTTTCCCCAGTCTGTGATTCAAAACATGCCCTGCTGGAACTGACACTGGTTCTGTCTCAGCTTTCGTCCTCTGGGTATGTCACAGTGTGCCCGAAATTACAGTGAGCACAGTGACAGTGCACAGTTGTGTTCATCGAGTAGCAGATGCCATTTAATTGCTGTCCAGCTTGAGACAGAAGTTCCTGGAAGTCCTGGCCCTCTGGATTGTGACTCTGGTTCCATGCTCGTCACTGTAGCTCCTTGCTGGGAGGTGTGAGGTCACTCATTTGTCCTTCTGATCTCACGTGCCGTGCAGGGATAGCTGTGCTGCTGGCTTGGAACAGGAAAACAACAAGTGATGTCAGTTTTATGAGCAATGTTTTGTCAGTTCCCTTATTGCCTGAATTTTTTCCTCAACATTCTTTTGTGACTCCTTGTGTGGAGTCGGTGTCGCTTGGTTTCCAGAACAGCAGCATCTTGTTTACTGGGGTTTGGTGTTGAGCTCTGGTTACTGGGGTTTGGTGTTGAGCTCTGGTTACTGGGGTTTGGTGTTGAGCTCTGCTGAGCCGAGTGACTCCGAGCAGTGTGAGAACCCGGCCGTGCGTCCCTCAGCCACGTGCACGTCCCTGTGCTCCGGGCCTGGGCACGGGGTGGCTATTTAGGGACAAGGAGGAGGTCAGGGGGGACCAGCCTGGTTCTGTGGTGAAGCTGAGAAGGCAGATGGGTGGTGTCCTCACCGAGTAGTGTCTGTTTCAGTGAGCCAAGTGTGGCACCCCGTGGGTGTTACCCTGGTGTATGTGTGGGTGAGTGAATCCCTGGGGTGGGAGAATGCCCTGAGCAGGGAGGGGAGCTGGGATCCTGAGCAGGCCGAGCCCTCAGCCCTGCCCTTGTCCCGGTCTGTGCCCGTGGCCCCCCGGCCGTGTCCCCAGGACAGCTCCCTGTGCCAGCTGAGATCATCTGATGTGCCCTGGCCAGGATGGGACGGGCTGGGAGCTCTTCCCAGAGCCTGTGCCAGGGCTGGACGGGCGGTGAATCAGCGTCCTCGTGCTCTGACACCGGGCACGGGGCAGACCTGGCTGAACACGGGGGCTGTGGCTGCTCCCGTGCTGGGGAACTGCAGCTTGTGTAGCCTTGGCACTGCCCAAAATCTGTGGGTCTTCCTCTGGATCCTCAGCCTCATGGATGGGGCTGCATTCCCAGCAGGCAGAAACAAATGACAGGCTGACCCCTTTCATAATGTTTATATTAACCTTCTGCCCAGAAATGGGCCCAGTTTTACGTGAGGAAAACTGCTGAGCCCTGGCAGAGAATGGGTTTAAATTACTCAATTTGAAATACTCGAGATGCCCTTTGATACAGCCCAGAGGGGCCAGGACAGCGTTTTCCCCCCGGCAGAGTGGTGGCTTTGTGTCAAGTGCCCCGAGAAACATCCCACAGCCAGCCTTGCACTTACTCCTGTTTGGTGCAGCGTTACCTCGTGTGCACTTTGTGTTCGTGCTGGTGCTCCCTGATGCTGGAATCCCGAGGTAAAGCCAGGCTGTCTGGGTTGCTGTGAGTGCCCACGTGCTGTGGCTGTAGGATTGGGGCAGTGCCACGCGTGGTCCGGCTCCACGTGGAGGGAATTGTCCAACAGCTGCGTTTGGAACTGCTGGGGTTTTACACTTGTGCTTGGTCTGGTTTAATACAGTTGCAGTAGTTTGTATTTCTGTCTTCCAAAAGCCATCAGAATTCCCCCTGGTTTTTGGACCTTGAGAAGGGGCTGTTCCTTGTTTCCACTCAGGGTTTCCCAGGGGGATTGTGAGGGTGCATTGTATAATCCTCCTTAAGGGCTAAGGGAGGGAGAATGGAAAAGTGATCAGCTTTGGAGGAACTGTAGTTCCATAACCAAATCTTACTCGTAACTCCCACAGGGATCCCATTTTGTCTCTGTGTAGATTATAATGCTGTATAGGTGATACCAAGGAAAGGTGACACATCATTAACAAAAAATGAAGTGCTGGCATCACTGCAGAGAGATTGTGTACTCATTGCATGGGGTTATTTTGCTTGTCTTTTTCTCTACAAAAGGAAACCCATGGAAAAGCAGAAATCTGTCTTACACTCTTCAGAATTAGTCTCTTCTTCATTTCCCACTCAAAACTAACTCTGCAATATTCACAGTAACCAGCTGTAAGAGCACACATAAGCAAGATTGCCGTGTCAGATGAGGTTTTAAATAAAAGGAGTTCCTGTCTTGATGCAAGGCTTCACTGAAATAGGAAAAAAAAAGAATATGTAAAACCATAATGTTTGTCCAAGATTTGCCTTTGGTTGTCAACATGACTTTCCATTTATGGTTAGAAACTTGTCTATTACAGTACAAAGATAATGAAGTTTAATTGCAGTGCTGGTCATTGCTTCGGGAACATAGGCACAAGTATAAAGTCACTTAGAAGACTGAGAAGTTACAGGAAGATACTGCTGAATATATAAATACACATTAAATTAGGTGCACTTCCCAAAAGTGTTGAAAGAATCAGAGAAATCCCAGCTCTAGTGTGGCGCTCCATCAGGTCTCCTTGGGAAGATGAGATGCTCTGGGGCCGCCAGGCTCGGGGAGCTCGGCCTGGGCTTGGTTTCTGTGTCACATTGGTGCTGATGGCTGCTGATAGCAGAGCTCGCTGCCGAGTCCTTGCTCCCTGATAAAGGCCCTGGGGCTCGGGACGTCGCCGTGCTCGCCCCGCGCTCGGGGCCAGCGTTGGTCTGTGTCACCTCAGGGGCTCCCCGGGAGACGGAGCCGTGGCTCACGCACAGCTCCTCACCTGCAGCGGGGAAAAACAGGTCCAGAAGGTGCAGATAGCCAGGCATTTCACTGATTCCTGTGCTTTTATTCCTCAGGCAGAGGATGAATCTCCCCTGTATGTACGAACAATGCAAACACATGCTCATGGTGGCCCGAGAGCTCTCCCGGCTCCAAGTCTCCTACGAGGAGTATCTCTGCATGAAGACGTTGCTTCTCCTCTCTACAAGTAGGTGAACAGTTCAATACCAAGCTTTTTGCATTTGCAGCTACAGAAGTATGTGGTGGATTTGCAGTAGATATTGTGAGATAGATTTATACAGTATGCTGCGTGCTGGTTTTTATCTTCAGGTAGGATATACTGGAGTTGAACAAGTCACAGTTTAGTAAATTCTGTCTGTACTGCATGAAAGTTCAAAGTGCAGAGTCAGAAATAGTCCTTTTAGAATATACAGAAATAAGCTAACCTGAGACAACATAACTAATGTAAGTGATTATGTGTAAATACCTTTTACAGTGTTATTTTCCCCCTCTGTTGATATCACTGGTAGCCAGTGACTTTGTTCTCCCCGTGCTTCATGGAGAAGCTCCCTGAGGATCTGAGCTCAGCCCAGGCTTGGCTGCAATCCAGGGACTCACACAGCAAAGGGAGAGAGTGAGTGTGTGTGTGAGTGTGTGCAGGGGTGGGTGTGAGCCGGGCACCTCGCTCCGGGACAGCCTCTGTGTCCTGGGAAATCCCTTCCCGTCCCATCCCACGGTCACAGGATCCCGAGGGAGCTGCCCCAGGCAGGGACTGACGTGTTCCTGCTCCTGCCTGGCACGAGGGCTTTGGTTCAGAGCAGTGGCAGAGGTGCCAACGTGTTTGAAAGGTAGCAAGAGCAGCAGAACAAGTGAAGATTTGTCAGCGTACCTCGGTACTTGTGCATCATCCTCGTCAGGTGGTTTGGCTTGAAAGGGACCTGAAACGTGATGGAAAGTAAATATTGTTAAGTTTATTACAATGAGGGTGTAAACATTCCTTGTCTTTAATGTTTACAGTGAGTAATAGCATTGATTCTTACACAGAAATGGGGATTTGTTCACCTTGGGCTTTTTCTGGGTAGGAGCAGGAGGAATGGGAACCCCAGCACTGCTCACGTGTCGGGGCAGGGGGTGGTGGCTGTGGGCAGGGCGGCGTGAGGGTGCCATGCCCAGTTCCCCCAGTGCCCAGTGCCCCTCCAGCCTGGCAGTGCCCAGCACTGCCTCGCTGCCAAGCCCAGAACTGGGACAAGGGCTCTTTTCAGAGGAAACTTTCAGCCTCTTGCGGCCGTGGGCTTCGTAGGAACTTAAAACTTCCCTGGAACTGCAGATTTCAAACAGTTCCTGTTTGATTCTGAAATCTCTCCCAAAAATTCCTCAAGTGTTTCGGGTGTGGTACAGGCCAACTTTCCTTGCGGGAGCTGGAAATTTCCATGGAGAAATTTCCATGGCAGAAGTGGTGAGGAGGCAGCACTGGCAGAGCTCAGCCCCTCCAGCAGCGGGGCCGGGTGGGAGCTGGCCCTGCCCAGGGAGGCCTCTCCACTCAGTTTCCAGTGGGACACAATTTATCTTCATTTTGTTAAGTACACACATTGTGTGAGTGGTACATTGTGGAGCTTCTGCAGTTGAACAGCTGAAATTTCTATAGCTCTTTAATCCACGACTTGACAATTTGAATTTGTTTATTGTGTTCCTGTGTTAAGTTTTCCAAGAGAAGAGGAGGAGGAGTAAGACAGGAATCCCACACAGGTCTAGACTTGTAGCTCACACACAGACGTAGCTCAGAGACCTTTTCTGTGTGAAGTATTGAAAGAGTTGACGAGTTTCATCTCCTGTGTAGGCAAGGCAGACAAGAGACTTCATTCCAGAATCTGCCAGGTGCTGGCAGTGTGGGGAAGGTTGGGTTTCCTAAGGAAGGGAATGTGCTGCGTGGCCTCTGTCCTCCTCTCGTGCTCTCAGTCACCTTTGCCTCAGCTCTTTCACTTCCCTGAGGTGATCAGAGGCTTCCAAGGAGGCACCTTAATGACCTCTGGAGTCCCCGTGCTCCATTTGTCCAGGGTGGTCCTTGGCCTTTGGAAGGGCCGTCCCCACAGGAGGAGGCAGGCACAGGGATTTCACCTGGATTTGAATCCCCAGGCCTTGGGTTCCTGTCCCCAGCTCCTCCTCTGCCCAGCACTGTCTCCATGTCCCACCCCTGTCCCAGACTGTCCATGGCTTGGGCAGTCTGTTTGTTGTCCAGCCTGGCACTGCCTTGCCTGGACTGGTTACTTGATCCATGTCAGGAGGCTCAGAACCAGATGATCTTTCAAGATCCTTTCCAAGCCAAGCCATCCTGTGATCCTGCCCTTGCTCTTCCCTGGGCACGCAGAATTTTTATGGAACCTTCCTAATGTCACATTTCCCCAGACCTGGAGAATACAGGAGCTCCAGCCCTGGTGGTTCTGCATCACGGTGCTGCCAGGGCTGGGTGTTGCTGTCTCCACGGTCCAGTTCCCTTCCCACTGTTTTTTGGTGGGATACCTTTGGAGGTTTTCTTATTTTGCAGCAGCCTGTGCTTTGTGTTCAGCTGGTCACTGTCCCATCCTGCGCTCTCCTTGTCTCCCTGCTGTCATTTCAATCAGTCCAAGTCCTTTTTCTTTTACTCATTTTCATAGAATGGCTTGGCTTGGAAGGGACCTTAAAGCTCATCTCATTCCAACCTAAACACTTCCCAGGATGGGGCAGCCACAGCTTCTCTGGACACCCTGTGCCAGGGCCTCCCCACCCTCACAGGGAAGAATTCCATGTTTTAACCTAAATTTCCCCTCTTGCTCCTTGTCCTGTCACCACAGCTCCTGAGGAAGATTCCCTCTCCGTGTAACCAATGTAAGAGAACGTAAATAACGACCCAGTTGAGTTTTACAGTGTTTTAAAGGCTGGTGTGCATGTTGCAGTTCCCAAGGAGGGCCTGAAGAGCCAGTCCCTGTTCGAGGAGATCCGCATGACGTACATCAAGGAGCTGGGCAAGGCCATCGTCAAGAGGGAAGGGAACTCCAGCCAGAACTGGCAGCGATTTTATCAACTGACTAAACTGCTGGACTCTATGCATGATGTAAGTCCTGACAGGAATGCTGCAGGCATTCCAGAGAAATACGTTTGGGGCGGGAACAGTGATCTCCTCCAGCTCTTTTTATTTAAAGGGACAAATCTCGGGGAGGAGGAGGAGGTCACGCTCCTCTGCTGTGTCACCGAAGGCAAACTGACAGCCTTGAATGTGCTCCTCTCAGGCTGCCCCTGCAGTGCAATCCACGGCAATTCATTGTATAATAAATCTCATTTTCAGTCTCTTCAGATTTTAAAAATTCTGTTGCTTTAGAAAGGAGGAGCCCAGGAACTGTGACTGATTTTGCAGTAGAAGCAGAAATGTGACTTTTAAAAGCAGTGTTATCTCAGAGCCCAGTGAGTAAAGAATTTATGGAATAGTTTGAAATTCCATTAAAACAATGCCTCAGCACTATGTGTAGTGTTAGCAGTGATCTAATTTTGAAGGAATTTCCAATTCAGACTGTCTCCTTTGGCAGTTTAATTCTAATTACTCATGTAGCACAAAGCAGTGTTTAAGACAAGGGTAACTTTGAGACCTCAGAATTAATGGTGTTTTTCTTGTTACTGTACCAAGCACCTGGAAGGATCTCATTTAGCTTATCCATGTGTGTGTTAGTTATCTGCTGGAATGGGAATTGGTAGCGAATCTCCTCTGTGTTTGTGAAGCCTCGCACTGTCTCTTTGTTTGGTTTATACCAGAGTGCCATGGACAATAATTCGTGAACTAAAGGAGGATTCCTGCTCACGTCGTGCCTGAGCCCCATCCTGTGGGCAGGAGTTGGGGAGGAGGGAGGTGAATGTTCTCTGAACATCTTCATGTGCCAGTAATTCTTTGTCTTGTCACTCGTAGGTGGTTGAAAATCTTCTGAGCTTTTGCTTCCAGACATTTTTGGATAAATCCATGAGTATTGAGTTCCCAGAAATGTTGGCAGAAATCATCAGCAATCAGATACCAAAATATTCCAATGGAAATATCAAGAAGCTCTTGTTTCATCAGAAGTGACTGCCTTAACACAAAGGGTTGCCTTAAGAAACCGTCACACGATAGCTTTGTTTTGTAAAGAGAAAACCTACAGAACTTGTTCCTTTTGTCCTCGCAGGTGTTTCTTTTGTAATTATGCACTACATGTGGTTTACAGAGGGCCAAGAGTCAGGCTGGAGAAGCAGCGGATTTCTCACGTTTGGGAAAGAATTGGGGAGAAAGGAAAGGAAAAGAAATCAGTTTGGGCAGAAATTTTCTCTCTCCCCTCGTGCACCATCCCTGGATGTATCAAACCACCAGTGACAAGCTCTGAGGCTGTTACGAACATTCTGCTAATTAATTAATTAATTGCTGCAGTTGGCTGGAGACAATTTTTTAGGCTTTTTTTTTTTTTATTTTAGTAAAGTGTTTTGGATTTTTTTTTTTAAAGTTAAGGTAGTATTTTGGTTTATGCATGTAACCTGAAGAAAGTTTACAAGTGTATATGAGAAAAGGGAAGTTGTGCCTTTTATAGCTATTACTGTCTGGTTTTAGCAATTTCCTTTATATACCGTGAACTCGGCTTGTTCATTTTTTCTTACATAATTTTTTTGTAATACTTCAAGATGCCTATTGTACAGCTGGTTTTTTAAGGTGGGGCAGCTCGTAGCTTTCCTAAACGACCTCTAGACAGTCAATACTCGAGTAGATTCATGTGAAACCGGGCTGGGCTTTTCTAACCTAACGCTTTCAACCGGCAAAGCAGCCATAAAAATTGGGCTTTTTCTAAGGGCCAGGGTGGGTGGGAGAACACTCTCAAATCTCATTTCAGTAGATCCGGATGAAACAAATCCTTTTGGTACATTGCAAAAGTGTTGGATATGCAGATTCATAGAAAATTAACCCAGTCCTAACTGGATGTCAATGAGCAGGTTATTTTGTATATTGAGAAAAAAGAAGCCTGATTTTTGCATATGATGCAACAGCCATAACGCAAAGAGTCACGGGCTGCACTGATGCCAAGAAGATCAGTCCTGACTGCCCATCAGGAAATTTTCAGGAAAATATGCATAGCTTCAGAAAAGTTTACTTCTGTGTGGAGAAACTCAGTTTTCTATTCTCTTAAAGCCGTCATCACCCAAGTATTTCTGGAGACCCCACGGACAGGGGAGGACGTGTGGCTGGGTTTGTTCTCCTGTAGGATTCCAGAACCCTCCTCTCCGGGGTCTTGTCCACGCAGCTGGGACTGGATCTCCCAGCTCCAAACTCGCCTGGTTAGAGACCCAATTCCACATCTCCACCCTTCACTGACTGCTCCATCCTCCTTCCTGGAGAGCAGGAGAGCTCCGCTACTGAGTTCGTGGTCTTAGAGTTGTCCGTCAAACTTTCTGTCTTTGTAAGGCTGCAGCCCTTCACATTGAATTCCTGGCGTGCCATAAATTCCCATAGGCCTTGTGGATTTCTCCTTGTTGCCATTGATGAGGATATTTTCGACATTTAGAAGCTGTAGTAGCCTTTTCTATGTGCACCTTAACAATTTTCTGTATCTCAAAACTGAAATATTTACTAAGCCACTCTAAAATTTGATTTTTACTCAAAGTGGCCAGATTGTTTGTGTAATAGAAATGAGAAAGATCATCTGAGAAAATACAAAACCTAATATATTTTTATATTTAGTTATAGTTTCAAATATGTATAATCGGTATATTCGCTGATCCAAGAAAAGAAGGGAAGGGCTACTGCAGCTTTAAAAGCAATTTATTAAATGATTGTAAAATAGCTTGTATAGTGTATAATAAGGATGATTTTTAGATGACAGATTGCTTTATCATGATACATGTAATTATATTTTTTGTAGGGGTCACAAATATGCTGAGTGGAACCGTTCCGTGTGTTTTGGCCGGAGGCAGCGCCGGGGCTCTCGGTGCTGGTACCCAAAGAAGTGCTCTGTTCCGAGGGGAAATCCTGTGCTCCGAGGGTGTTTGTGGGGCTCGTTGTTCATGGAATCACTGTGCACGAGTGCCTGGTGGCGCTGGGTGGGATACTCCTCCTATCTGTATGCTCGGGAGCCGCTCCCGAGGCGCGGCTGAGCCAGACCCCGCTGCAGAACCTGTCACAGCTCTGACCCGGGGGCTCCGACACAGCCTCACTCCACAGCAAAAACAGCTTAGAAATTGGGCAATAATCCACATCCAGGTGCCAGCAATATGTAAATACAGAGCGTGGGGTGTTCACAGCACATTTCTACAGTGAGCAGACCTTGGTTTCCAGCTGAAATAGGAAACTCAATTCTCATCCTTTCTTAAAGCTCTTTTTGAATGTTATACCTATTAAAAAAGATCCTATATTCAGTACTTTGGAGTAAAATAGCATCTTTAATAAAAGAAAATAATCACTCTCTTCTTTGATCTGTAAGGAATATGTACATTTTGTAATAGGTAAAGGTCAGGATTTTAATTACAACTTCAGCCCACGTCATTGGGAATCCTCCCGCGGCCGTGTGCGANGGCTTTGGGGTCAGGGGAAACCTGCTCTTATTTTGGAGAATGTTTTATAAACACATCCCCAGAGCCCTCGGTCGGAGCCTGGGGACAGCGTGTGCGGGTCGGGCTGCAGGGACCCCAGATTGTCATTTTTGCCAGCAAAAGCAACTGCAGTGAACTCCAGCAGCTGATGGAGTTGGGGGTTGGAACTGGATGAGCTTTAAGATCCCTTCCAACTCAAATTCTGGGGTTCTGTGATCCCCCCATGAGAGAACCGGTCACACAGGAGGAGAGGCTCTCTGCCCCTTGTGTCTGTTTGCCTGTATATTCGTTTTTAGTCTCTGGATTTAAGGGAAAACAAAGGAAACTGTGATGCTAGAGGAAGAATCGTCCTGTACGTGCTGTTCAGTTTAAACGTCACCAGTGAGACTCCGTAGTGCTGTAGCCAGCAGTGAGAAGTCCGTGTCCTGTTATCCGTAGTCCGTGTAGCAGTGGGGAGTCCCTGCACTCTGGATAAAGCAGGGAGAATTCCGGCCTTGGCCCTTCAGTGCCTTATCACAAAGTGCACGGATCCGCCCGGGACGGCGGGGGCAGCTCAGGACTCGCAATGGCCTTAGGGGGACGGCGGGACGGGGGCGCGAGGGAGGGCAGGGGAGGGGGGCTGGGGAGCGGTGCCAATCGATGCCGAAAAATGACCTCGCCATTTCCACAGGAAAAGGTAGGAGAGGAGGA
Organism: Edolisoma coerulescens; assembly: GCA_013397115.1. NCBI lineage: Eukaryota > Metazoa > Chordata > Aves > Passeriformes > Campephagidae > Edolisoma > Edolisoma coerulescens. The sequence continues at coordinate 87,849 of VWZW01006799.1, read as the reverse complement.
AGTGCCTGGATGAACATGGGCTGTGGGAAACTCCCCGCAGCCGAACTTCAGAGAGGGACGACTTCAGGGACATGACTTAGAGTGAGATTTTATAAAGATTGTATTATTTTATCCCTGGAAGTGTTCAAGGCCTGGTTGGACGGGGCTTGGGGCAGCCTGGGCTGGTGGAAGTGTCCCTGCCCGTGGCAGGGGGGAATAGATGAGCTTTAGGGTCCCTTCCGACCCAGTCCAGTCTGGGGTCCCATGGTCACAGACCGGTCACGCTCGACCCTTGCCCCAGGCTGCAGCCAGGGCGTGCTGAGCCATCGACGTCTCATAGGAACCAAATTTCCCGAGAAGGTCGAGGGCCTCTCCAGCCGGAGGCCCCGTGTCCGAGGGAAGGCTGTGAGTGTGTGGGGACACCCCACCTCCAGCCCCCTGCCCAGCAGCAGAGGCAGCGATGGGTCATTACTCTATTTTGTATATTAAACAAAAAGATATATACTGGGGACAAATCCTATATCATACCAGTGTATGGCATTATTAAAAATTCATTATTTTTATCACAGCAATTTTAAACAGCATTAAAAAAAAAAAAAAGAAAAAATTAAACCAGTGACTCCTGTTTAAAAATAAAAGTTGTAGTTTTTTATTCATGCTGAATAATTCTGTAGTAACAAGTCTGTAGTTTTCACCTACTCAGTGAAATGTTGGACTGTAAAAGCTTGTGTGGAATTGTTGAACATTTATTTTTTCATTTAAATTTGCTGTTCTGGTAATACAAAGCCACACATCTGTACAGAAGTTGCAGTAAATGTGAGCCATTTACAGCAATGCCGAATAATGGACAGAAACCATATAATAAAATTCTGCTTTTTTCATTAAATGGCTCCAAAATGCTTTTGTGGAGTTTTTGCTGTGGTCCTGGAGAGGGTTGGGTCCAACATGGCAGGGCTGGAACTGGATGAGTTTAAGGGTCCCTTCCAACCCAAATCCCTCTTTAATTCTATGATCTTAAATGTCTTTGTCACTGCAGTGGTTCCCAACTGTCTGATGCTCACCTGGATGTGATAAAAGCTCCCTCCCAAGGCAGGTGCCAGCTGCCAGACGTTAGTGATAGAGGGAAATAAAATGTACTGAAAAGCCGTGGGGCTCCCCAGGTGTGGGCTGGGACGGGGGTCCCGGGCAGGGGATGGGTGGTGGGAGCCCAGCCCAGCCGGGGTCCTGAGCAGAGACCGAATTTAACCCAGGGAAAAGGGAAAAGGGCTTGGGAAATGAGCAGTGCCAAAGGAGCCTCTCTCTGGCTGTGAGGGTGCTGCACTTGGGTTCGGAAAGTCTCAGCCCTGGAACAGAAGATGCTGCCATGAAGCTCCTTCCCTGCCCTGTGCCCGTCGGAGTTTTTGACGTTTCCAACCCCTCAGTCCCCGAGACCGCCGCGGTTTTCCCCCAGCACAGCTCAGCCTTCCCCCCCGAGCCACAGAGTGAGTCGTGCTGTAATAAAATCTCATTTAACTGCAGCAGAAAAGGCCGAGTTCCCAGCAGGGAATGATTTCTTTGAATTGTTTGCAATTAAAACAAAGCTTACATAAATTTCCCTTCGGTAATTCCCAAGCTGCATGGCTGTGGATGGGGGTCAGAGGCAAGACAAGAATGGGATTTATGATAACCACGTTTATCCAGGCAAGAGTTCTGGAAAGATGCTTTAAGGAGAGCCATCAGACCCTGAGATAACAGCTCAGTGGCTCCAGCCTCATGGTAAGTGCATGGAGTCCTCAGTGTGCTCACATTCCACCCGAAATCCCCCTTGTCCCATTCCATTCACAAAAGCATTGATAGCAGAAGCAGCTGTGGCCCAGGATCCCATTCCTTGCAGGATTTCTGCCCCTTCCCTCTGTGTGCTCCGTGGCCCTGGGGGTGGGCTGGGACAGGGGCTGCAGCCCTCACTCACCTGCCCCTTGTCTTGCTGCTGTTTGCTTTCTTGGGCTCCATCCTCAGCTTCCAAGAAATGGGGGTGAAGCCCAGCATGCGACTGCAACTCGTGATTCCTGTTGTGTTCACATTATCCCAGTAAAACGATGCCATTTCAGACTGGTTTGGAAAAGAGGCCATTAAATGCCATTTTTACAGTTTTGACATTTAAGATTTGAGCTTTTGAGTTCGTGTTTGCCCCTGGGATGGTCCCCAGTGGGCTGGTTTGTCCCTGGCCGTGTCCCCTCTGCAGCGGGAGCTCGTGTGAAGCTCTGGGCACACGGAGCTGGGCCGTGTCAGGCACAAATTCTGGGGCTTTACAGAATAAAAGACTCCTTGGCTGTACATTACTGGTTATCCCAAAGGGGCTCCCAGATGTTCTCAGTGCTCTTGCCAAGCTCCTGCCAGGGACCAGCAAGTTTGGTGCATTTCCTTACCAGGGTTACTGATAATTTTAGTTATTGGTGAACCTGAAAATATATAAATATATTATATATAGTACATGGACATTTCAAAATAAAAAAGTGTAAATACTGAACTTGTCAAAGTCTGGCTGGAGGAGCAGCACGGAGAGGAACCCTCAGAAGGGAGTTCAGTGATGTCCAGTGCCTGAGCCCATGGATCAGCTGATAAAATCCAACCTGGAGGAGGGGGGGTGGCAGTAAATACCCTTACGCAACCCATCGGGCCTGGCACAGCTCCAGAGCACAATTAAGAATATTCTCTGAGGTCACAACAGGGGACCTTAGGTTAAAAAAATAACAAGTGGAATCCTTCTAATTATGGGATCTGTTGATTTGAGATCAAACCACATAAAGAGGTTGGGGCAAAACTGCTGAGGCAGCATCAGATGTGGGCACCAATTGTGCTGCCACTGCAGGAGGACAGGGTGACACTTCCTGCTGAGAAAAGTGACCTGGTGTGCCCAGGGCCAGGTGGGGGCACGGGGATGTGCCTCAAGGAGCAGAGCCTGGAGGGAAAACAATCTCCAGGGCCTGGACACGGGGAGCTGCATCCCTGAGGAGCTGAGAGGGGAACGGGGGGGACGGGCAGTGACCCAGGTCGGGGGCTGCACCTGCCTCCTGTCCCCCCGGGCTCCTGCCTTGGCCCCAGCGCTCCCCTATCTGGGCTCCTGAAAGAACAAATCCAAAACTAAAACCCAGCATTTTTAATTCCTCATTCCTCTCCTACCCTTTCCTTTTTTACCCTTTCTGGCTGGCAGGCAGAGTTTCTCCAGCTGGGCTGCAGCCGAGCCGCACGTGTTCCTCCCCAAACAAACACAGGACTGGCCCGCAAGCCTCAAACACAGCAATTACTAAAAATAATTTTTTAAAATCCACCCAGCCCAGCCCTTGGCAAGTCAAAGGGAACCCGAGGCTCTCACACCCTCCCCTCCTGCAGCCCCTGCCCGGGCCAAGGACAGCTCGGGGGTCCCCCTGGGGTCCGGGGGGCTCCTGCTGCCGCTGCCCCTCGGCCACCGCTCGCTGCCCCGGGCTGCTGCATTTGCTGAGCATAATGGGGCTGAAACGGCTCAAAGCTGTCGGGCTAAATATATCCCCGTTGCTGGGGGAATAAATAATAAACAGTGTGGAGTCATTGGTTCTGCTCGGGCTGCGGGGCGGCCCCGGGCCCGGAGCTGCAGCGCTCCCGGTACCACCCAGGGCAACAAAAACTCAACCAAAACCCAGCAACAGGGACTGAACAAAACCCCAGCCAAACCCAAACCGAGCAGAAAATAACCAGCAGTAAAACAGAGGCAGAAGCAGCACGTGCACCTCCCAGACTCTGAAATATTTCTGATAGATAATGGCTGCAGCAAAATTAATGAGCTTTAAAAGGGAACAAACCAGCTCCAGGATCCCTGGGAGTGGGAAAGGGAAGGCAGCTCCATCCCTGTCCTCTGCGTGGGCTCATCCGTGGGACCCAGGTCCCTGTGCAGGTGGCACTGTCCCAGCACGGTGTCCCCGTGGTGTCACCGTGGTGTCCCCGTGGTGCCACGGGCCCGGCTGTGGCTGGGTGAGGTACCCAGGGTCAGAAGGAGCTGGGTGAGGTACCCAGGGTCAGAAGGAGCCTGTTTGCACAAGAGCAGCCTTGGACCAGCTCCTTGCTGGCTGCCAGGACAGCAGGGACATGGTGCCATTGGCTGGAAATGAGCACTGAACTTTGTGTCATCGTGGAGAGGGGCTTTGGACAAGGGATAAAGGGACAGGACACAGGGAATGGCTTCCCACTGCCAGGGGGCAGGGATAGATGGGATATTGGGAAGGAATTCTTGGCTACGAGGGTGGGCAGGCCCTGGCACAGGGTGCCCAGAGCAGCTGTGGCTGCCCCTGGATCCCTGGCAGCGCCCAAGGCCAGGCTGGACAGGGCTTAGAGCAGCCTGGGACAGTGGGAGGGGTCCCTGCCCATGGCAGGGGTGACACTGGATGGGCTTTAAGCCCCTTCCAGCCCCCTGTGCCAGGGAGATGCTCACCCAGGTGGTACCTTCACTCCCAGCCACATTCCAGCCCTTCTGGGGCTCATCCCTGGAGCCTCTCCCATCGCCCGTCCCTCCTGCTCTGCTCTTCACTCACAGGTGGCTGTGAATTAAAGCTCTGAGCAACCTGCAGATATTTAATTATCTGATTACCCAGGGTAACAGCTCAATCCTGGGGCAGGGCAGGCCTGGGGGAGCAGCTGATGGGAAGCGATGGGGGTTGTGGGGGTCCCCAAAGAGATGGGGACACAGCAGGGACACAGAAACCTCCCTGTGGAGATGGGTTTGCTCAAACTCCCCCACGCTCCAGCTCCAGACCCCGCTCTGCCATCCCCCCTAATCCCAGCCAGGCTGGTCTCCGGGGCACCCGGCTGCTGCAGACTTTTTCCCCTTCCTGTGTGCGTCAGTGAGTTTAGAGCCCAGGTGTGATTTTCTAGACCCTTTTGTCTGAGGTTTAGAAGCAGAATAAGCTTCATTAGCAGCAGGGAGGATTTACAATAAGTAATAGGTAGGTGCTACCTCGTGAGCCGTCAGCCTCGTGCTAAATTACCAGCTGAGCCCGTCTGCAATCAATCAGCTCCTCACCCAGAGAATAGAGCTTTAAACGGCTATTTCTTTAAAAACCTTTGCTTTTAATCTTTATTTCCCAAAAGCTAAAAATCTGAATTAGCCCAAATGTACAAACTATAATTGCTTTGAGGTTTCTGGTTCGTTAGGATAATTAAACCACCACGCACTCGCTAACACATCCCTGCATCCTCGGGCTCTGGCTCTGTGCAGGTGACCTCTGCCCCGGGCTACCCCTGGCCCATCCCTGTGCTCAGCTGGTGCCCATGAACCAGGGCCTGGCCTCTTCTCCAGGCAGCCAGGGACAGCACAGGACAGCAGGAAATGGCCTCAAGCATCCGAGCCAACCCCACTCCAACTGCAAACCAAATCCAACCCAATCCAACCCAACTAATCCAGCCNTCCCAGCCCAAACCCAACCCCAGCCCACCCCAACTAACCCAACCCCAGCCAAACCCAACCCAAACTCACAGCACGCTTGTGGAGCATCGGCCGTGGACGGGAAACTCGGCAGGGCTGCTCCAAGAGACTCCCCTGCCGCCAGTTCCAACAGACATCTCTGCACCATCTCTTTTTTTCTGGTTTCATGCCCACAGTGACCGGCCAGGGCCCGCGGGAGAGGCTCTGCCCATCAGCAGCATCACCACCCAGCTTTCCTTTTGTTTTGATGATGATTTAATATTAAGCATCAAATGCTGTGTCAGGATGGTTTAAAAAAGTATTTCCTATCTTTAATTTCTCTTGGAATAAACCAGTGTTTACTACAGTATTAAAGCTGGCCCAAAATGGGAACATTTAGCGAGCGTTCCAGACAAGTTTTTCTTTTTGGAAAGTTTTAATTAAAAAAATATATATTCCACTGGCTCTCCTGTAAGAGCAATAACTCCTGCCTCGGTTCGATTTCCTTTCCTCCAGGAGACATCTCGTAAATACATCTGTGTGGGACTTGTGTTCCCAGAAACCCTCTACGTAGCACATCCAAAAGCTCCCAAGCACCTTTGAAAAGGAATTTACTCCGGTCTCGGAGTAACTGGAGCATCCAAGGAGCCGGGGGGGACCCTGCACGGAAAGGTTTTGTGGGGACACGGCGGGAGCAGCACGGTGCTGGTGCTCACACAGCATTGCTAAGCAGCTCCCTGAATGCCCTGTCCCCAGACAATGCCTTTGGGAGGGCTTTTGGCAGGTTTGCAGCTCCCATTCATCCCCAGCACTCCTCTGCCCCGGCAGCATCCCCTGAAGGCAGGAGGGAGTGGCTCCCGACAGTCCCAAACACAAGCAAATAGTGCTGACAGATGAAATATTAAGGGTTTTTTAAAAATCCTTTCCATTAGGCCTCCCCATCCCTGTCCCAGCCCCGGGAGGGGCTCTCACACCCCCGCCCCAGGCAGCGCCAGCCCCAGCCGTGGGGCGATGCCGGGGCTGGATAAAGCCCGGCCTCATCCTAAGCCAAGGCTGGATACAGCCCAGCCCCGTCTGATGCCAGGGCTGGATAAAGCCTGGCCTCATCCTTGGCTTCAGGAAAGCCAAGAAATAGCACAAATGTTGGCTATTAAACCCAAGGATGGAGAGGAACCAGCAACGTGCTAGGGAAACACCAGATTTCATCCCTACAAACCTCTCACCCTCTTCATCCAACACCTCAGAGCAGAGCCCAGGAGGCAGTTTGGGGATTCACCCCTGCCCAAACCACACCAGCCAGGCGAGAAGCCCAGAGTGTTCCCCAAGGGGTCAGAGTGTTATGGAGAGGGTGTGGTCCCATGGGAATGAGCTGTGCCACCCACACTGGAAAGCAGGAGAAAAATGATCACCATTTTCCTCTTTTTTTTTCCCCCAAGACAAAAGCCCAGGAAGTTTAATTACTGTGGACGAAACATGACGAGGGCTGAAATTTCAGCTCCCCTCTCTCTAAGTGACACCACGGAGTGAAGGAAGCAGCAGCTCCAGGCTGGGGTTGGGGGGTTTGGAGCCTCTCGGCGACCGGCTTCAAATGTCCTTTGCTTCTCTCGTTACAGCTCTTCTAAAAATATCAAATATAGATCTTTTCCTCATAATATTTTAAGATACTCTATTTATACATTAATTCTTTCAAAAATAAAAAGTGACACATAGAGCAATTCAGTCACTCAGAGTCTTTAAAACTGTTACAAAAAGCCACGACATCCATCCCCAGCACCGCAGGCCGGGGGCTCTTTTGAGACTTTCTTTTATAAAATATGATTCCAGCTCTCAAAATCCCGGCTCTGCAGCCAAACAGGGCTCCTCCTCCCACCCTGCCCCTTCAAAACGACCTGGAACCAGGAGGGATTTGCACGCTCGCCCCGCCGAGCCCTCGTGGCGTGTCCATGGGGGCAGGAGCTGCCCTGGTGGAGCCCAAGGGCTCGTCCTCGGCTCTCCACAGCCCCACCTCGGCCACACCAACAGCAAATGCCCCGCGAGGATGGAAATAATTCACCTGGCACAACCAGCACTGCACAGACTTGGCACGGACGAGGCTGCAAGCAAGGGGAGGCCTGGAAAACAAGGCTGGAGAGAGGCAGAGGCAGCCCCAGCACAGCACAGCGGCGGCCCGGGCGCTGGATGTGTCTGTACAGCGGGGTTTGGGAAGGGCAGGTACCAAACAGCCAAACAACGGGAGCGGGGCTTGTGGGGGGCTGCTCACCTCGCACAGACTGAGGGTCACCCCACAAAACCAAAATCTTTAAAATAAAAAAGGAGAGTTTGAGAGGTTTGGTCCAAAGCCTCCTCTCTGCACCGAGCGGGTGCCTGCCGAGCCCCGCAGAGCCGGGGGTGCCACTCCCAGTCCTCAGCTCGGCCCCTCGGAGCACTCGGCCGTCCCTTGGCTGGTTTTCCATCGCTGGGATGTGGGCTTGAAGCACCCCCACGCTGGGGCTGGGGGAGTCTCTCCATCTCCCCAGGACCACTCCCCCACAGCCCAGCGGTGCCACAGGAGGGGGGAGAGGTGACATCTGATCCACACAAACATCCAGCAGCGGGCACAGGGACGTCCTCACCCCGCGTCACACAGTGGCAAAGGGCACAGGGACTGCAGGACTCCCCATGGATACCATGGAACGCTCGGCAGTGGCACTGTGCACACCCCCAGTTATAGGAACTCCACGTAGTTCTCAGGGATCAGTCCTGTCTTGCCGTTGAGGGTCCCCTCCAGCCAGCCAGGCTCCTGGGATGGGTGAACTGCGGAGAGAAGGGAAGGGCACGTGAGACCTTTAATCTGTGTTGATTTTACAGAAAGGAAACGAACAGGGTTAAAATGATCCTCAAGGTCCCTTCTGACCCAAACCATTCCATGACTCTGAACACACCCAGGGGCTCAGCTGCTCTGTCCCTGCCTGCTCCCCGTGGGACTCCTTGGCCTTTCCTTCCCCAAGTGAATCCCACTGCAGGACTGAGTGAGCTGCAGGCTCCAAATACTCCCTGAGGCTGCTGGGCTGAAGGAAGTGAATATTTGGGATAAAAACAGGGGCTCAAAACTTCCTCCAGATTTGGGCTAAGACCTCTTGGAAGCTGGAGAGAACGTGGTTAACTCCATCGCATCCTAACCCTTCACATCCCGGCTTGGGCTGGGTCCAGGCTGGGAGGGGAATTGCATTAGGGAACAATTCCGGCGGGAAAGCACACCCTGCAACCTGATTGTGTGCAACCAGAAACCTGATCAGTCCTCAAAAGCCTTTCTTTATTCAATCAACTCCCAAAAATTTGCTGATTTTGCAGGAGCCAGGCCAGGGTTAGGCCTGCAGGCAGAGGAACATCCCCCCTCCCACAGGAATGGTGGGAAGTCGGAGTTCAGAGCTCCCAGAGCTCCCCGGGCTCCCGTGACCCCGCGTCTGGCGCTCGCTCCCTCACTCTGTGTCCGGACCAGCTGCACGAGGCACCCGCTGAACTGGGGCTCTCAAAGTGCCACTATTGCTGCGTGGGTGCTGCCCCCCTGGGCAGCAGCAGCCCCAAATCCCAGCTGGACCAAGCTGCCACGTGCAGCCTCAGAGGAGCTCAGACTGGAGCCTGGCTCTGAGTATTGCCAGATCCCTTTGCCTTCGCTGGGGTTCGTGAAGCCCCTTGATCACAGCAAGGCTCCCACCGAGCCAGGCTGGCTCTGCCTCACGTCCTCCAGCCAGCGGAGCCCCGGCTGCGCTGCTGAGTGACTGGAACACGCTGTGTACTTTTTCCCTTGAATAATCCATTGATTTTTATCAGCAAACATAATGTATTTAATTCAAACTTGCTCCCCCTCCTAGCTGCTCTGATTCCCATGGGCCCTCAGAGGGGAGACCATGTTTATTTATAAGATGACTATGGAGCTGCTTCGGAGAAGGATTGTCTTTAATTCACATGCATTCATTCTCCTCCCCTTTCTGCTGCATTCGCCTCTATATCCCAGGGCAAAACCAGTGCCTGTGGTAGCAGCTCCCCAAATGACAATGCTTAACATTTAAAAGCCAAGAATGACTTGGAAAGTAGTAAAAAGTCTTTTCTTGACACTGGGATTATAACTAAGCCAGAGCAGCTCAGTTCCATGGGGCACAAACTCTGGGTGCAGGAAACACCAAGCCTGTGCTCATTAACGTGGTCTCTGACTGAGCAAAGTCCCCCTGCCCCGGTGCTCATATCCAGAGGGAAAAAGCACTCGTTGCTTTCCCATCTCCTGCACAGAACACCACAGCAACTACACAGAGTATTTCTGGTGCTGATACCTGGAATCTAATCTCCCCTTCGCAGAAGCCCTCTGGGAATGGCTCTGTGTAAGGCAAACACCGGGGCAGGCACAGCTCACCAGGGTCGCCCTTAAACTTAGGGGAAGGGTCTGGAGCATCAGAGGGCTGTGGAGCCCACGGGGTCTGCACGGTCCCACCACCCTGCAGCTCCCAGGCACGCTGGAAGCACGGCCCGAGCCGTGCCCCGAGCAGAGCCCCCGCCCCAGCACTCACCGTTGTCGAAGACGGTGCCGGCCGTGAAGGAGAGCTCGGAGTCGTGCTCGGCCTTGCAGGCGTAGAGCGCGCGGGCCTTGCGCAGCGGGGAGCTGCAAGAGAGGCCTCGTGTGGGCACAGAGCCACCCCACAGCCACAGCCAGCCCTGCCCGCTCCGCTGGGACCCACGGCGGCTGCTGCCCTGCCGGGCCCCGCTGCCCAGGGACAGGGAGGGAGACGCCGGCCGAGGCTGAAGGCTCTCGGGGATGAGCCCCGTTTCGCCACAACGCAAATCCCAGTCTGAGCCCAGCTGGCACCGCCTGGACTGGAGCCCACACTGGTGCCCGAACAGCAGCAGCCCGAGCCAGGGGACCCCAGGAGAGCTCCAGGCTCTAGGCTGGAGCTGGAATGTTCTGTATCTGAGGGGCCATCCCTGACCAGAGGTTGGCACAGAGCAAAGGTGGCAGCGGGTGCTGGCGGTGACCCACTGCCACCGGCCCCGCTCTGCCAAACCCATCCAAGTGCAGCTGCAACCACAAGGAGAATTTCACAAGGAAGAATTAGCACTTGGGGAAGGTTATTTCAAAACAGAAAACCAAGCAGGTCCGTGAAGAATTTGCTGCACTTCCTTAGAGCCTGTACCTGAAGGTAACAAAGATTTAGCAGCCGTTAGATTTTGCTGGAAGTGTCAGCATGCCCACGCTGCAGGGGAGGGAATCGGAGCGGGGAGAGCCAGGAATGGAGCGAACTGCCAGCAGAGAGGGGAAAATGAGGGACCTCAGGGCTCCTCAGCCACAGCACAGGCACAGAGAACTGTCCCTGCACCTGGAATCCCCACCCATCCCTCCCAGCTCTGGGCTGGAGCACGGCTGGTGGAAAGCTGGGACACTGCCAGGCTGCGGTGACAGCGACAGTGCCAACCTGGCCAGGCTCTGGCCACTCAAGCAGCCAGCCACATCCTGCACTGCTGCTCAGCTGTGACACGGCCAAGGGAAGCGATGAAGTGCCCCCAGGAGCTGCCAGTGTGGGGAACAAGGTGTCACCATTCTCAGATCAGTGGTTTTAGCAATTTTTGTCTTTCCAAAGACTTGAAGTTCCCCTGAGTTTCTCAGAAGAGCCCAGGGAAGCAGCAGCGCTTCATGGCAAGAGCAGTTCCCCTCCACAACCCGGGAGCTGTGAATGGTTTGGCTTTGCTGCAAAGAGAGCCCCAAAATGGAGGTCTCTCCTCTCCAAATTCCAGCTGCCCGACACGAGCAGCTCCCAAACACTTAAAAACCAGGACGGACAAACAATCCTCCCACTCCAGAGGGTCCTTCACTGCCAGAGAGGCACCGCTGACGTGGAGCGCTTGAGACCATCAGATGAAAACCAGAAGGTGTTTTCAGGCTCACGGTGCGCTCATGGCACGATGGCATCGCCGGTGCCAAGGGCACGGGACCCCCGGGCAGTGCCTGCTCCGGTGCCAGGCACCCCAGGGCACAGGGGGACCCCATGGGGCTGGCACAGCTCAGCCTGACCCGCTGCTCAGGAGTGGCTGGGAATCCTGTGCTGGTTCATCTGCAGCTGCCAGGAATGATTTGCTCCAGCGGTGCCCAAGCACCTGTAGCCTGGGCACCGAGCAGCCTGTCCCATGTCCATCACCCTCCTGGGATCCCAGACAGGCCAGTGGCCAGAAAACCAGGGATGGCAGTGCTTTCCAAAGGCTCCTTACCCCTTGCAGGACACGTCTTACCTGTTGCAGAGCAGAGCAAAGCCAGCGCAGGAGCTGAGCTGAGCCCAGCAGTGACACCGAGCACCACAGGCACAGCTCTGCTCTCCTGACCCGGGGGGCTGCGGGCTCCAGCCGGGGCTTGGGGTGTTCCAGGGGCTCTCCTGGGGCAGGAGGGTTTGAAAGCTCCCCTCTTGCTGAGTGCAGACAGCTGTGTTGGGAGGGTTCGAGCAGGATGCCAAGGGAAAGGGAAGTGAAGTGGGGGAAACCGGGGAAATCGAACAGAAATAGCAAAAGCAACAAAAAGCCAAGCGAATTGTGCAACACACCTGATGGGGGATGAGTCGCTGGACGTAGAGGAGGTGGGCATAGGACTTGATGGCGCAGAGAACATGGGCCAGGACGGTGAGAGGGGTGACGTTGGGCTTGGATTCTGAGGGCTGCAAGACATAACCAGAGACCTTATCAACGTGCAAGCACAGCAACAAACAGCAACCGAGAGACAGAGAGACGACAGCCGATGATAGCGAGTGCCTTGGGAATATTCCGAGCATGAGACACAGCTACGAAATGAAGTGCCAAGACCTTGGGAAGTGTTTCAAGGCTGGATCTGCATTTGCCTGGACAACAGGAGCTGGATCTTCCAATTAACCCCCGCTCCGTTGCCCCGTCCATCGTGCCCGGCACGCCGTGTGCCGAGGGTCTGTGCTGGCAGCACGGCCACTTACCTGCCTCGTGCTTCCCCCAGCGCTCCCAGAAACAGCTGCTGGTATTTCTGGACGTTAATGATGCCTGCGAGCAGCCTCCACCCCCTCTGTCTGCCACTTGTAGTGCTCATACATTCAGTGCATAAAAATGTCATTGATTTTGTTTTCCGTGTTTTCCATCCCCTTTTCCCCTCGTGCCGATTCCTGAAGCCACAGCTGTCAACTGAAGCTGGATCGAGGTACTGAACTGGGAATTGCACACAGAAGTTTTTGGATCCTTCCAAACTGTTTGATTCAGGTCATTCTCAGGTTCACCAAAAAGCAATTATTTGTCTAAAATACCAATTTGACTCTGATTAAGTTACTGCTCCTCTGCTTAGCACTCATTGGTATTCCCTGTCCAATTCAGATTAGAAACCCCATCCCTGATAAAACACCAGAAATCCCTCTCCACACTGCAAACACCTCTGTAAAAACAGGAAGTTTTGTAAAAGCATCGTGACTTATGTTCTTTCCTTGAGAGAGGGACAGTACCTCTGATCATACAGGTCTGTGATGAGGTGGGGACAGGGCACAACATCCTTATCCCTCAGCTGGGGCCTCCTGAGGTGGAGGGAAGGGATTCAGGGAATGGTGGCTCCAGAACACATGGGAGAACCTCAGCCCTGCAGGAGCTCAGACCAACGTTTAACCTTCCACAGTGTCCTCTGGCTGCCACCACGGGGGGGTATTTATGACACGGATGCTTTCCCCTCGGAAATTGGACTATCTCTGCTTAAGGCCAAACTCTTGGCTTGACTCCTTGCAGAAGCTGTGTCACTGGATTCAACAGACACTGATTAATTCCCTCTGAAATTACAGGCAACACCTTTATTATGTCAGAAGATTACACACACACAGAGAAATGGGATACAGCAGTGCAGCATGACTTCACCAGAGCCTGGGAAACAGGGAATGCTGTCAGGCAGGCTATCAACGAGATCCTCAAAACATTCTGCTAATAATCATCACTATTTTAAAACAATCCTTTCGCATTTCTATCATCAAAACTGTCCATCTTTTGAAAAATGAGTTTTCCTTAGTCTTTAACAAACCTGTCAGCCACTGGTACTTACCAGATACTCCATCTATACCCACCTCCAAACGGGAGGTGCTACCAAGGTCACCAAGTCATCCCAAACTGCCAAAATTAACCCTTTAAGCACCAGTTCTTTCAAAGAAATGGCCCAGCAATTCCATTCTCCAAGAGGAGCCTGGCCAAGGTGGGACTTGAAGGGGCAATGAGCTGGTGACCAAAATGTGGCTGAGCCTGTCCTGCTGAGAGTGGCCACCAACACCCAGCAGCCCTCCCACCACTGCTCCCACTGCGGCTGTGGGCAGCAGGCTCGAGGTGCAAGAGGACAAGGCACTGGGTGTGCCAGGGATGGGATGGCCACTGTGACATGGCACTGGGTGTGCCAGTGATGGGATGGCCACTGTGCCAGCGTGGGATGGCCACCATCTCTGCCACCAACCCTGGTCCTCTTCACTGCAGGAAGGAAGGAAAATCCAGTGGCACAGGGCTCCGGGACTAGAAATTGCTACTGCACTTTTTGAGATGAAATCATGGCAAAAGAATGCAGCTCTCATTTCTCCTCAAGTTGCTCTGTCATCGCTCCACAACTGCGCGCCCGCTCCGCTCGTGACAGCGGGGAACGCAACCAGCAGGATTCTCGGAGTAATCAGGGGAAAAAGCCCAAGAGCAAGAACCAGCACTTGGGCCAGCCTCTGCCTAAGAAGTTTTCAGTAATTTGGAGCAGGATTTTGGTGTCTTTGGATCTTTGGTGTCAAAGAAAACACACTCCATGCCCAGCAAATCCCTGGAGAGAGCTGTTCACTAGAGCCAGCGTGTGCATTGGGGAGTGCAGAGCACCCTGTGCCCCTCAGGTGCTCACAGAGGAGATGAGCATGGTCCTACGGTGACTGAGCTGCTCTGCAAGTCCTTCCAGATCATCTCCTCAAGAAGAACCCATGGATAGCTCAGGACCCACCTGAGCTGCCCCCCAGCACCAACAGCCCCTGGGGTATGATGGGTATGAATGGTTCAGCTCCCTTCCATGAAATACAGGGATTTATTTTCAAGCTGCTGCTTGAGTGTCACCTTCCTGAGCTTATGTGACTGCCAGACCCGAGTCCTGCCTCACGGGAGATGTCAGTGCACGTGAGGGAATGGGCTATCCCGAGGTCTCTGACGTTTTGGAAAACTGTTTTCTTGTAGGATCCAATTTCCTTGGTTTCTCCCTTTTTGGGAGCAGAGGTGGTGAGAGGCTGGGAGAAGTTCTGGCTGCTGCCTGCAGGCAGTGAATGTCAGGTGGACCTTTTTTTCCCTTCTTCTTACTCAGGAGGGCTTTGCGAGGGGCTCTTCCTGTTGGGTGCACAGTGGAAACAAAACAAAGAAAACTGCTAAGAACCAAAACCATCAGAAGCAGGAAACAAAGAAATGGCTCAAATTAGAGTCTTCCAAGATGAGAATGGACCTTTCCCCAGCAGAAGCAACTGGGGGAACTCCACGAGTCCATAGCCCAAGGCATCCTGCCTTTCCCGCTGGTCCGGCTGCACCTCGGAAGCGGTGGCTGTGATCCCACAGGGAGGGAGCACTGCTGGGCACGGGCAGGGCGAGGAGGGCACTGTGCCATGGCACCTGCAGGGGCACCTGCACCTTCCACTCCATGTGTCCCTCCGGCAGTCCCACTCTTCCAGCAAACAGAGTACTTGGAAATGAATTTAGGAGCTAAATCCTCCTCCCTGCTTCCCGTGCTGGCCATACACGCTGCCTTTCCCATGCAGATGTTTATAGTTTGCTGCCCAAACGTGAAAAAAAGCTCTTGTTTCAAGACTCTGCTGGAGTTGCTGGAGCTAAAAAATCTCTTTTGTGATCCCTTCTCCTAACCTGCCTCTTTCATTCCTCTTCCTCTGCCCCAGCTGCCTCTGGCACTCCTCAGCCAGCTCAGGCCCCCGAGGCGTGTGCAGCTCTCAGAGCCCTTCTCAGCAGGTCTCCAGACAACTTCTGTGCTTTGTTCTCCTGGCTGAGAGGACATCGGTTCCACTTCAAACATGTTTACAACTTGTTTATTTTTGTGGAACTTGGGGCTATTTCTGCCACAGAACATCTCACAGCTATGGATGGGCAGAGCCCACTGATGGATTCCAGCCCTTTCATGAAATCACCTCAAGAATAAACAACAATATTCCCGCTCTGACATGATCAGTACCTGAATGCAGTAAAATACATCAAGGGCCACCCAGCCCTTTGCTCCCTGATCTGTTCCTATAGAACAAAGCTGCAGAACATAAGGTTCTTCTCAAAGGTAACAAGAAAAAAGAAAATTACAGCTTTATGTAATGCCAGAGCACTCCAGCTCTGCTGAAACAAGGACAAGACTGCAGCTCACCAGCAGACACGGCTCTGTTGCCTAAAGGAAATGGGAGGCAGCCTGGGTTTGGGAAGCTCACAGAGCTCAGGTAGTGCTGCAGGTCCTAGCAAAGCTTGGAACGATGGATGGGCTCCAGGAAGCAGCTCCCGGGCACTGGCAGCACCACCCCAGACCTGACCACCTGCTCACAGGGCTCCAGTCTGGCAGGGCTCTTCCTCTGCTTGGTACTTTAATGCGAGAAAAATGATGTTAAACTCTCTGCAGTGCTACTCTCTCTTAGGAGTAATGTTGCTGCATGGTCATTTGGGTGAAAAAAATGACACATTTAGGGAAATAAGCAGCTAAAATGGCCTGTGGTCAGCATCACTTGACCAAACGGGTCCAAAAAATCTCAAATTCTTCAGCACAGACCTTCCCCACATTCTCCATTTACCAGTTCCCCATCTCCATCAGCACAGATTTCAGGATCTTCTTTCCACCAACATGGCCGTGTCCCTCTGTAATCCTGATGACACCCAGCACATGGGTTTGTCTTGTCACTTTGCTGCTTGGCTGATTTCCCGTGTGTGGGAATATTTCCCTGCTTTAGTCATTTCATAAACCATTTAAAAGCTTTTCCACTTGAGTAAGAGAGAGACCAGGACGAGTTCTGACTCTGGGGAGGAGAGCCGGAGCTGTTGTCCCACATTCCCATTTCCAAGCGCAGACGGATGATGCTCGATGGTGCAGAGGGAGGAGATGACAGGGCTGGCGTGGTACAGAATCCTGGCACAGAGCTCAGAGCCTGCTGTTAGTGCTGGAGACAGTGAGGGAGCGAGCAGAGAGTCAGCAATGGATGAGTTCTCAGCATGAGCAAGCGCTGCAGGCTCTGCAGGAAGGAAGCTGCAGGACCAGCACAGGTCCCTCCTGCCAGCTGAGCTCCAGGTGATGGGAGCACCGTGACACCTCACCAGGGAACAGCATTTCAGTAACAGCTGCACAACTTGTTTGTCACAGGGAATTACCAGTGTCACCAGCAAGGAATAGAGCCACCAGGGACTGCTCTCACACGATCCCAGCACTGGGACAGGCAGGGGAATGGAGGCAGCCACGGGTCCACACGAACCAGCCTGGACAGGACAGAGTCACAGAATGGCCTGGGAGTGGAAGGGACCCTAAAGCTCATCCAGTCCTATCCCTGCCATGGCCAGGGACACCTCCCACTGTCCCAGGCTGCTCCAAGCCCTGTCCAGCCTGGCCTTGGGCACTGCCAGGGATCCAGGGGCAGCCACAGCTGCTCTGGGCACCCTGTGCCAGGGCCTCCCCACCCTCCCAGGGAAGGATTTCTCCCCAATATCTCACTCCACCATTTGCTCAGCAGCTGCATTTTCTGCTCCATCAATACCTCCCTCCCTCTTTCTCTCTGCCCAAAAGGCTCTCAGCAGACTCAAAATCAGGCCGGAGGGTTTTATGTTGAACCGAATGCTTTCAAACTGTGTTAAAGCTCTTAATTATTAATAGAAAAGTTGTAATGTGGCAGCAGGGAGCCAAACTGGCAGCTTAGGAGGGAAGTGTTGGTAAATTGGGAGCCAGCATCTTAGTCATGGCTTCTCCATCGTGCCACAGCTTTGAACACGAGGTAATGCTGCAAGGCTGGGTGCATTAGTCACCAACAAATTGTGTTTGCAATTAAGCAGAACTCAACAGCCCTCCAGAAATCTCTCACTCCTCTCTGGCATTCAATGCACTGCTATCTTACATCCCCCAGAAAAGAAAACTCTCCCATCTGCCACCCCAACCACCATATGGGATCCTTGGAAAATGAAGGAAATTAAAGTCCCTGTGGGATCACAGCTCCCAGCTCAGCTGTGGGGGGTTTGGGAGGATCAAATATTTGAGCTAAACACATCCTGTGCCCCGGGCGGCCCCGCAGCACTGCCGAGCTGGCTCTGCCAGCCAGAAGCAGCTAAACCTGAGCTGTGTGGCTGAGGGTGACCTCGTTTTGGGACCGTGGAGCTGCAGGGAAGCTGAGGGATTTGGAAGGACACTGTCCTTGCTGCCAGTCATCATCACCTGCCCTGCAGCACCCGCCCCACACTGCCCCACTGCCCTGGGAGCCTGGCTGTGGGTGCAAAGTGAGGGCATCTGGTCCTTGTTCCCCCAAACCAAGCCCTCCTCTGGCCAGCAGAGCTGTTCTGCTGCAGGGAGCAGGGAGGGACGCCAGGATGGAGCAAGGAAGGCGATGTGGGATCCTCCTGCTCTGCCCCACATGAGCCCCGGAGGAAAAGCGAGGCTCTGCCAAGACCCAAGGAGGGCACAGATTTTGGGACAGCAGCAACTCCCCCCAGGAGCTGGTACTGCCAGCTCTCCAGAGGGAGAGGAGTTCCTTTCACTTTTTAAGCAATGTCTGGAAACGACCAGAACAGCTATTCCCCACCGTAAAAAATTCATTCCTGGCTAAGGAATATTCCTCACATAACTTGATAGGAGGCCACTTCCAGGCTCAGATCCTAACAGAAAACAAAGACAGTTTCTTTGAGCCTCATCAGCACCACAGGCTCAAACTCTCATTTTTTAGCGTGTAAATCTCCTCCCTGCAGCACGAGGAGCCAACGCTGCCCACGGAGGGCACACGCAGGGGGAAAACAATGGGGATTACTTGGGCCTGAGAAGGTGATGTAAGAATAATGGATGAGTAAAGCCACTGCATAATAAATTTCTGCATTTTCTTGCTCTCCCCGATTTTGTTTTGTCCATCTGGCCTTGTGCTGCTTTGCTCTGCAGCATTCTGCAAACACCAGTTACGAGAGCTGACCAGAGCATTTCACTGCAAACCCCGAAGACCACAACACTGGAACAATCCAACTCGATCATATTTATCAAAAGAAACACCATGCTTGTTCTGTTCCTTTTTTCATCTTTTTTTTCACTTGAAACCACCAGACTTTGTAATAACATTTTTGCCTCAGCAGCTCCAACCAGCAGAACTCTCCTCCTGCAGTCGCACAGCCCCTCCCAGCGCAGCCCAGCTGGGAGGTGTGAGCACCACAACCCTCCCAGTTTACTGGCCCAGCCTCAATTTCTCTCCCTGCCATCAAGCTGGACATGTAGCCTTGGAGAACCCTTCCCAGTAATCAAATACAGCAAAGATTAATACATTCAATTCACTTTTTTCTGGTTGGGTATTTTTCCACTTATTCCTTGTGCTTTCCCAAAACTCCCTGTGCTGTACCCACTGCTGTGCTGTCCACCCAGCACTTCCAACCCAACCTCCTGCCCAAGCAGGGGCTGGAAGGGGCCTTAAAGCCCACCCAGTGCCACCCCTGCCACAGGCAGGGACACCTTCTACTGTCCCAGGCTGCTCCAAGCCCTGTCCAACCTGGCCTTGGGCACTGCCAGGGATCCAGGGGCAGCCACAGCTGCTCTGGGCACCCTGTGCCAGGGCCTGCCCACCCTCACAGGGAACAATTCCTTCCCAATATCCCATCTATCCCGGGCAGTGGGAAGCCATTCCCACTGTCACTGCAGACCCTTGTCCCCAGTCCCGCTCCAGCTCTCCTTCAGGCTCTGAGCTCTCCCTGGAGCCTTCTCCCCTCTAGGTGAGCACCCCCAGCTCTCCCAGCCTGGCTCCAGAGCAGAGGGGCTCCAGCCCTCAGTGCATGTTTGTGGCAAAAGAAGGGGATAAACCTTCCCTGCTCCTCAGGGTTCCCCCAGGGTCTCCAGCGTGAGCCCTGGGCGTTGTTTGGAGCAGGGAGCCATTTCCGTGCCTGACCTCCCTTCCCTCTCCCCACTCCCCCCCTCAGCTCAGCACGGTCTGAAGCCAGAGGGATTTTCCTCAGCTCCACAGGTGACACAGCTGCTGGCACTCATGTTTTTCCAAGTGCTGGTGCTGACAACACCAAAAGATGGATCAGTGCTCCTTTCTCCCGCCAGCTCCCTTCCCAGCGCCCAGCCAGGACACCTTCCCTGCAGGAGCCGCGGATCCCTCACTCCCGGGCACGGCGCCAGCGCGTGGGGACAGGCGGGGACTGGTGACAGCGCTTGTGCTGCTGACAAAGTCCCAGCTTAGCACAGCCCTGTCACCAGTGTCTGCACAGCGGCCGCGGGATTGGGTTACCCCCAGGTGAGGGGAGAGCCGTGGCCTGACAGCTCCAGCTAATTTAGGAGATTAATTAGGCACGAGGATCTCCTTTCAGAGGAGACACGATGTCTTTGTGAGCCAGCAGCCCTGTTCTCCTCGGCCCCTTCGGGGGGGATTGTCAGCCCTTTGCTGGGAAATGGGACCGTGCGGGTCTCCCCGTCTGAGCCCTGCTCACGTCCCCTCCGCTGCCCCAGCTCCTCCCAGCGCTGGCAGCGGGAGCTGCGGGGCCACGGGGGAGCCCGGGGATGCTTTCAGCACTCCCAGTGCCTGTGCGGGGCGGCTGGAGCCCGGCACTGCCTCAGAAACACTCCCAGAGCCGTCAAAAGACTTCTACAAGGCAGAGTCTGGGCTACATCCCTGGTTTTCAATTTGATCTCCCTGCAGAAAGAGGAACCAAAGAATGCATTCGGCCTTTGCTCCGCTATATTTCAACTGAGGTGACATTTATAGGTGGCAGGAAGACCTAATGTACCATCATTTTGCTTTCAGCGGGCTCAATAAAAGTTTTGGCAGGGCTCACGCTTGCGATTCTGCCCAAAGGAAACTCGGGTGCCACTGAGCAGAGGTGCTGGGAGCAGAGCTGGACCTGGGGGCTGAGCAGGCTGGGGCGAGCACAACACCCCGGGACCCCAAAATCAAAGAGGGGAAGGCAGGCAGGGGAGGAGAAAGAGAAGAAGAGAGGCCTGGCCAGCAGGATGATGATCCTGAGCACCACACACCCACTCGGCACACAGAGAGCGCCTGTGGCTGCCCCGGGGAAGGCTTTGGTGGAGCATCATTGATTCCTGCATCCATCCCCCCACAGTGACTGGGATGGATTTCAAATCCTGCTCTATTTGAAAGTAAAATTTCCATTAGCCAATATTTGTCCGAGGCAGTTTCTTTGAAGAAGATGCTGCTGTGCACCGATCTCCACACTAATTACAGGAATTAGGAAAGCAATGGAGTGCAAGATCTCTTTTTTTTTCCCAAGGCTTTCCAGAAAGCTGCCTCTAAAACATCATGTGCCGCTGAAGTTTAAGGTGCTTTTTTAGAACTCTTGCAGGGAAATCTAATTTAATTCAGCTTGTGAGAAGCACCCTCAGATGTTCCCAGAGCATCACCCAAATAGAACAGAGCTCTTCAAAGGCAGAAACATCTGAGGAGCCTCCTGAGGGGCAGCACTGGGAAAAGCTGTGGATGGTGGGAGTCAGGCTGCAGGAGCTGCGGGGTGGCCTGGAGTGTGGAGCCTCTGAAGAGGCCGTCCATCTGTCCATCTGTCCGTCCATCTGCAGCCACCCACACGCCCCCGTGACACCAGCCCCCAGAGGAGCACGGCCATGGCCAGGGCACGGCAGAGGAGCCAAAGCCACCCCCAGCTCATTCCTGCCAGGGAAGGAGCGGCGGGCGCCTGCTCCCGTTAGCAGAGGGCTCCCAGCCTGACAAATTACCTTTGTTTTAATGGATGAGCTGGGAGAAAATATTTTGATATATGACCACTGGGTCACATGGGGCTGGCCACAGGGCTGGAGATTTGTTTTATGGGAATATTTGGCTTCATTTCCAAGTTCAATTTGCGGAAAGTTTCTAGACCAAGGGCCGACCAAAAAGTGAAGGAGCTAAAGCTTTGCACAGTTGGAGCTAAAGCTTTGCACAGTTGTTGTGCCAAACTCCAGGGCCCGTGGAAAGCCCACACAGAGGAAAACAGATCCCACCTTTGCCTCCCGTGAGCCCGGAGCGGCACAGGAGATGCTGGGGCAGGCAGGATCCCACTGCTGGGGGCTTCTCTTACCCAAACAGCCCGAAATATCCCACCTCCAATGGAAATTTGTCACTTCCCTCTGCCCTCCCCAAAGCAACCCCTGCTCCTGTGGCCCACAACCATTGTTCTTTTCCACACATCTTAACATACCTCGTGGAAGGATACGGATGCTTAGAAAATAAATCCTGGATTATTTAAACACAAGGGAAAGAACTCACAGAATCATTAAGGTTGGAAAAGATCTCCAAGATCATCAAGTTCAACCTTCTATATGAAATCTGTACATATACATATATATATATATAAATTTTAAGATTATATGGCCATCAGCAACTAAGCCTCCAGTATATTTATCTGTGGAGTCTACTGAGTTTGCTGCTTGTGTTTTCCATGAGCCAGGTTTAAGGACGTTTGCCAGAGCCCTGAATCACTCTGGTTTATGGAGCTTTCTCACCACAGGCACGATCTAGGACTCCCAAGCTAAAACTGCTCTAAAAGAAACAAACACACAGACACCCTCACAACAGTCTGCACCAAAAAAAATAAGTAAGTCATAAGATAGTTTGAATGTTATGTCATCTGGAATTGGCCAAGCAGCAGACTGGGAACTTTAGGAGCTTTTCTCAAGTAAGAGGACTGGGAGATAGGCGGGTTCTGTTCTAACCTGGCAGCAATCTCTGCTCCTCCTGAGCATGAACCAACCCCCCGTCAGAGACACAGAAGGTGCAAACCCTGAGCAGCCACACCAGGAGGTATCGCAGCAAAAGCCTGGGGGCCACCCAGGGCACCTCTTGCACCAGCTCTGGCCATCCCACCCCGCTGGGACCACAGATTCTGGGTGTAAAGCCCCCTGTCCCAGCCTAGGGCCACAGCTGGGAGTAGGTCTGCTCCTCTTAAAGAGCAATTTAGATAAGGCTGTTCTGGAGCTGCTCTGATTACAAGATTTTACCTAATCCCCCAAAAATGCCATTTATTGTTTGGCAGCCCAAAGATCCGCCCCTTGGGGCTGGCCTTGGCAATCCAAGCCCAGATTAGGCAGAAGAGCAGAGTTTTGGGATCTGGGCTGAGCTTTGGGTGGCTGCAGGGAGCAGGATGGAGGGAGACACTTCCCCCCAGCCCCAGGTTCCAGCTGGGGTCCCCTGCAGCCACCCAAGGGTGCCCAG
The DNA here is from genome assembly GCA_013397115.1 of Edolisoma coerulescens. Classification (NCBI taxonomy): domain Eukaryota; kingdom Metazoa; phylum Chordata; class Aves; order Passeriformes; family Campephagidae; genus Edolisoma; species Edolisoma coerulescens. The sequence goes on along the minus strand of VWZW01006799.1, from coordinate 65,088 downwards.
CACACACGGGGTGCTCGGGGTTCAGTGCCCCCAGGGAAGGGCAGCAGGGGACACAGCAGCAGAGGAGGGTCCCCGGGGAGCCCCAGCCCTGCTCTGCTGGCCCCAACACAGCTCTCCCAGCTCTTGGCTTGCTCCAGAGCCGCGGTGGCTCCCGGCCAGGCGGCCACAATGCAGTGGAAGGAAGAAGAAACAGCTTTGTTTTGCCCAAAGCCCCGCAATTAATCAAGTTCCTATTTCCTCGCAGCTCCACGTTCCCCACCCCAAGTGCGCCAGGCAGCCCCCGGCCATGGCAGAGCCCCTGCGCCGAGCACAGGGTTTGCTTTGCCATTTCGTGCCAACAGAGAACCAGCAAATGAAATTGAAGTGAAATAGAAACGCCTTTGCTACAGTGAGAACCACTCAGGGCACTCGGAGCCCAGAGCAACACGGAGCCTCTGGAGAGGGCTGGCAGCCCCATCCCTGCCAGCAGCATCCCCTGGGACCCCCTCCCGAGCACCAGCTCTCCCACCCAGGAGGAACACACACAGTCCTGGAGTCATTTAGGCTGGGAATGACCTCCAAGATTATCAGCTCCAAGCTGTGCCCGATGCCCACCTTGTCCCCAGCCCAGAGCACTGAGTGCCACCTCCAGGCCTTCCTTGGGCACCTCCAGGGATGGGCACTCCAAACCTCCCTGGGCAGCCCCTGCCAAAGCCTGACCACCCTTTCTAGGAAGAAATTCCTCCTGATTTGGACCCCTCTGAGCACAAGTCACTGTTTTTATAATGACACACAGCAAAACAAAACACCAGTGCATTTTCCTGGCCTTTTTCCAAATTAAAGTGGGGCTGAATATCAGGGTGGGAGGAGAGCGGGTGAGAATCCAGGCTCCTCAGGGACAGGAGCACTTGATTTATGAGCAAATGTCTTAAACAGAAGTCCCAGAGATGCCATTTCAGAGGGCCATTCCCAAAGTGGCTGCCGGGAAGGCAGGATGAGGGTGGGACCTGCTCCTGTGCCTCTGCACCTCTAATTGCCGTTATTCTTCAGGAATATAAACAACAGGAGCCACCGAGCAGAGAGCCATGAAAGCTCAGCAGAACCAGGGCCTGGGAGCACAGGGAGAGGAACTGCAGGTCAGGCAGGTTAAGGACTCATTTCTGGCTCACCACGGCCCCTCTGGATGAGGATAGATGGGCAGGCACAGCACAGCAGGCACAGCACAGCAGGCACAGCCTGGCCTGTCCTGCAGCTCTGTCCGGCTCCCCTGGAGAGGAACCAGCAGCATTTAAAGCTCTGCTTGCTTCATCTCATGTGCTTTTGCTTTCGTGGGTCCCAGCTGATAACTGTCAAAGCTATCTGCATTTTTAAGAGACCATTTTTCCAAAAACATCCTACCCTCTCCTGTTTGATCCATTGCCCCATCCCTGGAAGTGTCCAAGGCCGGGCTGGACAGGGCTTGGAGCAGCCTGGGATAGTGGGAGGTGTCCCTGCCCGTGGGATGGAGGAGCTTTAAGGTCATTCCAAACCAAAGCAGTCTGTGGTTCCATGATTCTGGGATGCTGCACCTGGATTTGGGATGGGGAGGGCCTTCAGAGCAGAGCACAGGGATGGAGCAACGGGAGGAAGGTGCAGCATCACCCCAGTCCCACGGCTCTGGTGTGCTGTCCCCTGCCCCCCTGCCCCCCAGCTCCCTCCCAGTCACTCGGAGAAGTCCCTGATGGAGACTGTTTTGCAAACTCAGTAATATTTGTAATTCCTCTCATTTTCAGACATGGAAAGAGAAATGTTCAGTTTTAACTGGAATGTCTAATGAAGATTTATTCCAGTCCTGCAAATCAAAAGCATGTGGGAATAACCACTCTTCCTTGGAGTAGCTGGGTTATTTTTTCATGACCACTAGACCTTAGATCTGCTCCTCATTTCTTTCCATACCCACAGAGGGCAAGAAATAGCCGTACTTGGTCAGTGAGAAAATGAAATTAAATGCAAATAGACATGTACTGACTAAATCTGAGTTTCCCAAGGTTATTATTTCCCTAAATGCCAAGTCCCCAGGGTGAAGGAGTGGCACCATCAACCTGGGCCAGGGCTGGCAGTGTGGGGGCTCAGCCTGGCCCACGGCCCCCATGCCACCGGTGCCCTGAGGTCGAGGGCAAGGATGGGCACCAGCACTGGGAACACTGACAGGCCTGGAGGCACGGATGGACACGGGAAGGGTGTTACACTGTTGTTTCACCTTGGCTGGAACCACCCAGTGCCACCCCTGCCATGGGCAGGGACACCTTCCACTATCCCAGGCTGCTCCAAGCCCTGTCCAGCCTGGCCTTGGGCACTGCCAGGGATCCAGGGGCAGCCACAGCTTCTCTGGGCACCCTGTGCCAGGGCCTGCCCACCCTCACAGGGAGCAATTCCTCCCCAATATCCCATCTAACCCTCCCCTACCTGTATGAAGCCATTCCCTTGTCCTTCCCCTACCCCAGCTGAAGCACACATCTCTGCTGCAAACACACTGCCTTCTGCTGCACGCTTGGCCACATTTTCTAAGGAAGTTGTTTTCTGCAGGGGCAGGATAAAGACACCTGACAGGATACAGAAACCAACGGGGCACAGAAACCTGGTGGGACACAGAAACCTGATGGGACACGGAAACCCAACACTGCTTTGGACACAAATCCCTGCCCAGGGTTTGGTGGCCCCGGTCCCTGGGTGGCTGCAGCTGCAGTGACAGCTCCTGGCATGGGACAGCAGTCCCGCTGACTCACCCAGTACAACTCCTGCCCAGAGCAGTTCTTCCATAAAAATAAACCCAGCCCTAATAAATAAATGCATTCCCATCGTAAAAGCCCGATTGGTGGCTGGGAAGGAAGAGCCTGAGCCCTGCAGCTAAAGAGTTTCTCTCTGGATTGGAGACTCTGGACTGTGCTCCAGAGAAAGCACATCAGAAGGAGCCCATTTCCCTGGGGAGTGGGACAGGGGGACCAGCACTGAGGTGGAGGGACCTCAGCCCCAGCACAGCCACCGCTGTAACAGAGGCTGGGAAGAAGCGACGCTGGCTCACGAGGGGGATTTAGGAACTGGCGCAGCTCCCGGCGGAGCAGACCTGGGGGATACACGAGCACTTAGCAGGGAGCCAAGGGCTTCTGTAAACAGAAGCTCAAACAAACAGCTCTCATTTCACAGATGGTGCTCACAATTTACAGCTGGCACATTTAAAGGCCACCTCGGACACATCGGTGCTCACGGCCGCAAACAGGACTCAAGAAACGCCCCAGGCCTGCAGGCCCCAACATTTGCACTCCAAGGAGCCTCCTGCTGACATCCACAGGAGTTATTTCCACAGGAATATCAGTAGCACTCCTTAGTAGGAATGAAGAACATCGGAATGACCCAGCTCCTTCCCCTGCAGCTTCCCAGTCTGGGTGAGTACAGGCTCCCTGCTCGGCAGCCGTTGTGCTCGTGGGGGCTGCCAGGAGAGGCAGCCCCTCCTGAACAGCTCCCCAGTACCACGGCCCTGGTCCGCAGCTAAAAATCACAGGAAATTGTGAAGAACACAAGAAAAAACCCAAAGTCCTGACCAGCAGAGGATTTGGCAGTGTTTGAAGGAGTGCAAACCCCAAGGCACCTCCAGAGCCTCCCCATGGCCACAGATCGGAACTGTGGGCCCGGCAGTTCCAGGGGAGCAGCAGAACCCCTGGCACGGCAGCAGCAGATGCCCCAGCCCGGGGCAGAGTGCGTGGCTGCCCGAGGCTGCCTGCACAGCCCACACTGCTCAGCTGCCTGCACAAACAGAAGTGTCTTTATGGAGACACGATTTGGGCAGCCCCGCGGAGCAGCGGGACGGAGCCGCCGGACACTGGCACCATTCAGACACCCTGCCCCGACCCAGCCCGCAGCCACAGGGCAGGGCTGGGGACAGACCCGCTGCTGGCAGCCCTCCTCACCCTCCTCATCCTCAGCACTGCAAACCCCGCTCCCAGCGAGGGCAGAACCCCACGGAGCTCTCAAAACCACGGGGACAGCCCCTGCTCCTGGGCAAGGGGGGGGGAGTGACATCCATACACACTTAGAATAAAATCAAGTCAGATGCTTCATTCCTTATTGGAAGATTGGATTAAAGACATTTAATTTAAATACTTGGGGTCACAGAATATTTGCCCTGTGGTATTAGCCCCCTTAGGATCCATATTCCAACCTTTAGCTCAACACAGACCACAACCCTGTATGTTCCTGCATGTGTAGAAATGATCCCAGAATCCCTGGACTTGCGGAAAAGCACCAAATGCCACCAGCACTGACAGAGCCACGAGCTGCCAGTGCTGTCCTGCTCAGCCCTGCTTCACCTCACAGAACTAAAGGCTCCTGAACTGGCACAAGCACCTGGTTCAGTGCCAGCCTGCTCACCTAATCCCTCGGGAACAGCACGGTGCCTCCGCTCCCCAGAGCCTCACACAGCTTTAACTGAGTTATTCTGCTGAATTTCTTTATAACTTCTGTTAAGAAAGAAATCATTAGGAAGAGGCAACTCTTGGCATCTGAAAAACTGTGAATTTGGCAATCGATCCCTGTAAGGTCCCAGCAAGACCCAGGCTCACAAACCTCATTCTGTGATAAGCCACACCATTTTTTCCCCCTTGAAGGATAAACTAAAGCCATCCTGTTGGGGGAATGGGATGTGCCTGACTCCAGAGCTTCAACCAGGCATGAGAGAGAGAAGCATCTTTACTCTGTATGTACCATATGTAAAGCACAGCCTTGATTTGGAGGTGTCCTACCTTTGGGTGGTCTGTCCTGCCCCCACGGCGCTCCTGGCACAGGCTGGGCCTCCTGGGCACGCCGAGGAGAGGCCGCTGCGGTGCTGGTGCAGCTCAGGGTTTAGTGGCAGGAGGATGATGATGGAAGCAGAGCAGATGGTGAAGCTGGATGAAGCCTGTGTCTGTTCCACACTTACCTTCCTGCCTGGGAGAGCCCGGCAGGGCCTGGAGCCGTCCCACACTCTGCAGTGAGAGCTGCACCCCAGACCCCAAACCCAACCCAGCCACGGCAGCACCACGTCCCCAGCACCGGCCCCGGCACCGGCCACGCCGAGCCCCCAGGGGCACCCAGCCACACCAGGAATGGCCCTGGCTGCCCCCAGGGCACGGGGGTGCTTCGGGTGAGCGGGAACTGGAAGTGTCTGGGCCGCGGGAGGAGCGGGGGGCGCAGGACGGAGCCCCGGCCCCGGGAGGGCCCTGCGGTGCCGTGAGGGGAGCGGCCACGCGCAGGGCGTGCCAGGGGAACGGGCTTCACCTCCCGGAGATCGGAGCAGATCTTCACATGGCGGGGAGGGGAGGTTCTGTGGGAAAATGCTGCAGGGCCTGGCAGGAAGGAAATTCCCCCAGCGGAGCCGCCATCGCGCGAGGGCTCCGCCGTGGCAAGTTCAGGGACTTCATAAATAACCCGGCCGTCCCCAGGGAGGCATTGCTAAGGTCACTGGTTTTTCCCTTGAACTTTCCAGATGAAGGAAGCAATAGCAGAAGCAACAGCATAGATTTGGCCAGAGATCAACTGTACTGACAACAGTCACAGGACTGAACTCAGAAGAAAAGTCCTTTGTATGTGTTGGAGTTATCACCAGATGGGCCGGGCAGCACTGGGGAGTTCTGCTCAAGAATATTCCACGTGGGCAAAACCATCAGAGCTGGAACCGATGGCAGATGTAACCCACGGTAACTAATTCCACTGCTTAGACCGAGTTAAAAATGCAGGGCACATGTTTGGTGCCCATTAAAAATTAAAACATTAAATTGTATTCTTCAGCAAACTGCTGAGATTGAGAATAAGAAACAACTCTGATTAAAGATTAAGGATGGAGAGTCTGTAAAACACTAATTACCACTGTACTTACAGGGAATTTGGCCTGTTGGGCTTAATTACTTCTAGCTCAAGATCGCTCGAGTTCAGGCTGGGCTGGGGAGCGCTGTTGGAGTTGAGGAAGCTGTTTACGTTTGAAGAGATGACGGATTCCAGGCTGGAGTTGATGATGCTGTTCCTGTTCTCCTCTAGAAAACACCAAAACCCAAGAATCATCAGCTGTCACTGCAGACAAAGTGAAGAGCAAATGGCTGTGAAGGCATCGAGCGTTCCCAGGAAATCCTGTCCCAGTGCAAACGGGGACATCTCCCCAGAGCTCAGATAGTTACAGACACATTACACACTAAACCACAAGAAATACCAGGTACTCTTCTGCTCTTTTGGGTTTAAGATGCAGCTACATTTAAATGAACACCATTTTTAGCAGGAAAATACAGGCTTTTCTCAAGGTATTAATGTTTTACATTCCCAAATGCATCCAAAATGCCACATCCTGAAAGAAATTGAAATGTAAACTACGTACAGGAATGGATTTGTGTGACTGAAATCAGCTCCCAAGGGATGGAGTAACAGAGGAGGACAACATCTTAGATCAGGAACAGGGCAGATCACACAGTTAAAGTTGCTTCAGCCTGATATTTGACACCAACTAGTGTCTCTCTTTCCCGGGCAGGTCTAAAGGGGACGGGGATGGGTCTCTGCTCCATTTTGGCTCAGCTCTTCCAAAATGCAGTGGAGCAGAAGTTTGCCTTTGGATCTGATCCGGCATGGGATGTGCTGGGCATGTCCCAGTTCTGGGGAAGTGCTGCCATTGCTCTGCTGACAGCCAGAGCTTCTCAGAGATCCCCGCTTCCCTCCAGCACATCTGTTGAGAGATTTCCCCACTGTTTGTGTAACTTCAGCAGTGAGCACTGACACTATTGTGCATCTCAAAGAGCCACCACAGCACGGGCCATCCTCAGCTCTGCACGGGTCAGCGACAGCCCCATCAACTCATTTCCAGGAGAGCCTTTGCCATCGGAGCAGTAATTGCAGTTGTGAGAAGCAATTAGCAACCGATGGCACGAGAGCAGCCCCAGGCAGAGAGCAGCTGCTTCTGGGATGCTGCTTTCCTGAAAGACAGGCACCAGCTGGAAAACACAGAGTCCTACTTCAAGGATACTTCTTTCCAAAATTATTTTTCCAGTGCACAATAACGTGGTCAAACTACAACCCCAAAGCATGTAGTGATAGGGAATCCTTGCTCGCAATCCCTTTAAATTCCACCTCTTTTTGAGCAAGGAGAATGTGCAATACTAATTTGTATCCTGTGCACGTATAAAGGGGGGTAAAAGAGTGCAAGGGGAACTCCTGGGTTGTGTGAAAGGATAATCCTGAGCACACAGCAGAAGGGAACTGCCTGTAAAACAGCCTGGCAGCAGGGCTGTCTTGGGGTGCTGGGGCAGCTCTGCCACCACTCCAAAGGGAAAAGCCACATCAGCCAAAGGATTGAGGATGCCCAGAGCAGAGTCCAACACTCCTTGTCCTGCTCCTTCTCTGGAGCTGCTGCATTTCCCAGGTACCTGGACAGCACCAGCACCTACAGGGCAGCAGAACTGGGCTTAGTTTAGCTCAGGTTGAGCTTTTCTTCCAGAGATGAGCCAAAGCCAAGGATGTGAGATGGTGATACATGTCAACATGTTCCTGAAACTGGATTTCATTAATCTTGATCTGCAATGAGTCACCATGGGAACAAGCAGCACAGACATCTCTCTGTCCCCAACTTTGCAGAAGTTGAACTCTCTGGGCTCAGAGGGCACCAGCACCTTGTGATGGAAAAGATGATCCATGCAGAAGACAAAGGGAGAAGTGAAGAAAAGCAGAGCACTGACCTCCACAAACACTGACAGGCAGATGTGGGAGCCAGCAGATGAAATAAGAGAGAAATAAGTTGTCTAAGGACCTAAAAACCCCAAATCCCCCTGTTTTTGTGTCTGCCTGAGCAGGTTTCAGGCAGCCTGTGACCACCTGTACACAGCTGGCCAAGCCCAGGGACTGCCTGGCCAGCCCTGAGGAGCTGACCTGAGCCCCGCAGTGTGGACTGACACCAGCTTATTATTTGCAAACATCTTCTGCCCAAGGCTGGAGGCTGGGAATAAGCTCCATAAGCTTGGCAGATCAGTGAGGATTGTCCCTGTAATCTCCACAGCAGCCACCCGCCAACAGCGAGCTGGGAGTCCCCACCAGCCACAGGACTGGAAGTGCCTCAGCTGAAGGGGAAGGGAGATGAATGGCAGAATCTGGAACTCCTGCTTTATTTTATTTCCTCCTTTTTAAAAGGCTGAAACTGTATTTTGCTTCACGTTTTTGAAAGTTTATGTGAAGGATTCTCCGCTGGAAGATTTAATTTGGTCTTAGAGCTGCAAGAGCAGAGCTGGCCATCAGCTCAAGAGCATTTCCAGCACGCAGAGGGCAGAAGAGCCTTTCACCCCTCACCCAAACTTTGTATCTTCAGTGGGAAGTCAGGGAGGCAGAGCCACTGGGGCCTCACCAGAGCCTTTGTCTCCAGGAAAGCCACACCATGCTGGGGCAGGGCTCTGATAACTGATCCCAGGCACTGTGGGGACAGTGACCCCAGGGACCAGAGAGGGGATGACAAAAGAACTGATAAGGAACAAAATGGTGTTTGCTGTGTTGGTGACACTTTTGTCACAAGAGCCACTCCCTGGGTCAGATGTGGATAAAAATGTAAATGTTTAACAACGAAATAATCACTATAATCATAGATTAACCACAATTATCTAATCTGCTCCCTGTCTGTTGAAGATGATAATTTTTGACTTACACACAGCTTGGTGTGATGAATGCTAGTGAAAATGTTAGAAAGGTATTGGACTTTGATGAACAGATTTCAAGTGATGGAAAATCCACTGTTCCACTCCACTTCTTTTTGTGTCAAACTGCTCCCAGTCTCAAAAAATGTGCTCCCATTTTGAACGTTCCTAGCTTCAATTTCAACTTTCAATTTCTGTGGTGCTCAGCTAGGCTTGAGCTGCTGCCTAAGCCCTTGTGCTTCACCCTGACTTAGAGCCTTGGTCTGTCTCCAGACCAGTAAGAAAGGAAAGGAAGAAGAAAAGAAGAAGAAAGGAAACCTCACATATTTCTCAAGTGATGCGCAGCAGGGAAGGCAAAAACACTGAACAAATCAGTGGTGGCTTCCCAAAGACACAGGAGGTTACAGACTGTTAGGAGGAAAACTAAGAAAATGTTGCTTCACATGGGGATAAATAAATGCAGAAATAGAGAAATGAGCTCAGTTCCTCTCCCAGGCACGGGGAGGATGGCACATGGAGCCCAGCAAGCCTGGAGGCTGACAAGCCACTGCTTACTTGGCAGCAAATAAATTACTGGGGCTGAAAGTTTTCAAAAGCAGCATTTGATATTTGAGGCTTCACCGAGAGTCGTCCCACACCATTTCCAGAGCACGCTCTGGGGCCACCACTGCTTCCTCAAACCCACGCGGATCTTTCCGACAGCCTCCGAAAGGAGAGTGCCTGGTAATTAACAGTAACTCAATCAGACAAACCCACATGTTTTGAGAGTCAGCAAAGTCCACAGCGACCACTCTGTCCACCCTGGGGAGCTGGCTATCCCCAGCCTCCCCTGCTCCTTGCTCCACCTGTGCTCGTCCTGCTCACCAGGAGACTCCCCTGCTCTTTTACCAAACGGGGAGAGCTCCCTGCGTGCAGCCAGCTGGCTCAGGAGCACATGGGCAGCAAGAACCAGGGAGCTGGGAATGGGGTTTACTCTGTAACATGAAACAACGGCCTGAGCAGACACATTTCTGCCACCCCACGAGCAGGGCTGGGGCCTTGGCTCTCTCACCCAAATATCTGGAGCATCAATTAGTGACAGAAATGGAAAGATGAGCTCCAGCATTTTTAAACTGCCACGGTACATAATCCTCGGGAAAATGCCGAACCCCCTGGCCGAGTTTTCCTGTCTGTAAAAGGCAAAGTGCCTGAGGGCATCCCGAAAGGGCCGCCCTGTGGGGACCCTGGCGGGCGGCCGCCCTGGCCACAGGTGTGGCACCCGGGCCCGGCAGCTGATGGCAGCGATGACGGGTCCAGGAACATGAGACGGGGACACGCAGGGGCCCATCAGGTGGGGAGGGGACAGCAACACTCTATCCCGCGCTGAGGCAGCCTCATGTCGAGCCCTGGTTAAGGGCTTGGATGCCAGGAGAGATTCCACTCCCCACCAACGCGACGGGGCAGGAAACCGAAGCCTGACCCTGTTACGGAATCGCCCCTTCCACTGACAGCAGGAAAACTGCACGGGAATGGCACGGGAATGACAGTCTGTTAGGCATGATTAGGGCAAAGCTGGAGGGCTGGGAGGGCACTCACGCTTCTCGTTGGGCTGGGGCGTGTGGAAGAGCGTCAGCGGCCGCTCGCTGCACGAGGGAGGCTTCGACTCCGTGCTCTTCTTGCGGGATAACAGCAGCTGCGAGTTCGACGCCGGAGCCTCTGGCACCGTGTTAAATATCTGTTAAAAATAATAAACAAGTTGTTCTTTGGCATCACCCCGTGGAACAGGACAGCTGCCCACCTGCCTGGGCTGCACCGCTCCACAGCACAGCCTCTGAGGAAGACATGCACTCAACAGGGCAACGTTTTGGGTACAGATTCCTAAATTCCACCTTCCCACTCTATTTTTCACCCAAGATGCACACTGCAAGCTGTGAAGAACCCTGGCACTCTGCTGACTTTTTGGGGGTGCAGGTGATGACGAGCAGCCCAGACAGACCAACCAGTGTCCCCCCTGTGCCCCCCACGGCGTGACCCCAGCACCCGCACTCCCACGGCTGCAGACCAGCTTGGGAAAGTCTTTGCAACTTCCAGCCACAGCTGTCAGAAAACTGAGTAATCACATTTTTCTCAAGGGGATAAAATTTTAAAACTGCATGAACCCAAAGAGCAGCAGCCTTGCTGGTTGCTGATACTTGGTGACGTATTGTTCCTTTTCTGGACCCCCAGGCTCAGACAAGGGCAGTGATCCCTGCAGACCAGCTCTCTCAAAGTCTCCCTCCATTGCTAGAGTCCACTAAACCCACTCCTCAGTGTCCTTCCTGCTTTACCTGCCCCTGCCAGACAGACAACTGGCATGGCCAGGCTTCCCTAGTAGGAAAAGCCCGTGTTGGCACAGCTCCCTGTTCAAGAAATACCTGGATGTGGACTTAGAGCCGTGGTACCACCCCAGCCAGGGCAAGCTGGTTTCTACTTCTGCCTTCGCTGCCCAAATGCACAAACTCGTTACTCCTTTCCAACCAAAACCAGACTAACAAAAGATCCTAATCAGGGAACTGGCTGAATTTAGAAGAAGATGGTATTTTTTAGCACATGCAGCCAGGGAGGGACAGCCAGGACCACGGCCCCAGTGAGCCACCACTGCTGCTCTGACAGACCACAACATCCATGGCCAGCAAACACAAATGCATCAGGATTTGGATCAACATTGTGGATAAAGCCAGTACTGGGATAAACCCAGATTTAATCAGCCAAGCAGGAGCCAGCCGAGGTGTGCATCTCACACTGGTTTCGTTTAGCGCTCATCTCTCTTGAAACCAAGGACAAATTCCCATTTAACAGCGGGAAGGGGGGAGAAAGGGAATTTCTGTGATGGAGACACGGACGTGCTGACTCACACTGGGATGACCATAAACAAGGCTGGCTACCAGCAGCACTGGTTACACAACGACGGCCCAAGAACGAGGTGCCAGCTGCCCCCTCCCTGGCACAGCCCCACCGCGGTGCCACTGGCCATGGGGAGAGAGGGGGGCCTGGGACAGGGGGCTGCCACGGGCAAAGAGAGACCAGTTCCTTTCCATAAACTACTGGCATGAAAGAAGCAAGGGAAGCCATTACCTTCTCATGGTTTTCTATTAAAATTTCAATCACAATGTTCTGGAATTTGATGTCCATAATGGCAGCGACTGTTTCCTCTTGAGGTCGAAGCAGCGTCGGCCCAAACACCACACCCAGATTAGCAACAGTCATCAGGTTCTGCTTGTGATTATCTGCAACTCTGGGAAAAAAAAGAAAAAGAAAATGAAGTAGGTGATGGAACTAATCCACAGGGAACCCCCTCCCTGCCCTCCCTGCCTCGTGGCTGGCACAAGGCTTGCAACGCTGTTTACATTTTTCACACTCCTGGTGAGCTCCTTGAAGGCTCAGCCATGTGGAAAAGTATAAATTTAACTGTTGTGTTCCTGGAGACCTTTCAGCTTCCATGAATTGACTAAGCCCATAAAACCTCAACCCCACGCCAGCCACTGAGCCTCATGCTGCAAACCACTCCCAGGAAAACATCTTGAATCATTAATGCTTAAAACCCTTCTGAAAACAAATTGTTGGACCTCTGACACACGCTGCTCTCCAGCTCAATGGGTGACCTCATACGTTCCAAAGGCCAATTCCTTCCCAGCCTCTCCAGCACCAGAGGTCAGTCCCATCCAGCCCATCCAGCCTGGCTGGGAGGCCTGGATGGGGCTTTGCCCCCACATGCCCATGCTCCACGTGTTCCCTTCTGTGTGGCACGGGGAACCCCCACAAGATGGGGACCCAGGGACACCCAAGCCTTCCTCCTTGTCACCTCCATCTCTTCTAGTCACAAGAGGGCACAGACCAGCTCAGTGTGGTGAAGCAGCTCACACTGAGGATGTGGCACCCTGGTTACGGCGTTTGAGGGGTTACCCTGGAGCAGCTCCAGTTGGCACCTTGGTCTTAGAGGAGCAAAGCCCCAGCAGCCCTGATGGGACACGTCCTCTGCTCTGCCTCACCCCGAGGGGACACTGCAACAGGGACACAGCCAGGCACCCCTCGGCCACGCCACGCTGCAGGTGCTCGGCTGCTCCAGGCAAACCCGGCTGGGGCCCGGACGGAGCTCGCCGGGCGCCCTGGACACGCTGAGTCACACGGGGACACCTGCGGTGCAGCCCCAGCTCCGGAGCCTTTCTTGTGGTTTGCTCCTGACCTCTTCAACCAGGAAACGTGGTGGCTTCAGGCTGTGTGCTCACACTGTTGTAGCCTGAGGGGTTTTTAGTGTCTTTTCCTTCACGTTCTCTCCTGTTTCCCTGGATAAATGCAGCAGGCCAGCACAGAGCGAGGCTCAGACTCACTTGCTGGACTGACCCTAAAATTCATTGCTGTGAGTTTCTACTATTGATCTTGGGGCTAAGACAGCGTGTGCAAGCTCAGCGTATTTCAGCACACTGTAAGCCCAGGCTGGCTTAAAAGAAAAGATGCTTTCCATCCTTTTCCATCCAAATCTCACCTGAACCAGCACAGAATTCATGTCTATACCAGCTCCTCTGGCAGCAGACAGGGACCTCATCACAAGGGGGGCTCAGGGACTCAGGGCTGCTGGCTTAGCTCCCCCAACAGCAACGTCAGCCCTACTCACTGCCCGGGCAAGAAGCCCCATCCTGGTGCATGTTACATCCCTGGGGAACAGGCAGAGCTGTCCCCTCCGCCAAGTCTGCGCTTGGGATCCAACCTCAGAGTGGGGAGGTCCTGGCCAAAGCCCTCGGGAGCTGGCGGGACCTCCCTCTTACCCGTAACTCCCCCCACTGCCAGGAAGCTCTGAATATTTGATCACCAGCCTGCGGGAAATCTCCGGTGTCAGTAAACGGCCGGGGGAGATGGGCTGCCCCGGAGACGGGCTCCAGCACAACCTTGCCAGAGGTGACGTGCTGCCCACACTGCCACCCGGCCAGGCTGGCCATCCCCATCCCCATCCCCATCCCTGGGTGGGCACAGAGCCTCTCCCCATCCCCATCCTCATCCCTGGGTGGGCACAGAGCCTCTCCCCATCCCCATCCCCATCCCCACCACAGCCAAGAGCTCGCCAAGCTGCTCATGGCCACGCCAGCACCACCAAGCTGGGAGGTGAAACAAACTCTCCTTAAGGAGTCACAACCTCATGGAGGAGCAAGAAAGGCAGAAGAAGTCCAACAAGAACCATTATATACCATACAATATTTATATGGGGATTCCAACCTTCCCCCCACTCCCACCCACCTCACTCACAAAGCCCAATGCCATTTTTGCATTGCAAAACTGCATTTCAGACACACATTCACGTGCTCCTAATTGGATATGGAAAAACGCAGCTGCAGTTCAAATGGCTTTGAAAAGCACTAATAAAATAATAATTTTAATGATCTTCTGTGGTTAGTAAAACAATGTTCATTTATAAAAAAAACAACTGAATTGATCTAAGTCGCACAAAATTAGGTGCCTCCATTTCTCATTACCGTTACCATGTCCTACATCACTCTAATAAATTGCACTGTCACCAGCTCATTACAGCGAGGCAGCTGAGCGTGGTCCTGGTAATTATTTCAGACTGGGCTATTAATGGCTCCCCAGGCAGGACATGGTCCCACAGCACCAGCCACGGACCTGCCCAGGGACTGCCCACTCACCCACAGGGTGCTGGCCCTCGCCTCCACCACCAAACCCCTCCTCACTGTACTTTATTTTGCCTCTGGAAGCTGTTCTGCAGCTGTGCAATCCGGCTCCTTTCTGGAATAAACCTCAGTGGCACATGAACTCCTGCTCTGCACCCCAGGTACTTTTCCAGCAATAGCCATCCCTGTACAGGGTCACCACAGCCATGCTCCAAAACATGATTCACCTTTCACATCCTTCAAATTCCCCATCCATTACCCACAGGATAATTTACTCTAAATTATACCTCTTCATCACCCTTTGTACTAGGAAATAACACTGCAGTTTCTAAAGATGGGTGTTCTCAGCCCAAAGTGGGCTTAATGCCGGGGCTGTTCGGCAGGGACTGTCAGTGCCATTCCTGAGCTGCTCTTCAGAAGCTTTCCAAGCATTCACTGTATTTTCCTTTTAACCTGCTGTTTCTTTCCGGCCCTCTTTGCACTCTGAGAGAACTGCACTGTCATTAATTTCCATGGGTCCTTTTTCTGCTCCCCACTTCACAGGAGTCACTTCCAGCACAGGAGAAAGCAACAACCAATGGATGAATGTGCAGAACCTCTTCACTCCAGCTCAGGGCTCGCAGGGGGCCAGGCCATCACTGGCTCTTGGCCTCTGGGCTGTTCCTTCTCCTGGCAGCACACGATGGTTCCCGTGTGCCTCCCTCGGGGATCAGGGGGAGATGAGCCGGGGCTGTGGGACAGGCAGAGCCCCTCGGCCAGGGCAGTGTCTGTGCTCAGCAGTGCCCCACCAGCGAGCAGCTCCACAAAGTCCTGACCCCCTTGGTGCTGACCCAGCAGCCAGGCTGGACACTGCCAGCACCCAGCCGGTGTCACTGGGACCGAGCCCTGCCATGCCCTGGGGACAGCCCGGGCCGGGGGCCCAGGGAGCACCCACGGGTCATTGCCGGGGCGTCCCTGGACACCGCTCACTTCTCACTCCCTTTCAGCAAAACAAAGGAGGACGGGAGCGGAGTAAATCTGTGTTGGGTGTTAAATTAGATTATGCCCGGGTTGCCTGGATACTGTAGAGTCACTGCCATGACCAAACACAATTTAATACGGGGTAATTGGTAGCCAAGGTTCAGTGCAGGGGAAGCAGGGAACAGTAAATATTCCAGTGTGGTCGGAGCTCCAGTGGGTGCCACAGGGGCTCCTGGCTCTGCTCCCACAGAACTCCTGCTTCCCGTGTCTGGAACTACTTCCTGCATGTATTTTATATATGTATTTATATATACGTATACACTGTTGTGTGTGCATTTTATATATAAATACATATTTTATATATAGAATGCGTGAATCTGAATCTCAGCCAGAAGTGCCATTATTAGTACAAATATCTTCCCTGATTCAGAACAAAATCTCTGAGCAAACAACCATCTGAAGGGAACAAAAGGAAAGTCTGGAGTGTTTCTATTTCCATGCCTGGGACAAACCTTTGCAATCAAAGTGCTTGTTGTGGCTGGCCTAGCAAGTCCTCATAGGATGGAAAATAATGCAGCTCATTCCTCTTGCTACAGGTAAAAATCCATCCCCTGTCTGCCACCACCAGTAGAGCTTCTGTTCAATGTGAAAAGGCAGTCACGCAGAGGCCAGCAAACCCCAAAATTATTTAGGCTGCCTGGGTAGTTTGATAGAAATTAAACACTCACCTTTGACTCTGGACATACACGGAAGGTAAAAAGCAGAGGGAGAAGAGGCAGCACATTGGGTGGAGAGGCACCTGTGGCACCAGGGCCACCAGCCTTGTTCCCACAAAGTGTGTGCAAAGAACCATGGGATCATTTAGGTGGAAAAGCCCTCCAAGATCATCGAGCCCAACCACTCCCCCAGCACTGCTGAGGCCACCACTAAACCATATCCTCAGGTGCCACATCTACACAGCTTTAAATCCCTCCAGGAATGGTGACTCCACCACTTCCCTGGGCAGCCTGTGCCAGGGCTGGGCGTTGCCCAGCGGCTGCAGCTGGGACCCCGCAGCTCCGCAGCCCCCGCTCCCAGCCCTCTGACCTGGCCCTCACCGGAACGGCCGGACGGACACGGCGGCTGCGAGCACACACAATTGGGGGCATTTATCAGATACAACCTAATGAGTTCTGGGAAATGTTCCTGGGTGCATTTAACTCGTCCCTGCACATTATTGAGCTTAATTGGGCTGTGGCTGATGAGCGCAGAGGGGGAGAGGGAAGAGGCGCTGGGCTGGACACCACTCAGCTTCCCCCCTCTCCAGGGGACTGGTGGAGCTGTGTCCCCAGAAATGGTGGCCCTGCAGCTCCCTGGGGATGACTCACTTCTCACTCAAGCCC
Organism: Edolisoma coerulescens; assembly: GCA_013397115.1. NCBI lineage: Eukaryota > Metazoa > Chordata > Aves > Passeriformes > Campephagidae > Edolisoma > Edolisoma coerulescens. The sequence continues at coordinate 48,462 of VWZW01006799.1, read as the reverse complement.
ATGGTGGGTTTCCCAGCCTCAGGAATGTGTCTGATGGCCGGGAACGCAGCAGGTGTTTATTGCAGGAATGTTGTGACTGGCACCCAGCACAGAGCTGGTGAAACCAGTGATGCAATTCCAGCTGCGGCAGCACCCACTGGTGTCCCAGGCAGATAAATCAGTCAATCACACATTCCTAAATCGTTCCTAAAAGGCACACGTGCGTCGGAGGAGGTGACAGGGACACTGGTCTGCAGTGGCTGCTGGCAGACGGCCGTGGAGAAGCAGGGAGCACAACCAGCTCCGCTTCATCCTGTGTTCAAAAGCCGTGTGGATGTGGCACCTGGGGACATGGACTAGTGGTGGCCTTGGCAGTGCTGAGGGAATGGCTGGAGACAATGATCTTAGTGGGTTTTTCCAACTTTAAAGATTCCACGATTCCCAAGCCGGAGCACAGATGCCCGGAAACGCCACACTTCCCCATTGCACAACCACCCCTCCATCCCGCCTGCTCCCGGTGTGCCTGCGCTCCTCGGGCTGCTCTGGATGCAGGGGGCTCTACAAGGGCCAGAGGAGTCCAGAGCAGCAGGAGCAAACTGGGCTCACTCGGCCACACTGTGGGAATTGGGAACATGGGGAATACGGACAAACCCCGCTGTCTGCAGCCAGGCCGTGGGCTCCCAGCCCCGCAGCCTCCCCAGCCCCGCCGCTGCGGCGAGGAGAGCCAAGCCTGAGGAATGCACACAGGCCAGAGGATCCAGAAGGAGGACAGATCACCAGGGAATGACAAAACCTCCCAGTGAAGACAAGGGGAAACTCACTGAATGCAAAACCCTTGCTGCTCTCGGGCTCCCTGCTCAGCTGGGACCAAACCTGTGCCTGCACTGATTCCGGGCGCTCTGACTTGCTCCAACAAGACTTGCTTTTTCTCCCGGGAGGATCTGGCCACAGCTGGGTGCTTGGGTTCACTCCCAGGGAAAAAAAAAGGGGCTCATGTTGCACAGAGAAGACAGCGAGGCCAAATGTGAGGTTCAGTATCGGCGAGCCCGATCAGCGCGAATACCAAACGTGCTGCGACTTGCAGGGGAACGCGCGGGGAGCTCAGCGCTGCTCCAGCTCCTGCTCCCAGACCGAGCCAGCAGGGCTTCCAAAGCCATCCTCTCTGGCTTTGGGCAAGCTGAGCTTGATGGGGGATCTCAGAGGGATCCCAGCTTTCCTCACCAACCTTCAGCCCAGAGCTGAGTGGCATCGGGCTGGCACGTTCCCTGTGCCCGGCATGGCAGCATGCGGGTTTCCACTGACACCCTGGTGCAAACCACAGACATGGCCAGAGCTGATGTTAAATGGCTTCCACCTGCACAAACACAGCCAGCAAAGGGGCCTCACCCTCAAACACCCCTGGGGACGGGGCGGGAACGGGGCCTGCCACGGCTGCAAACTGTGCCACGGCCACCCCAGTGCCAGCCCCGGCGCCTCAGCAAAGCCCTGCTGCACGGGCAGGTTTTCCGCCAAGACCAGACCTCCCTGCTGCTGTCACACTGCAATAACAAACCCACACGGCCAGCAGGGCAAGGAAAGCCCCAAGGAGCAGGTTGAGGTTAACAAGGAATCCTTTGAAAGATCTGCCGCCACGGCGAGCGCCGCGCCGGAGTCTCCAACCTGCTGCATGGAAAGCAGCCAAAGCAAACGGGCTCCCAGAGAGCCTCCCGGCAGCACCAGCCCCGGGCTGAGCAAGTGCAGCTCCCACGTCCCCACAGGGAATCACTCCAAGCCGGAGCCAGGTCACAGGGCCACGTGCAGGAGGTGCCTGGTGCACACCTGCACCTTCGCACGAGTGCAGCGGCCATAGGGAAGAGCAACAGAGGGGGGCTGACCTTTTTTTTTCCCTTAGAGGTATTTTGGAGCTCATTCACTTCACAAATGCAAGGTCAGGGCTCATCCCTCCAAAATACTGAGTTCCTAGAAGACAGTGCTGGAAGAAAGGGGATATAGGAATAACCAGCTTTCAGAATTATCAATGTGAACAACAGCAGGAGAAATGCTTGTCTCGCCTTCGCCAGCGGGACAAGGTTCTGCCCAATGATTGGAAACACCCCTCATTCCCCCAATTCTTTGCCCCCTGCCACACACACACATGTTGGAATGAGATGGCCTTTAAATGTCCCTCCCAACCCCAGCCTTTCTGTGATTCTGCAGCCCAAGGATCACTCAGGCATCCTGGCAAAAACTGCAGCTCCAAGATACCTCGGCAACGGTGATTTCCAGTCTGCTTTCTTCTGCTGCAAAACTATCTGACTAAAATCTCTCTAACTGAGTTTGGTTCAGTGCTGGGTCTGTTCATACAGAGCAATCAAGGGATGTGCTCACAAAGATGTCTCCATCCCACTCTGTCTGCGGGGACGGTGCAGACACCACCAGGGACACTCCAGCCAGTTATTGGAAATCTTTTGCTCACTCTCGATTCAATCTCTTTCCATACCCAGTTTCAGTTTCACTGTGATAAACAATTTAAAAGAATCCACATAATTATGTGCTATCAACAACCTCTACCCAACAACACCAGGTTCAGACACAAGCCCACAAGAATTCACACTTGAGGAATGCAAAATGCCTGGTGCTGCTCCCAGAGATCCAGCAGGAGCTCAGCAGAGATGTTCAACCACAGAAACTCCACAGCAAACCCAGCAGGTGCTTTGTTATGAGCTAAATCATCATGCCAGGCTGGTGATGCCAGCTTTAGTCCAAGGCCCCCATTATCCTACCTCCAGACTCGAATCTTGTGCAGGATGTGGGTGCAAAAGAATTTAACGAGGGACACTGCAGGCTCTGGAGTACATTCCCCTCCAGCTAGAAACTGGAGAGCCTGCATGAAATACAGGACCTTTTAGAGAAGCATGGAAAGAAAAGCTACCAGCACCCACACAGCTGCTCCAGGGACAATCCAGACAGAGGGGGTTGAAAGTTCATGTGCAGAAGCAGAACAAAACCTTTTGCCAATTTACACATTACAGGAAGCCAAGCCCAAAAAACCCAGCGAACACCTACAGGGCTTTTTGTGGTGGTTTTTAATTCTGCAGAATCTCATATTAAAAACAAAAGCAGAGGAGTAAGAGGGAGGCAGAGCTGGCAAGGGCAGGCACAGAGTGCTGCAGGGCTGTCTCGCCTCTGCGGAAGCATCACTGGCTCCTCCACCAAAACACGTGAAGGAGAGGAGAGCAAAGGGGAAGCCAAAGGTGCTGCTGCTCCCCACAAGGCTCTGGCACCTCCAGAGCACAAATCATAGAATCATGGAACCACAGAATGGGGTGGGTTGGAAGGTACCTTAAAGCCCAACTCACTCCAACTAGGGAAAAAAGAAAAGGGATTAAAAAAAGCAAAGCATGAACCTGACCCAGGACAGCCAAGCCCCAGGCAGGATTCTCCCAGCTCCTGCAAGGCAGCACGTGCCTACAGGGAGTCTCCTTCCACGTCACCTCCGCTTCTGCTACCCACAGGAGCACCCAGATCCTTTGGGTCACTTGAACTGCGGGGCTTTGCCTGGATCCAGCACTGCCATGATCCAAAAGGAGCGGAAACAGGCACTGGGCATCGAAATGGCATTCCCAAAGGCAGCAAAGGAGGATCACTGCCTGGCCCGGCCACACCGGCCCGGAGACAGCTCCCCGCTTGCTTCTGGCAGCCAAACCAGGCGAGCAGCACACGGGACTGGAGCATCTCAGAGGCCTCAGTGGCCAGTGGAAATTTCCAGAACGTCCTGGACAAGAATGACTTACTGGAAGCAATACATAAATCAAGCAAATGAATAGTTACCAGACAGCAGCATAAACAGCTGCCACGGGGATGAAATCAGACCTGCCGTGCCAAGAGGCGTCAGCCTCCTCGCCGGCTGCACCTTCGGGGGAAACCGGCAAAACAATCCAAGGAAAAGCACATTCCTGGGGGAGCTGCCACCCCTGGCCCCGCACAGGTGCCCCGCTGGGGTCCCGGAGGCGCCGGGCACAGAGCACCGTGGTGAGCCCCGGGAGCAGCTCCCGCGGGGCAGCGCGGCCCCAGCGCGGCGCTGCCAAGGCCGGGGCTGCTCCACGCCGAGCAAAACAAGCCCTGGTTGTATTTTTATAGGCAGAAGACCGGGAGGAATTTTTTTCTTCTTCTCCTTTGCCAGCAAGCCCTGGTTGAGCAGCGAGCCCTCCAGGACGCGCCGGGCTCCGCGTCCGGCCCCTGCCCCGGCGAGGGCTCGGCTGGGTCCCCAGCAGCAGCTGCCCTGCAGAGCCCACGGAAACCACCGCCCTACAAACAGCAAACAATGTGTGCAGGAGATAACGATCACTGTCATCTTGGTTAAAACACGTAAACTAGAAAACACCACCACAGCAAAACCAAAGGGAACCAGTTGGTGTTGGCCAGGCCACAGCTGGGAGTGATTAGAGATAATTAATTCTGCTAAATACACGTACACACAGCTCGGCTGCAGCCTCCTCGTGGTCCTGACCTTGGCAGCAGAGGAGTGGGTGCGTGGATCAGGGGTTGTGTGGGGCAGTGGCAGCGATGCCAACCCACAGGAGGGTCTGGGAGCCCCACAGAAGGGGCATGAGCCTGGCACCATCTGTGCTGGAGAGCCTGGACTCATTGCCACAAGAACAAAGCAAAGCTCAGGTGTCAAATTATGGCCGTGCACGAAAAATAATTCCCTAAATGCCTGAAATATAATCGGAGTGAAATCCCCCTGCTCTGCACCTCCACAGCACTGACTCCCGGGTGACAAAGTACATTACAAAAGGAGAAAGAGACAGGGATGATATTGCAGCTCCACTAACAAAAATGGCAATTTTCTGCAGCCAGCTCCACTCCAGCAGCACCCCTGGCACAGCCACCACCAGCCCTGCAGCACCACGGGCACCTCGTTTCACTTCGACTTATTTGGCATTAAAAAAAATTGGTTTGATCACAGAATCCCAGACTGGTTCAGGCTGGAAGGAGCAGGGATAGGGACTGCTCCTGCTCTCTGTGCCATAGTGAACAACTGCCTGGACGTATAGGCATGAGGCAGGAGGCAGCACAAAGGGGTCTGGAGATGCAGTAAGAGGCAGAAACCAAAATAATTTTCTATCAAAATGGTCCTCTCCCCCACCCTGTCTGTGCCTGTTCCTGAGATTTGTCCTCTCCCTCCTCTGTGGGCCCCTCTCACTGCACCCCAGTTCTGTGGCTCCCACCACATTTCTCTGCTGCACAGGAGGAAAGGCACTGCTGAACCACCTCCGAGGCACTTATCCTGTCTAATACTGGGGTTAATAACTGCCATTTTCGAACATTTCAGCTTTCTTAGCAGTTGTATTACTGTTGATAAAAACTGAAGCTTCATCACACGAGGAGCCCTGTGTTCCTGTCAGTGCAGCAGAGCACGTACACCCCAAAAACACAGAAGTCAGAAACCACCCAGGACAGGCTTTCTTTACTTGACCAAGTCAACCCAAGTTCTGGTTTTAGTGTCAGAAATCTCCACAGCAAGACTGTGAGAAATATTTTTTTAGCTCATCTGATAAACATGCAAATCTTGATTATTCATACGTTACTTAAAATAAAAAACCCAGACAGAAACAGATGAGACAATCCCCTCCAAGCAGGGCAGCCCAGCTCGGCAGGGCCAGCCAGAGGCCCTTGGCTCTGCCCATGCTGGCTGTGCTGCCCTGCTCTCAGCAGCACCCAGAGCCTGACCCACCCACCCGTCCAGAGCATCCCCCGGGGCAGCCAGGCCCCGTCCCTTCTGCAGCACGGCCCCTCCCTCCAAACAGCTGCTGCAGATGTGAAGATTTCTCTCCATTCTCGTCTTTAATCCGGCTCGATGGCACTGCAGCCTCAACCAGCTCGTTTAGAAGAGTTATGGCAGCGAGCCCTGGCCTCGGCTGCCCCACGGGCACTCCTGGATCAGGGGGCTGCTCCCGGATCAGGGGGCTGCTCCTGGATCAGGGGGCTGCTCCTGGACCAGGGCAATGCTCCTGGAGCAGGGGGCTGCTCCTGGATCAGGGGGCTGCTCCTGGATCAGGGCAATGCTCCTGGAGCAGGGCAATGCTCCTGGAGCAGGGGCTGCAGGACCAGCCCCAGAGGGATGCTGTGAGCCCATGCCTGGGGCTGGCTGTGCCTCTGCCCCCACAGCCCAGGATCCCCCCAGGAACGGCACCAGGGCTGGAGAGCTCAGCAGGCTCTCACTCCTCAGCCTCCTGCCTTTCTCTGAGATAATTTTTTTTCCTATTAAATAACACTGTGAGCTGTCTCTCTTCCTAAAATAGCCCACACCACCACACACACTGTTTGTTTTGTTTGAATTCCTTCCCCACTAAAGCAGCACAAGCCCCACTGTAAACCTGACTCCACATCTCTACTCCATCACCAGGATTTTCCTTTAGATGGAAAACACTTCAGCAAGTACAGCTTCCCTGCACATACAAAATCACAGAATCCCAGAATGGTTTGGGTGGGAAGGGACCTTAAAGCTCATCCAGTTCCACTCTTTGCCAGGGGCAGGGACACCTTCCACTGTCCCAGGCTGCTCCAAGCCCTGTCCAACCTGGCCTTGGACACTTCCAGGGATGGGGCAGCCACAGCTTCCCAGGGCAATCCCATCTGGCTGATGGGAGCACCTGGAACCACTTGGCCTTGGCTTCAGGCTGTAAATGCAGACCAGCAATTTGGTTTTTAACAGCCTTGCCAGGGACCCCACAGAGCAGACACAAACCCAGGCCACAAGAAAGCATCTGGAGTTGTGTTTAAGCCTATTTCAAGCATCATTTGTTATTTTTTCTTTTAAACAGATAACTTGGGTTCTTCCAGACCTCCTCCTAAGCAGTTATCCCGATTAAGTCATTCCCCAGCTTTCCCAGTCCTGCCTCAGCCCGGCTGCTCCTGCAGCACTGGTGCTAAGAACAAGGGCAGGTCCAGCCCCACAGCCTTGAGGCTGCACAAACACCTGATGATGCTTTTACTTCTAAAACACTAATCAAAGGTTTCCATGGGAACCTGCAGGAGCAGGAAGAAGATGGGAAATTACAGGTCAGCTCCACCACTGAAAGAAAAAGAATTATCCCATTCCTTCGCCCTCGCAAAGTTTCAAGGTAACACAAAAATATTGCTTCATCGGGGTGCATAAAGGCAGAAAATATGTCCCAGAGAAGTCGTTTGTTGAGCAAAGAAATCACTTTTAGTCCTTTAATGGCAGGTTTGCTCTGAAACCACGTGAGGAGCTTCACCTCCACTCTGCCTCCTGCACAGCCTGGGCAGCCAAACCCACTCCAGGCCATTAAAAGCAACACGAGATTCCCAGGAGCCAATGGGCTCCTGGTGCTGCCGTGGGGCTGGGGCTGGCTGGGAAGCTGGGAAGCTCCCATTGCTCATCCCTCATCCCTTATCCTTCATCCCTCATCCCTCATCCCCTCCTCCTACCCCACTTGGTCTCTCGGCCCTCGGTTCACTCACACGCCGGTTTCCAGTTGCCAACCAGATATGACTCAACCCCACACACACACAAGGAAACTTTTCCACCACTATTGACTTTCAGAGGAAGTGGAAAAAGGAGAGAAAAACACATCAGTCATAAACGTACTTTGCCAAATGGTTCATGAGCAAGTGCAGCATCTGCCTGTTTTTCTCCGGGAGCCGATGAACGAGGCTGTGGATCTCCGACACCCTGGACTCCTGATTCTCCAGTTCTGCATAGGGATAGAAGATGATTTATCTCCACATTAGGGGGGTGTCATGGGAAGAGGCCTGACCCTGTCCCTGACAGACAGCCCAGGGAGCTGCTCCATCCCACACCCAGGCCCTGCAGGTTCTCCCCACGGCGCTGCTCCTGCCCACCAGCTCCAGCCGGCTGCTTCCAAGGGGAGACCCTGGATGGGCTGAAAGGGAGAGCTGGGAGCAGAGGCCACAGGAACAGCCCGGGGAGCAGGCTGGGCTGGCTGTAACCACAGCGATTCCAGAGGGAATATGGGCACATTCCCACGTTCAGTGTGCCCAGGGCAGGCCAGGCTGGAGCCTCTGGTGCTCCACAGGCTGGCTGGGCCTGCGGTGCTAAGGGGGAGCTGCTGGAGGAGGGCAGCACTGCCATGGCCACGGACCAGGGCCCTCCTGACATCCCCGGGGCACGGGCTGCACAGCTGCCAGTGGAAAATCCCCTGCTCCCAGCAAAGCCCCTTCTCTGGGCAGCGAAAGGAACACGGCCCAGAGACCTGAACCAGCAGAGAGCCCCCAAACACCGTGGGTGCTGTTTAACAACAGCCACGGGAGCCGCCAGCCCCGCGCTCCTGGCACCATCTGTGCTTCCTCCTCCTCCTCCTCCTCCTCCTCTGGTCACCTCCCAGCAGCAGCCTGCCCTGGCTCCAGCCCTGCTCTGCCTGCCGGGGGCAGCCCGGGAGGGTGCTGGGGAGGCAGCAGGGCAGGGGGGATCGCAGCCACCGGGAAATGAGGCTCCTCTTCAGGAGCACGGCCACAAACATCAACAAACTCACTCGCTGCTTTGATGAAGCTCCTTTGAAACTGGTACATCATGAGGGGCCCTGGGAGCATTCTGGAAGATAAAAAGGAAACAGCCACAAAACACATCTGAGCAACACAATCCACACAAAGAAAGCTTTGCCCCAACAATAAACTCAGCTCCATTTTGAAAAGTGCAGGATTAAGCAACACCAACTCTAATTAATTCCCCCCATCAGAAGGAATAGGATCGATGCAAGGACCTTTGATTTATTCACCACTAAATTAATCTTTAATTTTAGCATTCCTTCAGTAACACAGCTTCAGCGCATTACTGAACCCATGATTTTCAAGTAAGTTTGAAAATAAATTAAAAAGATAAACAAGCCTAATCATAAAACCTTCCCAATCCCCATTGTCCCCTCCCACTGCTGCATCCCTTCAGAGGGATGCACTGGTGCTACCCACATTCCTCTTTGCTTTGCCAACAGTTCAGACTCCAGAGCAAAGGTTGCCAATCATGCAAAATTCTGTGATCTTCTAGGCTGAGATCCACCAGGCTAATTAGACTTATCACCCTAATTGGATTTAGGCTCTCTCTTGTGCTCCCTCGCTCTTTCAAACCCAACCCAGCACACAACAGCCACTGAGAGCAGGAGCTGCGGTCACAGCAGGTAGAAGCACGTCGTGGATAATGAGATGCTGCTGGCTGCCAACACCCAATCCTGTTGGGAAGATCCCCAGGATGATACTGGCTCACCTGACACACAGAAATCATAACTACAATAAAGCTCAGCACCGGGTCTGGAAAAGCTCTGCAGCCCCTGCCCTTACACAGCACTGCCCTCCCCTCCTGCCACATGCTCAGAAGGTGGAAGTCCACTGAGAAAAGCTTAAATCAAGGCAGGGGATGCAAGAATGAGCTTTTAAAATTGTGTTTGTATAATGTGTGCATCTGTCAGAGCTGAGTGTTTTCCCCAGATCCTATTCAAACATTCTGGAAAGTCAGGGAAAAGCCAGAAAAAATTCCCTAAGAGCAGTTTCTGCTCTGTTTCTATCAAAGTGCTGTTGTTAAGGGTCTGCACTAACGGGCAGTAATGTCCCAGACCCCCACCAAACCCCTCCTGAAGCCAGGTGAGGCTTTTCTCCTTACCTCAGGTACGTTTTCAGTGCACTAGTAATGGTCTTGATCTCCCACTCTGCACAGATCTCTGTGTCTGTCTCTGTGGCTGTTTTGGGATCTGTGGAAAAAGACAAAAAAGCAATAACTGGAGGAAACTGAAGACAATTCCAGCTCGTGCCAGCTCAGCTGTATGGGGAGACCATCACACCCCATTTTATTTGCTGTTCCCAGCTCAGGACACATCTGCAGGGGCGTGGGGTTCATCACTTGGGAAGGGCCAAACTCACAGGCATGGGACGAGAGAAAGAACAGGGAATCCTCCACCCCGAGCAAGCACAGGGGCAGTGTGGCTTGGGGCGTGCCAGGACACGGGGCACAGCAGCCCGTGGTGCTCAGTGACAGCGGTGACAGCCAGGCACAGACACGACAGGGACCCTCCTCCCGACACTGTCCAGCACCACCACCCTGCAGCCACCTCCCCAGCCAGCTCTTGGCCAGCAATTACAGCCACAGCCAGCAGCAGGCCAGCGGGAAGGGGGCTCAGGCACAGCACCGAGCCCCAGACAGCGACAGCTCCGAGCCGGGGCCAGGAGCACCAAGCTGAGGCCACGGAAGAGCCGGGCAGGGAGGTGCCCCGTGTGCTGATCTGCCCTGCCTGGATGCTGCTCCACCAGAGCTCTTTGCTAACTCCCTCCTGGAAACCCAGCCGGGATCCTGCTCCCACCGGAATCCTGTGGGGGTCCCTGTGGGGTCCCACCAGTGCCAAGTGTCCCTGGGGAGCAGTGCGGGCACCGGGGCTCTCACTGTCCCCAAGGCCCAGGGTGACACAGCCACAGCTGCTCACACCATCTGCTCCCACGGGCTCAGCTCAGGGGGGTTTTGCCTTTTCACAGACACAAACAATGCACTTTTGAATTTTAAAGCCCCATGTAACCATTGGGCAATTTTCAACCTACTTAAAAGAATGCCCTGGATAGAGTTCAGCTTTTCCTCGAGGCAAAGGGTTTAGTTTAATTAAAAAAACCATCAAGAGGCACACTTGGAAAAGTAAACACATAAGAAATGCATATTCACACAAAGATCATGTGTGTCTCAGCAATCACACAAATTACCTCCATCCTCCTGAGTCAATGCCCAGGGAACTTTCTACTTACAAGGAGAGAATTTTAATGGAGTCAAGGTAAGTTTGGCACAGTAAAAAAACCAACAAACCCCCCCCAGAAGTTTCATTCATCCTTTTAAAAAAAAAAACATTTTTAACCAAAGTAGAACGAACTCCAGACCGTGTGTCTTTGCAAAAGCTCACCCAGCAGTTTCTAGGCAGGATCATGGAACACGAGGTGAAATTCCACAGTCGGTCCCATGAAAAGGCTCAGAGCAGTTAATCAGCTCCCCTTGACCTTCAAATTTATGAGTCTGCAAAAAGTTGCTGCCGTGGGTTCCAGCTGCAGCATCCGTCTCCCCAGGCAGCGATGCCCAGCCCTGCCTCCCACAAGGACACACTTCCACAGGAACTGGGGCCATGGGGAATCAGGGGCTGGAACAGCACCCACAGCCCAGCCAGCATTAACCCTGGAGCTGCTTTTTGCTGCCAATCCCTGATCTGATGTCTCTCACAAATTTCTGCAAGGTGAGGGGAACAACCTGGGGAACCACCTCACCACCCCACTGTGATGATCGAGAGACTTCCAAAACAGCCTCAGGGATGTCACATCTCAGCAGCGGGGGGCTGGCAGGAGCTCCCAGCCCCAATGGCCCACGTGGCAAAGGAGCAAGAGCAGATCAGATGCTGTACTTCACCTTCTGCAGAGTTCAGACCTGCTGGGGCCCCCACAGTGCCACAATAAACCCTTTCATGGCAGCTCCCGCTGATGAAAGTTTGGTCATTTGTTGGGTTTTGTCCTCATTGTGATGGCACACGGTGCCAGTGAATGCTGGGGAGATGATCTGCCCCCCACCAGCCCTGGGAGCACACCCCCACTGCTCCACCCCAGTCCAGACCCCGGCAAGATCTGCCCTGAAACCCAACCCAGGGGCCGGGGCTGCCCCTGGCCCGGCTGCTGCCCACGGGGAGCCAGTGCCCTGCGGCCACCACGCCGACCTCCTGCAGGGACACCTCGTGCCAAGGCCCTTCCCGGCAGTGTCACTGACACCAGCTCAGGGAAACTCGATCTTTTTGCCATTTAAACTGTATGTGAAGCAGTAACGCTGCCCACATTCATTTCTAAATATAAGGGAAACCTGACAGTGCAAGCACAATTTGGCTCCTCCATTCACGAGGAGCCCCGAGGGCAGTGAGAACAGATGGGGTTTGACAAGGGACACGTTTCTGTGTGGCACTGACTTCACAGACAGCCCGAACACCAGGGCTGAGGAAGATTTAATCCCCCACAATTTGGAGAAATTATGGAGCCATGGGTTTGCAAAGCATCCCAACGATCCACACCATGGGGGATTCCCAACAGGGGTCCCACTTCCAGCCCTGACTCGCCTCAAAAGGGGCTCCCAGCATCAACAACCAGCGAGGACACGCCGGGACAAAGGAAAAGCACCGGCGATTGATCCCCGCCTTACGAGACACGAGGGCGACAGCTGAGTGCCTTCAGTGGCTGAGGAGATAATGGATGCTGGATGGTGTCCAAAACTGAGCCCCTCCCAGCTCCACAGAGCGGCTCACCCAGGCGAGTTCTGCCACCTGCCACAGCCCCGGGACTGGCACCAGGACTGACACCTTTGTGCCAGGAGAACGGGGTCCATTCCACGGCCCTGCCACCCATGGGATGAGGTGATGAGCATCCCAGAGGACCTGGCTGTGCACCTGCCAGGACCTGCCCCAGGGCACCAACCCCAGCCTGTTTTTCTCAGCAGTGCCCTCCAATCGATGCTCTCCCCGTGCCCACCGTGAGTGCCAGGGGACAGCGCTGGCTCCCGCAGCCCCGGCACCACAGGGCACCTTCACACGGCCCCAGCCTGCACCAAACTCCAGCCACCAGCTCTCGTGACTGCAGGGAACTTTCCAAATGCCAGAGCAAGGAGGTCCCCTGCACCCGGATTTAGAGCCGTGCCCTTCTGCTCCAATCACCTGGATTATCAATTTTCCGTAGGTTAACGCTGACAGCTGTAACAGCCACCATGGGCTTTGCTCAGTGAACACCTTAATGGTGGGAAAAGAAGGAGGGATTGGAAAAGGAGAAGGAAAAGATGTTGAAACGCAACAGATGAAAACTTTCTGCAAGAAGAAATATGCAGAGAAAGGAGCACTGGAGTTGTGTGAGGACAAGGAAAAGGAAATCACGTAGCAAAGGAAAGAAAATAAGGGAAAGAAGAAGATGACCAGAAATGTCATTCATTTCCCCCAAGGAGTAACAAACACATTCAATAGGGCACTAACATATTAGTAAGCATCTGTTTCCCTATTCCTACAGCTATTTCATCCGTGGTTTTGCCAAGTCTGAGCAGCATCAGACAGGACTGGCCAAGGGCAGCTGCCCTGCTCCAGCCCAGCTCTGTTCTCTCTTCCACTGTTGTGTCTCAGGCGTGTCTGGACAGATGGACAGACTGGTCCAGGGCTGCAGCTGTGGGATGGAAATGCTGCCTGTGAGGTCAGGGCTGAAATGGTTCTGTCCCACAGAGCCAGAGCCAACCTCTGCTGTGGCAAGCAAGACCCAGCAGCTTTTCTCTACGGAGCATCCAGAACTGCAGGATCCAGTGCCTCAGTCACTGGAAACACACACTGGAAAACTCTGGGCAAGACTGAGATAAACAGGCACAAGAAAGTCCATGGGGAAAGCAAGAACAGCCACAGGCAGCATGCAACATCCAGGAGAAAATCATTTCAAAGGGTGCTGGGATCAAGGGGGCAGGGAGGAGATGAAAAGCCAAAGCTTTCAGCTATTTCTTTGAAGATTCTGGTTTGCATTTGGGAAGGCTGCCAGAACTGGGAGCGTGTGTGAGCAGGACACCAGTGACGGCAGCAGGACCTGGTGAAGCCAGGTCCCACACGAGTCCTACCTTCAGACCTGCCCGTGGTGCCCGGGACCTCCCGGCCTCGACCAGCCCAGGCCCTAAGGGCACAGCACCACCATTAGGGACCCCGACAGGAGCCTCTGCTCGGGCTTGGCAAGGCTTCAAAGCAGCACATCCTCCTTGCCTTTACCAAAACTCCAGATACTCACCCATTAATATACTCAGCAGCTTTTGGACTCTGGAGTTCACCCCGACGATTCGGTAGAGCCCCTGCTCGTTGATCCCTAGAGAAAACAAGGAGCTTATCAGGAGAAGGTCACAGGAGCTGCTAAGATTTCTTTCACTTCTTTGGCTTCTCGAATAGCAAAGCCAATGAAACCTTCTCACCAATTAAATACAAAGCTATAGAAGATGGCAAAATTTGGGGTTGATGTCAAGGTTTTCATGTATCCATTAGAAATGTTACCCCCGGTTAGCTCAGGAATAAGGATCTAAGGACACTTTTCCTCCTTCCCACAGCCATGGCAGCCCCATGCAGGATCTGCACTTAACAAGGACAATCTGGGATTGCCTCAATCTTCAGATTGAGGTCTGAGCCTTTTGCATCTGACTTCCCCCTGTGGGGCTGGGGCAATCCCACCTGTGTCCAGGGAGATTCACAGGAGGTTTTGGGGAAGGAATCCCACATGAGACAATGTGCTGGGCAGCATTCCTGCAGGAAGGATGCTGAAGTGAACTCCCCCTTTGGTCCTATCCCCCCTTTTGCACACCCAGTGTGTTCTTTCCTGACTCTGCCCCATGTTTGTGAGTCCCTGCTGGCCCAGCCGTGGGGCAAACGCTTCTCAGCACATCATCTGATGTGGGTCCAAGGGTTCATGAATCATTCTGGCCACGAGAAGGGCAGGAAAGCAACTGCTCCACTGCCAACAGCTGCCCCAGAGCAAGCCCAGCCCGACAGCTGCCCTACCTCTTGTTTCCACGGCGTGGATGCACTTCTTGATGATGCTGAAGCCGATGCTGTCCAGCTGGGCAGCTGCAGGGGAAGGGAGGAGGGCAGTGGTGAAGAGCTGGCAGGGCAGGGCCCCGCAGGGAGCACCAGGCTCCTCCTGAATCCCTGCCATCCCAGCAATGCTGCACCACTGCCCGGGCGAGCAGCAGATAAATGAGGGCAGAAAAACACAAGTGCAGCAGTTTGTACCAGCTGTAACCGGGCAAGCACAGACACCGACCATCATTCCAGCCTCCTCATCCCTCTGAACCAGGCCCTCCACGCCTGCCCTGCGCTCTGCCAGGCATCTACCTCTGCAGATGGCCAAAAATTAATTTAGGATCAAGGTGAGACAACCCAAACTTGTCTGGAAAGCTGACAACGGGTTACTATGGGGCAGCCACAGCTTCCCATTTTGACACAACAAATCCTTGAAAATGGCACATGAGGCATCTTCCTTGATGAGTCCCAGGGAGATCCTACAAATCCTGCACCCAGCTAACCAAGCCATCCACGGGCTGGAGAGCACCCAAACCAAACTGCTCTGTGATTCTATGAAGAGCATGGAGGTAAAAACCTCACCTGAAGAGCAGAGACCTGACAGCATATGGCAGTGGAAGAGCAACAGGGGCTGGGAGATGGGAATGAATTTGGGGTCAAATCTCTGTCCAAAGCACCTCCTGTGCCCAGTGGGAGGGGACCTGTCCCTGGGGAGCCTGTCAGGGTTGACCTCGGCCCCCTGCCCTGCCTGCACCCCCCAGGTATCCACTCCTGCCCCCAGCAAGGCAAAGTCCAGCAGAACAACACTGTCTGGTGAGCCCCACGCTCAGCCTCTCCCAGCACGGATGTGCACGGATCAAGTTCTTTTATTAGCACCAATGAAACATTTATTTGGTGCAAATTAGGATATCCCAAAGGCAGCTGCCTCTGCCCAAGAGTGAGAGCTAAAACATGAGAGTTAATGGGATGTACAACCCAATTCCCTCGTGCCAATGCAGGTTTTCACTTCCCAGTTCAAGGAATTACTAACACAGGTACCCAAACACCTGCTGGAAGAATGCATCCCACAGACAGCTTTCCACCACTGCCTGGAAAACACTGCCCACAGACAGCTATCTGTGATGGGAAATTAGTTCCTCCCTACAGAAAGGTTTGGAAAACCTTCCACAGGGCAGGAAGAAGGGTGGGCAAAGAGACGCACAGCTCCAGATCCTGGGACAGGCATGATGTGAGAGATACAGCTCTGAGACAGACACAGCTCTGAGACACACACGGCTCTGAGACAGACACGGCTCTGAGACAGACACGGCTCTGAGAGAGAGAGACACGGCTCTGAGACAGAGAGACACGGCTCTGAGAGAGACACGGCTCTGAGAGAGACACGGCTCTGAGAGAGACACAGCTCTGAGACACACACGGCTCTGAGACACACACGGCTCTGAGACACACACGGCTCTGCTCTCTGCTCCGTGCAGAGCAGGGCAGGAGGGAGCAGAGCCCAGGGCTGGCAGTGCCCTCCCAGCGAGGCACATGCAGCTCTCCCCTCCTCTTCGTTCCCCTGCTCGTGAGCAGCTTCCAGCTCACGCCCGCCTGGAGCAGCCCCTTCCTAATCCCTTGTTTTGAGTCCTCTGCTAGGGGTGGGCTTTGTCTGACGAATGGCACAAGGACCCAAAACAGTGCAAAGTAAAACAGCTCTGTTATATTTTTCTGGGCAAGCAGGCTGCAGTGCCGAGCCAACACAAGCACACGAGCTGCAGGATGCCTGTGCCACGGGACGTGAGGGTAATCCAGAAGCTGCAGGGCCCTTTGCTGGGCACCCTCAGGGCTCCCAGCATGGATGCAGCATAAACCCAACGTGCCATCCACCAGCAGGGCACAGCTGCCATTCCCAGGCTGCTGATAAACACAAGGGTACCTCTTGCTCCAGCAAACCCACTTCAGCACTGCTGTGACCCTGACCTGGGGGTATCCCTGTGTGGTGCTGTCAGTCTGGGTCACTGCCTCAGGCTCTCTGCCATGCACTGGAGGTGCCAACCCCTTCCCAGACCAGCAGTTTTCCTTTAGTCCCTTGCGTGTCTGGACCCCCAAGGCCAGGCTGGACAAGGCTTGGAGCAACCTGGGATATGGAAGGTGTCCCTGCCCACAGCAGGGGGTGGAACTGGATCATCTTTAAGGTCCTTTCCAGCCCACCCCATTCCATGATTCCACAACCCTGCAGAGCCCAGCACCCCACAGCCAGGCAGGGCTGGGATCCCACCTCCCTGCAGCAATTGCAGGAGGAGGAAACCCAGCAGTGCCTCTGGATGGAAGTGACCTGGATAATCCCCCTAAGCAGATGAACAAGCTCTTCCACTCATTGTCAAGCTCTGGATCAGGAAAGGTCAGGGATTTATTTGTAGTAGTTATATCCAGAAATAATATCTGATTAAATATCCAAAGTGCCTCTATTCATCCTGAAATTTAACTTTTAATGAGCATTGTAAAAGCTTGATTTCCCCTCTCACAGAGCATCTGCTCTTTATCTCAGTCATTGACCAAGTGATTTGGTTCAGCAAAGGTCCAGATCAAAGGCAGATCTGGATCTACTGGTCCAGACCACAGGTCCATGGGATCATCTGGGCTTGAAAAGCCCCCTCAGGTCATCAAATCCAACCATTCCCCCAGCACTGCCAAGGCCACTACTGACACGTGTCCCCAAGAGCCACACATCTGTAAAACCCCTCCAGGGACAGGGACGCCACCCCTGCCCTGGGCAGCTGTGCCAGGGCTGGGCAGCCCTTTCAGGGAAGAAATTTTCCCTGACTTCCAATCTGAACTGTCCCTGCCTGCCTTTCT
Organism: Edolisoma coerulescens; assembly: GCA_013397115.1. NCBI lineage: Eukaryota > Metazoa > Chordata > Aves > Passeriformes > Campephagidae > Edolisoma > Edolisoma coerulescens. The sequence continues at coordinate 31,108 of VWZW01006799.1, read as the reverse complement.
GAGGACAAATGAAAGAGCCTCCCTTGAGGCTCTCCTTCCTCAGGGAAGGGTGTGAGGCTCAGCTCCAGGCCACCACACGTGTCACAGGCTCTCCCTCTAGCAGCAGCATTCAGTGCCCAAGGAGATGCCCTGCCCAAGCTGCAACCCATCCCAGAAACATCCTACATCAGCAAGGTGATACACATCACCTGTACAGCAGCTGCTGCCCACACACCCCCACACTCATCTGACCTTCCAGCAGCATCACATTCCAAGTGCTACTGAACTGGTCTCATCCCGTTCTATTTCTGCCTGGCAGATTATTTCTATTTAATCCATTAATTCCTTTCCTTTACGCTGATGTGACACATCGGAGCATCAGGAAGGGGGCAGGAGGGCTGAATCAGCTCTGTCAGCCTGGCTGGCTCCAGCTGTGTGTCAGGGCAGGGCAAGGTCAAAGCAGCTCCTCTGCCTCCCCACCACACTTCTGTGCCATGCAACAATCACTGGTTTGAATTCTTTCAAAGACATTTTGGAAATAAGAGCCACAGAGGAGGGGGGAAATCATGAAGCAGAGACCAGAGGAATGAGCTTTCAAGTCTTACCAGAAATGAGTTTTCAGGGCTCTAACTACCAGTGAGCTGCCAAGATTGGGAAAGGAAGATTGAGGGCCAGCTTAGGTTAGAGAAATGTAAGAAGTTTTATACAATGAGGGTGGGCAGGCCCTGGCACAGGGTGCCCAGAGCAGCTGTGGCTGCCCCATCCCTGGCAGTGCCCAAGGCCAGGCTGGACGGGGCTTGGAGCAGCCTGGGACAGTGGAAGGTGTCCCTGCCATGGCAGGGAGGGGAAGAGAGGAGCTTTAAAGTCCTTCCAACCAAAATATTCTGGGATTCCATGACTGTGAGTGCTGGGAAGGGCCAGAGCACCCAGACAAGGGCACAGCAGACACGGCAGCCAAGGGACTCAAGGTCTGTGAAGAGCCTGTAAAAGTAAATACTTTGATGGGGTCCTGAACTAACGGGGAACCAAGGGGATGTGGAAGACAGAGAGGGAAATGGTGGGGAGGGAAGGGAAGGGAGGAATTCTGTGCTGTTCCGTGCAATAAGCACGAATGGCCAGGAGGATTTGTTTCCACAGAGCAGGGCAAGTCCTGCTGGTTAGCAAACCAGGGCATCTGAACTCCCCTGGCTCTCAGGGCTCAGTGACACCACCCAGCCCCTCTGCTCGGCTTCCTCCCCCTCCACAGCAGATCAAGACAAATCACCCACAGGCCCACGGCCATCTGGCCACACAGCAGGACAGAAAACCCAAAAGCTCTGCAAAATTACAGCATCCCCAAAGTGCCACCACAGCACTACGAGGCACTTTCAGCCTCCACAAGTGCCGGCAGGAAGCAGAGGTATCGAGGCTCCCGGGGTCAGGAATTGCATCCGGACCCACTCAGTCACCACACTCATTGCAAGTCCTTATAGGAAGCTCCTGTATCAAGGGCTGCTGGCAGAAAGCCAGCTGCTGAATCAATTTTAGAGTGGCTGGTGAGGCAGGCAGAGCTCTGAACCCGGGATTTAATGAGGCTGAAGCAGTCAGACTCTGCCCACAGCAGCGGCAGCCCAGCCCCAGCCCCAGCAGAGGGTTCTGAGGCACCTTCAGCCGGGGGTCCCAACCCGCTCCCAGAACCGGGAAGGACAGACAAGGAGCAGACAAGGAGAACCAGTCTCATTTGTAAGAGAGACCATCAAAAGGGTCTCTGGAGCCAAACCAGCAGGTACAGAGCTGGCAGAGTGTCCTGGGGTGACACAGAGTGTCCTGGGGTGACACAGAGCCAGGGCTGTGTGCAGGGAACACGGAGCAGTGACAGCTCACGGCCGGGCAGGACGGAGCTGAGCCACTCCTGCTCCCTGCACCTCACAAACTCCTTTTGTCCCCCTGGAAAAAGGAGACAAGAGGAGCTGTTCTGGCAGAGTTCCCACCCCAGGGGCACTGGCCATGCTGCCCTTCCCAGGGTGAGGCACAGCACTGAGCTCTGTGAGGATGGCCCAGCAGGGACAGAGCCAGGTGATACACGCAGGAAAAGATGGACAGGGGATGACCCAAGGGAAGGAGAAACCACAGAGGAGAGAGCAGAGAGGGGGAAGAGACTGCTCTGTGCAAGGGCTGAAATGGGTGTGAGGAACATTAGCTGCAAATTACACCAATTATTGAGGGAAAAACGCTTCAGCTCCAGATGAAAACGCTGTGTCTGAGGCAGCACCAAAACGAACCAAGTACTGACCATCAGCCCAGCCCGGGCCCTGCCTGACCAGTGGCTTTGAGGGAAGGAGGGAAGGGATCAGGGGCTGGAGTATTGCAATTATGGCAAATCCAACCTACTGGGAAATGGCTCAATTAAGGTTTTTAAAACACAGGACATAAAAGGCAGGACCAGGTGCAATTGCTGCTCTAGGAAGGAAAAACAAGTGCTTTGATTGCCTGAACTACAATAAAAACACCTTTTTATTCTTAAGGGCTCTTGTTGACAACCTTGACAAGGCAGGACCTCCTTACTCCTGTATTTCTGCTCCAATTCCCCCTTGGAAAGACACGTTCACCCTGCACATCTGGCTCAGAGAGGAGAGCTGGTTGTTCCCAGGTGTCACCTGAACCCTCTGCTGAGCTTCAGGAGCAGGTCCTGAGGCCACCAGACCCCTGCAGTGCTGCTGGGGAGGGGACACGGTGTGGGGCAGGAGGGGACACGCCCTGAGGGGTGCAGGGAACTGCCTGGCACTGCTCTCCATGGCCCCACCTCCCGCCAGCAGGTTTCTGCCCCTGGTCCCTGCTGGGTGCCACACTCAGCTCTCCCTGGGGCCACCCAGGGTCCCTGAGCCCCGTCACCCCCCAGCCCCGGGGAGCCCAGCACAGCCCAGTGTCACCAGCATCCCCTGCTGACCCCTCCCACAGCTCGGCCACCTCTCAGGGGTCAGGCTCCAGAAGAAATACTCACTGCCTTCGCTCTGGTTGTCCTTGTTGGAGTTGTACACCTGGAAAACACAAGCAGAAAGTCTTATGAAGACCCTGGCTCCAGCTGGGCTGGGACTGCTGGCACGGCTGGTGTCACCCCAGCGTGGCTGCTGCCAGGACCTCCCCCAGCAGCCAGGTCCCCAAACACCACCATGACCTTCTGCACACAAACGCTGGGCTGCCCCAGCTCTGGAGTTCTGTTAAAATACTGACTAGGACAGCTCCTAAAATGAAAGAATGCAAATGGGGTGGACCAGGTAAAACCAGAAATTACAGAGGTTTCTAAACAAAATGAAGGTGGGGTTGGACTAGATGACCTCTAAAGGTCCCTTCCAACCCAAACCATTCTATGACTCCTCTCCTGAAAGACACACATAAAGGATATAAACTTAGAGCAAAGCAGGCAATTCCCTTATGGGCATTACAGGAACCTCTGGTAGGTGCAACTCGAGCAGGGAGCAGGTACCACCCTCCTCAGGTACAGCCTGAGCACACGAGCCAGGCACAGAGCAGGAGAGGAAGAGAGATGTCATTAATTTGGAGAGGACAAGAAGTGCAGCAGGGTGAGGCGCTGAATGCATCCAGCACTGCTCACAGCAGAGCCACCACCAGGACTCCATCCCAAGGTTCTCCAGCCTTCAAATACTGATGCTCCTCCTCCCACCCCGATCACCAGCACAGCTTGGCTGCTGGAGATTAAAGTGACGTTTCCGTGGATACAACAAAAAGGGAAAACACTGGCAGAAGGTTTTAATCACGATGTGAGGGCAGTTTAAAAGCCCAGGATAATACCAACAGCAGCTGTAAGAAGATCAGCCCTCAGATGGGTTGTATTTCTCCAGCTCAACAGAGTAAAATGCCTTAAAATAATCCTTCAGTGCTCAGAGTCCCACCAGGAACACACACACACACCCCAGCGCTCCAGCGGCACCCTGGACGTGGCCAGGTGGGCACTGTCCACTGAACAGGACAAAAGGCTGGTGAAGCTGTGGGGAACAGGGCTGGGAGCCCCCTTGCCAAGGGAGCAGGGAGCTGCCTGCACCACATGCTGCCTCCCGAAATACCAGCGGCCAGGGCAGGCTTCCAAAGGCCGCGGTGACAGCAACCCGCGGGCAGCGGCCGGACGGGAGAGGCTGCGGGCAGGGCTCTGCCTCCAAGGGACCCCAGCCCCTGCCATTAACAGGGAGGGTCCCTGCTTCCCACGGGGTCCCTGCCGCGGGGATCTCCCCCAGCAGGACGAGGCTGGGAAGCTGCCTGTGATGCTCTCAGAGGATCAGAGCCGGGCTCGGACGCTGCCGGCACAGAGCAGAGCTCGCCGTGCTGCTCACCGGGGGTGCCCCAGCAACCCCCCCCAAAAACACCCCAGCAGGGCTGCGTGTCACAGGGCATGTCACCAGCAGGGCACATAAACAGATTCCTCCCCTGGAGGTCACCCAAACACGGGCCATTCCTGCGCTCTCCTGTTTGGGCAGCAGCTGGAGCACGGCGGGACACCTTGGACCAGCTCCACCACCCAGGACACGCTCGGGGAAGCACAAATCCAGTGGAGCAGCTCAAAACTGGGGTCTGGGCAGGGACTGAGCCCTCCAAGGAGCACCTTCCCTCTCCCCCTCCCAGGACACCTGGCTACGTAACACAAGACCAAGCAGCGATGATTGTCTGCAGGAGAAAATCCATCAGCCACATCTGGCGAGCGGGGGATGATTCAGCAGCAAAACCAGCTGCAGTCAGCAAGTGAGTTTTCCTCTAGGAACAGTGTTTACATCAAGGCAATAAAACAAGGGGAAAGAGGGAAGGAAAACGCCCGTGGGCTCCCCCGACAGCGCTGCTGCCCTGCAGCCCCACCACGGAGCCAGCCTTCCCTAAGGAAGTTCTTCCCTCCAGCTCCAGTGCCTCTGCTGAGGGCCCACTGAAGGGACCGGGGGCTCAGCCTGCTCCTCAAAGGCTGGGAGACACACGGCCCTTCCCTGGGATCACACACAGCCTTCGTGCCCCAGCTCACCCCACACACACAGGGAACAGCAAAGGATCAGGCTTGGAGCAACTCGGGACAGTGGGAGGTGTCCCTGCCCACGGCAGGGGGTGAAACAAGAGGAGTTTTAAGGTCCTTCCAACCTAAACCATTCCAAATCCTAGTGCACAGCACAGCAGCTCCAGGGAGATCCTCTGCCTGCACATTTGCTCTTCCAGTTTGGATCCATGAAACAACAGAGGCTGTTAATCACCAGAGACTGCTCTTAAAACAAGGGAAAAGGGCAGACAAGGAAACACAATATGCCTATGCCATTAATTGCAGAGCGTGCACACAATGAGAGGGATGTTCCACACAGAGGTCAATAGCAACCATAAAACACAGAGACACTGCCACCCTACACCCATCTGATCGAGGACAAACCTTTTATCCACTGTCTCTGTTAATCCACTAACACCACTCCACACCAGCAGGGTTTTAACCAAGCCCCAAGCCTGCAACATCCCGTCCTTTTCCAAGAAATGCTTTTCCTATACTGCCTCAAATCTTTTAGAGAGAGATTTTTCAGGATAAGAGAAAGCTTCCAAGTTTGAGGAAAGGGCTGCTGTGTAAGAGGTCCAAGAGTGAGGCTCCTCCAGTGCCGCCAGGGTCACCCCTGCTCTGCTGGCAAACCCCTGGGGCCCCTGCCTTGGCAAAGGTCGCTCCTGCCCAGCCTGGCCCTGGGGATGTTGATGTTCCACTCTTTCCAAAACAGCTCTGATAAGGGCAGGGCTTAAAGCAGAAGGATGCATTTGAAGATGAAGCCTCACACACAAATCAGCCAGTTCAGGGACCAACCTCCCCCTGTGACAGGGTGCAGAATTTTAAAGAGGTTCTTGCTGTTCCCCACGCCACACACACGGCACCGAGCCCGGGACGGCAGCACCTCTGTCCCGGGAGAGACGGGCTGGGAGCACCTTGGAAAAGCTCTTCTGAACCCTCTTCCAAACAACTGCCAGGTGCTGGATTTGATTTCCCCCCACCCTCACCCTCTCTCCCACACGTCTTTGCACCATTCCCAAGCCCAGGCTGGCTGTGGCTGCCTCACACCAGGCACAGCTCTGGACACAGCTCTGACACCGGGGTGCCAGGGGAGCGCGAAGGGACAGCGCGGGGACACCTCACAGGGTGACAGCATCCAACACAGCTCGTGGCAGCTCTGATGGGGACAGGGCCTGGGCAGGAGCTCTGCAGACACACACATCACCCAGCACCACACCAGACAATAAAACACCAGTAAATGAGTGTGTTTTTATGCCCACATGCTGCTTTTCCCGTTGTTAACAGGCTCTGGAGAAAACAGCCCTAAACCCAGAGAGCTTCTCGTGAAATAAAAAGCTTCTTTCACTTTCCACTATTAGTCACTGACAAAGGGTGGGAAATCTGAGAGAAGAAACATTGCTGGGAGGTGAAGGGCCTGTGGCCCACGGACACGTGTGGGAACAGGCTGGGTTATAAAACTCCCAGAATCGGGACTAGTGACTAACGTGGAGACAAATCCCTGCCCTGCAGCGCTGCGATGCTTTAACATCTCGCTCTTGCTAATTATTCCCATTTGATTGCATCTCCAGAGCCAAAATATCCTTACCAGGCAGTTTCAGAAGTGATGTGTACAGAAAAAAATATATTAACACAGTACAAAATTTACAGACCTTGATGTCTCGTGTTTAGTTTTCTAAACTCCTACTGTAGGTGGTCAAATATCCTGAACAAAACCAGATTGTATCTTTTTTTTAGCAGAAGCTACTGCTGCTTCATTCCTGCAGGATAATTGCTGTTTGGAAGCTTAAAGAAGGCCTTTACGAGCTATTGTTGAAAAACTCCAAGATGCATCTGTAAGTAATCCAGAAGTATAAATTTTATAAGAGCAGTTACAACTCATGACTACTTTGACACTTGCACTATGCTCAATTATGAACTTGATATTTAAGATAATTCATCAAAGAACCAGTTATTTCCTTTGGTGAGACATTTCACCAAATACATGCTGTTTTGCAGAGGAAATGGTTTCATAGGGATGATTAAGAGGTCTGTGATGTTCGAGGGTGTGGCAGAGGAACACACAGCCCAGGAGGCAGCTCCCACTCCCCTGGAGTCCAGGGATGAGCCCAGGGATGAGTTGGGGGTCACTCACTCACAGCCCCCCACAGCCCAACCCAGTGTTTGCTCCTGGATCCACGTCCTCAGCTCCACATGGACCAAAGCCTGGGCAGAAGCAGCAATGCAGGTGCTGTCCCTGCCCCTCTGAATTCAGTCCTGCCATTGCCACACACCCCGACACCGGAGCTGTGGATCATGCAAGCATCAGCTGTGGATTTTCCTAATCAGAAATCCTCTGAAAGACACCATCTGGAGCCTAAAATACTCCTACAGCCACTGACAGCCACCATCTGGAGCCTAAAACACCTCTACAACCACCAGTGGCCATCACTGAGAGCCTAAAATAGTCCTACAGCCACCAACAGCCACCATCCAGAGCCTGAAACACCCCTCAGACACCAACCAGAGCCTGAAATAGTCCTACAGCCACCAATGGCCACCATCCAGATCCTACAAGAGTCCTACAGCCACTATTCATCTGATGCCACTTTCTGCTTGTGCACAGATAAATCAAGAAGAATTCAACCCATCAGTTTTCCAGCCTGGTCCTAAACAAACTGCACCCATGATGCACAACGAGCAAATGGGTGTGTGAGTGGTTTGGGATGACACTGGATTGTGGGAAAAGAAAAGGAAAAGGAAGTAGCTGGGGGTGGGAGGGGAACTACGAAAAGATGATGTTGAGTAAGTTCATTTTTATTTCCTCATTTCAGGGGTCACGCTGTTGCCCATGGTGCTCATTAACCTCCACAAGACATGGGCTGTGCTTCCCTACGTGTGCCACAAACACACATCTCAGTGAACACAGACAAATTTCAGACAAAAAGCAGATTTTCATTTAAAGTTTCAAGTCCAGAACAGCCCAACCTAAGCTGCGTCCCTTGGAGGCTGCAGTGTTTAGCACAGTTCCCTAAATCCTTCAAGTTCCAATGTGGGCATGAAATTCTGCCTAATGGCTAAAATCCAAAGGAAAGGATTGTCCAGCTGCTCAGAGGGAAGAGGGATTTAAGGAAAGCCCTGGAGCCCAAGAGGCCAGCAGCCCTGGTTTGCAGAGAGAGGGATCTCCATCGGAGAAGGATTTCAACTCTGTGCCCTGGCGTGGAAGATTCCACCTCACGCTCCTTTCACTGGTGCCGGGAGCTTCCCTTCGAGCCAGACTTTCCATGTGGACTCTCAGAACGGGCCAGTCCTGCCAGAATTCCCTGGTCTCCCTGGGGGAGCGTGGTGTTTGCAAGGTCCGGAGCAATGGGAGGAAATGCTGCAGTGTTATGCAATTTCCTTGTGATTCATATTCAGAAATCCTCAAAACAGCCAGGAACGAGCCTTTCAACTTGCAGCTCAAAAGATGCCCCAGCCCAAAGGGTATAAATAGATGTGATATTCCCTCAGAACTGGTAGCCCAAGTGGCTTCCCAGCCACGCTGGGACAGGCTGGGAAGCCATGGGCAGGAGGAGCACAGACACTCCACATGGGTGTTTTGCAACCCTTTTAGAAGGGAAAATGGGCTGCAGACCAGTGTTCCAGCTGGAGTCCGGCCACCCCGACTGACTCAGCTGCTGCTGGGAGCCTGCAGCACCCCGAGCACCCCGGAGAGCCCTGCCCCAGCCTCGCTCAGCCCGGCAGCGGGAAACCTGGGAATCCTACACGTCCCTTCTTCACACCTTACCTGCCCTGCAACAGAAGGGACAAGCCTTCCCTCTTAATGCCTTCCTCACTCGGGCACCGGGGATGTGCCTGATCGTGTCCCCAGTCCCGAGCGTGTCCTGCAGGGCCCTCCAGGGGCACAGGGACGCCCAGAGCGGGGCTGGAGCTCCGGCCCCCGGGGATCCCTCAGAGGTGGCACCGGCCTGGGGCAGGGGGCACCCTGTATCCTGTCCCTGCAGCAACAGGGAAGGGGTCAGAGGAAGAATGGAAAGAAGAGAGAGGAGAAGAGGAATAACAGGCACGTGCCACACAGGCAGGACCCTCTGGAACTGCCCCTGAGCTCGGCACTGCGGAGCCGCTCCGCTGGGACACGGCCCTGGAGCAGGATCCCAGCAGAGCTCATGCACAAAAATCCTATTTCCTTGTTAAAAGCGGGACACCTGGCAACCTTGATGAAATCAGCCCTTGTTTCTGGCTCTGTCTTATCAACCCTGTTCTATTTTTGTCCGAGAGCCAGGTTTTTGTACTACAAGCAGCATTTTCAGAGCTAGACTACACTGTGTTGTGGTTAGAAATAACCTTCCCTGCTCTGGGAGCCAGAAGGCTTTAGACAGGAGTATGATCTCTCCCAGCCCACATCCCTGCAAACCTCTGCAGCAGGAGGGGAGGGAAAATTACGCCTTGCTTCCCAAGTGGAGAACTTGGCAGGGCAGCAGAAACCCACTGTGAAATGCTGGTTTATGTCATGCAGACGAAGCTGTTCATTTGGAAGAGGGTGGCCAGGGACCCTGGCAGCTCCTTCCTTCCTTCCTTCCTTCCTTCCCTCCCAACCTACTGTTCATCACAGGCAGAGCCATCTCCCACCTCGTGTCCCCCTTTCTCTCCCTTCCTCCTTCCTCCCAACATGAATTTCAGCTTCAAACTTATACCCCGGGCCTGATTAAAAGACAGAAAAGAAAAATCTATCAAAAATGAAGCATCTGGGGGGCTCGAATCCTCTATGTGGGTCTTGCTCTTCCATCTCTCGGAGCTGAACTAAAGGATGGTTCTAATTAAAAACAAGCCCACATTTTATTACGAGTGCAGGCATTCCCAAGGGCCTCCGGAGCCGAGGCCGGCCGGGCTCCCCGCCAGCCAGCTGGGCTGCTTAGCTCAGCGCGGTTATATAACCGTGTTTGTCGCCCAAGGAAACCATCACCTGGGTCAGAACAAGGCAAAAAATTACCTGGGTCAAACTGCCAGCTTCCCATGGCTCGCTCTGAGCAGGGAATCCAGCAGCAGCCGCTCTGGGGCCATGTGGGAGCGAGGGGAGCAGAGCAGAGCGCGTCAGATACGCAGCAGCCTCGGAATAACGCAGCTAAAGGTCAACTGCTTCAACAAAATGCATTTTTGGAATAACTAAAGCGCTTAAAGTTTCCCAGGGCAGCATTTTTAAGCGAGTCCAGCGAAGCAGACATGTTGGGACTGCTCAAATCACTGATTAAAAGTGAAAACTTCTACTGGTCTGAAAGCTTCCCCCAAGTTTTCCAGGATGCTTGAGCAACAACTTGCACATCCTCCTCCAGCAGCTCTGCCTGGAGCCCGGCCAGCCCCAGCCAGCACACACGCCCTTCCTCCCCCCAACGTCTGCTGACGAACACGGGCTCTCAACACATCAAAACCAGCCTAATTTTAAACGACAGTGTCATCTTTATTTTTAAAATAACTGTAACACAGCCCTGCCTGGCGCTCCTCCTCTGTGAAAGAGCTTTGACACTGCCCGGGTGTTCCGAGCCACGGTGGTGGCCGAGTGCCAGGCCCGGCTCCATCACCAGTGCCTGGTGTTTTACAGACTGGGACATCCCTGGGGGAGACCCCTTTCAATGCCCCGTTTGCACACCTGGGGACAGGTGTGGGGCAGCACAGAACCTCAGGCTCTAGGAAAAGCAGCAGACAGGGGACACAATCCCATCCTTCCTCTCCCAGAGACACTTCTGCAAGCCCAGGGTGGCTGCAGAGGTTTCCTGGACCAGTCCTGGGATGCAGCACAGGGTTCTTCCCCGGAGCAGGGAGCCAGCCTGAGGGAGATTCAAAGGTTCCTGGTGTCCCTCTCCAAAACTGCAGCAGCACATTTATCCCTCTCCAGACAGGACCTGAAATCCCACAATGCTCATAACCCCCCTGGGAAACCCTCAGCCCTGCCTGTACCCACCCCGGGGGCTGCCAGCACTCACCAGCACCATTTCCACCATCCAACAAAAACAGGTTCAGAGACAGCGTGGGACACGTCCACTGCACCCTGCCATGGCCTGAGCCTGCAGCCTGTCTGCTCCTGATCCCAAACCTGCTCCTGGATCCCAAACCTGCTCCTGGATCCCAAACCTGCTCCTGGATCCCAAACCTGCTCCTGGATCCCAAACTTGCTCCTGATCCCAAACCTGCTCCTGGATCCCAAACCTGCTCCTGATCCCAAACCTGCTCCTGATCCTGCCACAGCCCAGCTCCACACATGGATCTGCCATGAATGACAAACTGAGGGTGAATACAGAAATAAAATGATTAAAACAACAGAGTCCAAAGACCTTCTTCTGGGGCTGCAGCTGGGAGAAGAAAAACCCCTGGGGGAGGGATGGTGGGGGGGCTGCAGCAGGACAGTAAATCACTGCTTGAAACCAAATGTGAGACCCAATAAAGGAGGAAATAATGGAAGAGGCTGGTTTTGCGAGTCATTGTAGCATGAACCATTTACTTTAATTTTTAATTTAAAGTAGGAAACAATACTCTAATAGTCTATTTAAATTGGCAGGGAAATTTGTTCTCCCAACATGGAGCTATTCCCTGAATTTCTACACGTTTGTTGACTTGCCTGATCAAATAACTCTTAGCAGAGGTGATAAAGAGAGGAAAGGAAAGTGAGTACACTCTCTTTGGTCTGTCACTCCCTGCCGAGGCTGCCAGCACGGCTGAAGGGTGGACAGCAAGTTCCCACCAAACCACGACACGAAATCACTGGATGCAGGCACCCTGCGCCCTCCCCTGGGGCTGGTTCACCTCTCTGGGCCCAGGCTCACAAACAAGTTGCTGCAAGCAGCTGCTCCATCCTGTTCCACATCTGTGCTGCAATCCAGGTTCGATTATCCCCGTTCCCCAGCACCCCACAGACCCAACCCACCTCTCAGCACCACCTCACCTCCGGCCTGAACCCTAAACCCAAGAACAGCCCTGCAGCAGCCATGTGCTGTGCCGTGTCCTGTGGGTCAGGACCCACACTCACATCCCAGCCCTCACCCCCGCGAGTTCCCCTCGGGGGTATCAGCAGTGACACAACACAGAAGGAGACAAGTGGCTGCCACCGGGTCCCCGCCAGAGGACACATCTCCCAAAGGGAGAGCAAAACCCACCTGGTGTCCTGGGATCAACCACGCCAGTGTCCCAGCAAAGCCAAACTTTTGTAGCCAATTTCTGCAGCACAGGCCCCGGGGAAGAGCAAGGAATGCATTACAGAAACAGGGAGGCATTCACACCAGAGACAGGAGCCACTGCTCCGCTCCTGCACGTCCCCAACAACACAGCTGCAACAAGAGGTCACAAACTTGCCAAAACTGGGTGGGACAGCACTTTTAGGTGTGTAAAAGCAATCCAGAAGGCTCTTGTCTCTTTTAAAAATTATCTATGATGCTTCTCTAAGTATTTTTCTCTCAAACAGCTTCTGAAGCAGAGGACAAACCCCGGCAGCCGCAGTGACTCCAGCTGGGCGAGCCAGCAGCCACTGAAGCAGCAGTTGCTGGAACCAGGAATAAAAGCCTGAAGTCAAGGCTTAAGACCTCACTGGCTTAAGTGCTTTAGAAGCAAAATAAAAGCTTACAAACGCCATGTAAAGTTACTGCTATTACAGGCTTAAATGGGTTACCAAACAAGGGAGGGAGGAGGAGGGAGCAGGGGCAAGAGCACGTGATCCGAGAACTAACATGGAACATGACATGGAATATGATTCTCTGAGGAGCCTCTACCACCACCTTGTCCCCAAAAAGGACACAGAATATCTTGGGGCGATGATCTTGAACTGTGGGATGCAAAAAAAGGCAAGCAGGGGCTCCCCTGGGCCAGTTTGGGGCCCAGTGGGACTCACCATCAGCATGGCTCCCCGCCCTGGGAGGTGGCACGGGTGCTCCCAGAGTATGGAGAGACTGAGCTCCAGTTCCGGGAAAGTTCACTGGGTTGTCTGGGTTGGGGAACAGATTAGAGGCAAAGAGAAGCAGCAAACAACAGAAACTTAGACATTAAGAGTAGGCAGAGTGGAAAAAAACTGTTCTGTTCACTAAAGACAGAGACAGTGAGATGGTGAAGCAGCAACGGGAATGACTCAGGTCATAGAGAACAAAAAAAATCTGCTATAAGCAAACAAACCCAGGCAGGATGAAGGCCATGAAAACCTGCAAGACAGAGTACACAGAAAAACATCTTTTCCAGAAAGCTGACAAAAACACGTCTGTGGGATTGAGAGCATAATCAAAGCTCAGCATGAAAAAGGCTGTGAGGAAAGGCACCGAAGAGAGAGACACGGAGCAGACCCTGGGGAGAGCAGAGCAGAGAACACGGCGATCGCTCCGGCACCCGCCCGCGGGCTCCCCGTGCACAGAGAACTCAGGCCAGACACCGTCTGTACGCAAAGATGCTCTGGCTGAGGATTTTTCTCCCATCTCTGATACCTGAGATGCAAAGAATTCAAGTGACAAAGCAGATGTGCAGCTCCAGTGAGTTCCAGCACAGTATGAGGGGTTGGGAAGGGGTGCAGTGGGTGCCTCCATCCCCCCACAGCCACGCTGGGGCTGAAGTCCTTCAAGTGAATTTATTTTTTGAATGAGCCAAAATAACAGGAATGCCGAGGTTGAAAGCACTGGAGTGAGTTCAAAAGACAACGTTTCCACTGGGAAATAAATCTCTCACCATTTTGTATAATTAGACAAGGAAAATGAAAAACAATTTCAGAAAGAATTCCCAGAAGCAATATCCGAGGGGGAGGCGGGAGGTGCGCTGGGCAGGAATGTGGGGCTGGGCTCTGCTGTCGCACCAACTCCGGTGGCATCTCCGGGCAGCAGGGCTGAAGGAGCCCCAGGAGCACCGAGCGGGTGTCCCACCAGGAGCACGGCTGGGACAGCACCGCGGCACAGGGACTGCAGAGGCACCAAGCCACCCACCGCCGGCGGCCGCGGGCACGGCCGGGGCAGCCGCGCAGACCCTGGGGGGGACACGCCGCAGCAGGAACAGGGCAGGGAAGGGGCTCCGACTTGGGGTTGTGCCGAGTTTGGGACACAGCTGGGAAGCGAGCGCTGTCCCCGCTCNTCCCCCATTCCCCGGGGCAGGGGGGCAGCCCCAGGGGCCCTGCAGAGCCCGGGGGTGCGGGCAGGGGGTGGCACCGCTCCCCCATTCCCCGGGGCAGGGGGGCAGCCCCAGGGGCCCTGCAGAGCCCGGGGGTGCGGGCAGGGGGTGGCACCGCTCCCCCATTCCCCGGGGCCGGGGGCAGCCCCAGGGCCCCGTGCCAGCCCCGCGGGGAGCCCGAGCCGGGCGCGGCCGGTCTCAGCCGCCATCTAGCGGGGAGCGGCCACAGGGCACCCGCGGCTCCCGGGCTGGCACCGGGTCCGGCATCCCCGCGCTGGGAAGAGATCCCCGACACCACCGAGTCCAGGCTGTGCCCGGTGCCCACCTTGTCCCCAGCCCAGAGCTCTGAGTGCCACCTCCAGCCCTTCCTTGGACACCTCCAGGGATGGGCACTCCAAACTTCCCTGGGCAGCCCCTGCCAAGGCCTGACCTCCCTTTCCATGGGGAAATTGCTCCTGGTGTCCA
>VWZW01006799.1:0-15884 GCA_013397115.1 Edolisoma coerulescens | reverse complement strand
TGTCCAGCCTGAGCCTCCCCTGGCCCAGCCTGAGGCCGTTCCCTCTCCTCCTGTCCCCGTTCCCTGGGAGCAGAGCCCGACCCCCCCGGCTGCCCCCTCCTGTCAGGGACTTGTGCAGAGCCACAGGGTCCCTCCTGAGCCTCCTCCTCCTCCTCCTTCACACTCACTCACCACAACCTTACCTAAATGCTTACCTTGTTCTTTGCCACAAGACACAGCCTAATTGGTGCCTCTCCTAAACCCGCAGCCCAGCACAGCCACCAGCAGCCAACACAGCTTTTATTCCTGACTCAGGTTCCAAGGAAGTTTCAGAACTGCTCTGGCCTCCACCATCTACATTTGCAAACTGCACCAGCAGAGGAGAAAATCCATAAGAAACTGATCCTGAATATCATAACAAAACCAAACACCACTGCTCCGTCACGGAGTTAGCAGTTTCTCCCGTTTCCAAGCCTCTGTAACATGGAAGAAAACCCAAAGTCAACACGGGGGCTTTATCCAAATGAATAACAAGTGGTAAGAGTTAACAGAGTGATGAGAGCTGTCTGGAGGCTGCTCTGACTGTGAGACACAGCGTAAATCTTCTCGAGTTGTGACAAATGTCTTGGCTAATGCAGCCACATTCTATGTTTAAATCTCACTAAGATGTAATTTGACATTTGGGTTTACTTTTTTCATTATAATTAAGAAACAAACTCCAGTCCGCGTTAATATCTCCACAGCCTGAATTTGCACATGGAATTACCGTTCCCAGCGTGCCAATCCTTCCCCACACTCTACAGTCAAATCAAAGGAAAACCAGACATTCTTTCCAGTAGGGTTCTTTGGTTACAGAAACCCAGCCAAAGCATAGAATGGATATTTCTAGTCCAAAGGTTAAATCCTCATCTCTTGCTCAAGGAAATCCCTGTGGAGAAGGTAACAAGAAGGTAACACGCTGCACCCTGGTGTTGCAAGATAAGAACCCAAACAGAACAGCCCACAGCTCCATTTTTGATGGATGGAGGAGGATAACTGAGGACAAGGAGCTGCCTCATGTGTCAACACACACCACCTTGAGCAGCAAAGTGCCTCCTGGATCCGTTTCCATGCAGGCTCCATTCCCATCGCTCCCACTACACACCTGGAAGGGCAGTGTAAGCCATTAGCAATTAAGTGCCACGAGGTATTGCATTAATGCACAGCCACAGCCCCTGACGTGCTGGATGAGCCAGCTGCCCTCACCTCAGTTGATGGGCACGATAGGGGAGAACAGCAGCACGCAGGCAGCACCACGACCTGTGTGGTTTTGAAGGAGTTCTCACAACCAGATTCTGGAGCAGGATAATCCAGGCAGTCCTGTCCTGGTTGCTCCACAGCACCTTTCTCATGCACGGCGCTTTGCAAGCGCCCAAAATCTCTGTCTGCAGCTCTGTAGACTGGCTCTGCTCCTGTGCTGCACCCTGGTAACATCAGCAGCTCGGCACACAACTGGCTTTGCCATCCCTGCCACAGCAGCTCCCAGAGGAGATGTGCGGTGGGAGGCAGGTGAGCAGGCTGGAGGAGCACAAGACTCCACTCAGATTAGGAGCAAAAATGCACATTTTGGTTTCTGAAGCAATGGAAAATATCATCCTGTCTCCAGGTGCCACCAGAACCAAGGCAGGGGTTTGTTTAGGTGGGATCATGACAGCTGGCACCTGGAGTTGGAGGGGGTTGTGCCACTGCGGTGGAGGAGCAGGATGGTTCTCCCAAACAAGGGCCCCTTTTCAACAGAAAAAGGGAGCAGAGGCTGTCACAGAACCAGAGAATCACGGAATGGTTTAAATTGGAAGGGACCTTAAAGCTCATCCAGTCCCACGCCCTGCCACAGGCAGGGACACCTTCCACTAAACCAGGTTGCTCCAAGCCCTGTCCAACGTGGATCTGGACCAAGGATGGGGCAGCAACAGTTTCTCTGGGCGGGTGTAAATTGAAACAAGAGAGGTTCAACCTCGGGGTCAGGAGGCCGGGGAAGCAGCTGGGCTGGAGCCCAGGCAGGCTGTGCCCTCTCCTCCCTCGGATGCTCTCCGAGGTAACACCCTGAGCAACCTGCTCGGAGCAGGAGGTTGGACCAGAAACCTCCTGAGCTCCCGTCCTACCTGAATTACCTGATGGATCTAGGACTCCAGGCTGGGACCTGGCTGCAATCCACCACGCAATCCTTTCCCTGAAATGCAGGGCAGCACCTCCCACAGGCAGCCTCCCGACCCCCGAGCTGCTGCACGTTCCGAAAGCAAGCGCTTGACCGAGTCCAGCACGTGCTCTGCAGCGCTCACAGAACAGCCCCGTGTGTCCACGCCTCGCCTGGCCTCAACAAACACTTCTCCTGACAAACAAGAACCCTTCCATGGATTTGGGGGGGATCTGCTCAAACCGGGACCAGTCTGCGGCAGCAAGCAGCGCTGGGGTGGGACACCCTGCTCCCTGCACGGACTCTGCTCTGACTGCCAGAGCCCGGAGCACAGACACCCACTCCAAAACCACACGGGCTGTCACGGAACAGCCCGGGCTGCTCTGGCTCCCCACATGGCTTCTTCTCATATCCCAAAAGGCTGCTGGCCATGCGCAGGCACAGAGGCCACAGACTGGTCCTGGCTGTTTGGTGGTGCTGTGAGTGCCACGGGAGAGTCACCAGGCTGAGCTGGGACGGGCCACACCATAACCCCAGCACCCCCAAGGGAGCCGCTCAGAACCAGCCAACACTCTTCAGGCTGGCAGTAAGGCTTGCAAATGCATGCCAAAATAAAAACTAACAACAATGAGTTTTCTGCAAACCTCCAGAATCCCTTCCAGAGGTGAGGAAGCCTTTGGCACAGCAGGAGCAAACACAGGGAACGGGGGCCACACTCCTCCGCTCACACGAAACGTGCAATTCCCTACCAGACCCAGGAACGGCTGCCAAGGAGTCGCAGGACTCCAAAAGCCCTGGAAATCTACAGCGTATTTTCTTCCACTGCTCTTTTTGCCATGTTTTCCTTTCAGCACAGCAAAGCAGCGTGTTTGTGCTGGCCAAGCCTACCCTCCTCCTCTCCACCGCACCTCCAAGCAATCCAAGCACAGGAGATACAGTATTACCTCAAATATTTAACCAAGGGATTAAACGATTCTCTTGGCAGGAGGCAGGAGCTGCCCCACGGATACAGCTCCCGCGGCGGCTGGCAGGCGCTGCGTGACAGCGGCTCCGCAGCGAGCGATNGCCGCCGGTCCTCCTCCGAGAGCGCCTGCATGGTGATGACGCCGGGCCTGCCGAGAGAAAGGGGACGCCGTAAATGAACTGCGGGACGGGAAGCAAAGGTGGCAAAGATGAGTTTTCCATGAGAGGAAGAGGGAAGGAGGACAAGCTCCTTCCTAGCCAAGCCCCAGAGCAAGGAGGGCAAGAGCCATGGACATCCCTGCAGGTCCTGACCAGGATCAGCAAGCGAGCAGAGGACATCTCCAACAATCCACACACCTTTCCAGTGGTTTTGTGCAAGAGCTGGGTGCCAAATTCCTCCTCTGGCCCTTGACCAGCCAGCTCACCTGCACTGGGCTAAGCACGTCCGTGCAACGGCAGGAGAGGGCAAGGAAGGTAACCAAGCAAGCAGGAGCCCCACACATCCCAGCCCCCCATGTCTCACCACCACCCCAAGCACCGGCTCATGGAGGAGACCTTCTGCTGTGCAAAGCGTTTCACCCCCGAGATGTCCGTGCCCTCATGGCTGTGCCAGTCCCCCGGCCCTGTCCACGCCCTGCTGTAAGACACAGCAGTGGCAGTGACACGATGCTGGTCCGTGTCCCTCTGCAGCAGCCTCACAGGGTCCCAGGGTGCCAGTCCTGCCCCCAGCACTGTCACACACGCAACAGCCCTGAGCTCCCTGTCAGTCCAGCCTCCAACAACAGCCCTGTGACTGCTCATTTACTGTAATGAGAAGGGGAAAGGACAGGCCCAGGTGCTGCACACACAGCACAGGAGCCAGGGGACAGCACCGGCACCACCCTCGCCCGAGGGCCAACGCCACCTCCACGCTCCTCAGAGGACGCTGTGTCCACTCCTGGACCACCCCTGCCATGCAAGGAGTCAAACCTCAATTACCTGCTCTGGTAAGCGTGAGCAGCAAGGTGAGGATGGATTTGACAAGACAGTGTTTGCACAGCCTCAGGTGTGGGGTGTGGGGGGACACAGAGGGTGGGGGCTGTGATCCCACACCAGGGGCTGGCATCTCACTGCACCACGATTTCCATCTGCACATCCCGGCTCACCCCACAGCCTGGATCCCGACACCCACAGCCGGCTACCCCTGCACCTCCTCAGCCCTGTGCCTTTGGGCTGGCTCTGCAGCTCCCAGGGGGTGGCCACGTCCCCTCCCAGCGCTGCTCCGGGGCCAGGAAGAGCCCCCGGGCTGTCAGACAGGGAGGCCTGTCCGTGTGTCTGGTCTGGTGCTGCTGCTCCCTCCCGGCTGTTGCCAGAGCACAGCGGCGATTCCCGCCGGAGCACGGCGAGCGCATTCCCTGGCAACGGGGAGACCGGGGGGGCTGCTGGTGCTCTCTGCCCGTGGGGTTCAAACACGGGAACTGTGACAGCACAGAGCCTCTGGTGCTGCTCTTCCCACACCCAGCTCTGGAAGGGCACAGCATCAGGAACCCTGTGCCAAGCACCGGGCTGCCGGGCACACAGCGGGAAGGGGATTAAACCTCGGGAGCTGCCTGGGGAGCACTGCACAGAGCACCTAGGCTCTGCTGGTACTCAGTCCTCAAAACCTCCTAAAGCCTGGGAGAGGGGTGACTTCTAACTTGAACTTCCCAAGGGTGGTTCAGCAGGAAAACGTGAGCTGCAGCAACACTCTGCAGATGCCCTTTGGTCCTTGATAAGGGCCTGTAGGAAAAGTAAATTTCAGCAGGGGCTCTCAAGAGGTGGGTTTGGCCCATCTTCTGCTGCTCTGTGGCACGCACAGGCCAGGAACTGAGGATTAACCCTTCTCCCTAACTCCACTCCCCATCCAACCAGCCCAGCTTTCAGCACACACACGGCAGCTCAGCACCGTCCCACCAGTGGAAGCCGTGCCCAGGTCCAAAAACCAGACATAATGTGCTTGATCTGTGCTAATCCCATTGGTGAGTCAGTCAATACTCACCAGCTTAGTGGTTTGGAAGTTTACTCACTTCGGAGGGAAGAGGAAACCACTTAACCATCGCCCCATCTGAGCGGGAGAACGCTGCACATCCAACAGCAAGTGTGTTCAAAACACTGCACAGAGCTCCTTGTTGGGCAGGTACAAAGTGACTCGAGAGCAGTCCCTGGTACCTGGGGAGCTGCAGCGGCCACTTAAGCCAGGGCTTAGGTCTGAGTTTAAGCCAAGCTGCTGCTGAAGGCACAGATATCCCGGTCAGAAAGCCCTGGAAGGGCTCTAGCTCAGCTAGGGACACACAGGAAAGGAAACACTGGGATTTCTGTCTCTTTAACCAAGACATTAGAACAGAGAAATTCAAACCCTCCATTCATGGTGTGCTGGGCACTGGACTCCCAGCAGAGCACGGTCCCAGAGTGGCAGCGCTGGTATCTGGAGTGCCAGGTTCCCTCAGCACAGGGCAAAGAGGTGATAACAGCAAATGTTTGTTCTGCCTCTGAGCAGATAACAACTCCTCGGGCTTCACTTCAAAGTCAAACTTCTTTAACAGCATGAGGGGAGGGGCTGCGAAACTGAATCAAACCCAATTTCCATTGCAAATAGCTCTGCATTTCCTCCCCCAGTGTTTATTTGCCAGGGCACCCATTGCATCACTTTCCTGAGCAGAACCACCTTCCTGGCTGCGATAAATTTAAAATGCACCCACACATTCCGCCTCATTCATTATGGATGCGGCCGGTGCCCGCGGGGCTCCGTGCGCTCCCAGCCAGGTCGGATGGCTGGCACCGCACCAGCCTCCTGCTGCCAACGCTGCCTGCAAACAGCACCGTGCCCCGGAGCCTCCTCCAGGATCAGCCCCTTCCACAGCTCCTTACTGGGCTTATCTCCATCGTCCAGCCCTGGCAAAGACCCTGCTCTGACGTCCCTTCCCAAAAGACAAACAAACCGGACCTGTCCTTGTCCCCTCACCCAGCAAAGGACCCCGAACACGGGGGGTCATTTATACAGATAGTTATTTATAAAGATAACGTACAGTAAATACAGATCTGGCTGTGGGGCAGCTCCCACCTCCTCCCAGCGTGGGATGCACCTGGAGCCAGCCCACCCCAGCCAGCCACAGCCGTGACATCGGGACAGCAGGACACCCTCCTGGATCTGTCACCCACGCTGCACAAACCTGAGCTGTTGTGCCAAAAAAGATCAAGGACCTGCTGATTCACTCCTGGGTGCTGCAGCCCACATTTCCACCTGCGGGCACCAAACCCCTTTGCCTTTTTCTGGGACACAAGGAAGGGAAAGGGACACTTTGGGATCAGAAGAAATCCACTTCTAAATGGAGTGAGTGTAGGAGGGTGAGACCAGAGCAGAACATGGCCAACACTTAATAAGAAAGGATATTTTCAATGTGCTACAATCTAAAAATGGAAGGTTTTTCCACATGAGACCACACAGGAAATTTGAATTTTCTCAATATTTCAGTTTTTGTGACAAATGGCCTGGCCTTAAGGAGCTGTGACTAAGCACACTGAGAAAATGAGAAACTGCAATAGCTTTTCCTTCTTCCAGGAAAACAAACAAATAAGGAAAGCAATAGAGACAGATAAGAACTTCCAACTGCTGTAGCAGCTTATCACAGCGAGACAATCTAAACTGCTGATGAAAACACACAAGAGTGCATTAATAACAGGGGCTGAGTGCACAGAGATGTTCCCAGCCCCAACCTGAGCAGAGCAGTGCAGCCTGGGCAGGACCCCATGGCCACAGGCCAGGCACCAGCAGCCAGGTGTGGCCCCAAAATGTTGATGAGCAAAGATGGAATTAAGGGGGAAACTGACCCTGAACTCAGCAAGTCCCGGTGCACGCAGAGCTCAGAGCACCACCAGTACAGCCACCAGCACATCCTGCAGGGGCTGCCGTGGCCACCGAGGGGAAGGAGCCTCATCCCTCACCCCCCTGTGACAACCCATCCCTCACCCCCTGTGACAGCCCCCGGGGCTCTGTGTGAAAGGTCGCTGGAAAGGCGACACCGGCAGAGGAACAGGTACAGGTTGAACGGCACCGAGAGCCACCACCGGCACGGGGACACCTGGGTGGTGGGGTCACCTGGCACAGGGCAGCAGGTCCTGCCCTGGTCAGAGCCCTGGATCTGTCAGGTGCATCCCCAGAGCAAGGCCAGCAGCCCTCCCAGGGAAACCCCTCTGCTCAGGGGAGCCTGGCAGCTCCCCCACCCCCATGCCAACCGTCCAGCCACCGTGCCAATTCTTTCAGGAGGAATCTCTTCACAGAAAGGGTGGGCAGGCATTGGAACTGCCCAGGGAGGTTTGGAGTCCCCATCCCTGGAGGTGTCCAAGGAAGGCCTGGAGGTGGCACTCAGTGCTCTGGGCTGGTGACCAGGTGGGGATCAGGCACAGCTTGGACTCGGTGGTGTTGGGGGTCTTTTCCCACCTCAGTGGCTCCGGGATTCTGGTTCTACAATCCCACTGTGCACCAGATGTGGTGCCAGGTGCCCTGGGGGCACCCAGGCAGGGTCCAGGGCAGTGGTGGTACCTGCAGAGTTCACTGCTCTCATGACCCACCGAGAGGCCAAACCCTGCATTTGAAAACCCCCTGTTCCCCTAAAAGGCAGCTGGCACTTAGCAGCACCTCGCTTCTGGCCCAGAGCAATGACCTACATTATCCTAAATGACACAGCCTTTGTCATCAGTCAGACGAGACTCTCCTCCTCCCCGGGCTCATTTGGTAAGACACTGGCTGTCATCCCTGTTCACCTTGTTTACAAACCTGATTTAATGTGCAGAGACTACAAACAAGTTTAGTTCATGAAAAAAGAGCATTAACAGTAAAACACAGGATCCATCCCACTGGGGTGTATTTCAGCCAGAGCCTAGAACGCCATTCTGGGTTAATTTTGCTGTAACAAAGCAATACAATACTTCTAACTCGCTACATTGAACATCAGAACTATTTGCAAATGCCAAGGCCAGGCTGGACGGGGCTTGGAGCAACCTGGTCTGGTGGAAGGTGTCCCTGCCCAAGGCAGGGGGCAGAAGGAGATGAGCTTCAAGGTCCAGCAGAAACTATTCTGGGATCCTGTGACAAGGAAGCGATGCTGTAATAACAGATCAGGCTCCAGATTTTCAGCTCGGTTGTGCTGAATCATTTTTACAGGAGAAAAACCCACTTTTTTTTTCCCACCTAAGAAGGAACAGCTCTGAGCTGGTGCTATTTAGGGTGTTATTGCCGAGCTCCCGTGTTGTCTGAGTTCCCAAAATGCATCGCTGACAAAAGTCCATCTCTGTGCGACGGCAGTGCCGGGAAGCAGCGGCCGAGGCTGCCACCTCCAGGCAGCCCCGAGAGCCGGGACACGGCCCCGAGAGCCGGGGAACAGCCCCGAGAGCCGGGAAACGGCCCCGAGAGCCGGGAAACGGCCCCGAGAGCCGGGACACGGCCCCCAGAGCCGGGACACGGCCCCGAGAGCCGGGACACGGCCCCCAGAGCCGGGACACGGCCCCCAGAGCCGGGACACGGCCCCGAGAGCCGGGACACGGCCCCGAGAGCCGGGGAACAGCCCCGAGAGCCGGGACACGGCCCCGAGAGCCGGGCAGGGTGAAGGTGATGCCCAGCACACCCTGGCACTGACAGCGGGACCCGATGCCCCGACGGTGCCCAGATCCAACCCAGGAAGAGGGAGACAGGCTGGGCACACCACAGTCTCTTTCAGCCGTGGCAAAGTTTGTTCCCTGTTCCTCTCAAGTTTATCTTGGGAATAACCAATATTTTAGACATCTAATGACAAATTCTGATACCAAGAGGATGCAGAACTGCCTGTATTTTGGGGAAAACCTTTTCCTTCAGGTGTGTCCTGCTCTCCTTCCCTCTCAGGCAGAGGCAAATCCCTGCAGCAGGAACGTGCACATGAAAGGAGAATTTCCTCAGGTTTCCCCTTCCTGTGCTACTCCCCTGCCATGATTTACATGGAGCACACAGATTTCTGGAGCAGCTCTTGATCCCATGCCTGGCAGGCTCCAAACATCAAGGGAAGCTTCAGCTGCCTCTGAACACGCTGAAGAAAATTATTGTGGCTCCATTCTCCTTCTCCCACTTTTAGTTTGATTTTCACATCATAAAAAAATATCCTAAGGGCACAACAAAAAAAAAAATCCCATGTCAGCAGAAATGCTACAGCTTTCTGGAGAAAAGCACAGCTCCAGAGAGTGGGAGGCAGCCCCAGGTTATCTCATCCCTCAGCCAACACAGGCAGAGCTCCATCACCCCGACCCCTCCCTGCCACGGGCTGGCACCGAAACGCTGCCGAAGCACAGGCTGGGCAGGGAGAGGCACCACGGGTCATTCCAGCATTGTTCAACACCCAGATTTTAGTGAACTTGGGGTTTTCTGAGACCTCCTGGGAATTCCTGCAGAGGGGAGAACAGCTGGGAGAGGCACGGACAGGCAGCCAGCTGGGAGAACACACAGAGTGCCTTTGGAGCAGGCTCTGTGAACCATGTGAACTTCCCGCAGCGAGGGAGATCCGGGGCAGTGACTAATTCCTCCTGGAATAGCAGTGCCAGCCTGGCTTTCCTGTTTACGTGTGTGAGCCATGCACGATGCTAACTAACATGGCAACAGCTCTCACTCCTGGGTGCCACAGATTGAATCCACACACACCTCTGGTCCCGCTGCTGTGTGAAGTCACAGCAGAAGTGTTTTACTTCTGCGGGAAAAAGGAGTGAAAGTGCCTGGAGGCACGAGCCAGAGGTCCATTATCACCCATCCACGGCGAGCCAGCAACAGCCACTCCAGCAGAAAAGCTGACACTATTCCAACAGATACCCAGTGCTGGAAACAGGCAGCACATCCCTGCCAAACACCCACAGAGCACCTTCTCCAGCCTGGCGAGCGCTCACCTTGCGTGGCCAGAGGCTGCAGAAGTGCTAAAACACCCTTAAAGTCAGAGCAACTTGAGAGTCAGAGAGCCTTGTAAACCAAAGCACCAGCTCATTACACGGAGAGCACCTGGCTGGGAGAGGTGTGATTCCATGGACTAATGCTTTCCACTCACAGAGTGTGTGGCTAAAGGAGAGGAGCACAGGAACTGCACAGGAGCTGTCCCAAAGCCAAGGCAGGAGCACAGCCCTGCCCCACACACGGCCAGCACAGCCCCAGGAGCTCCCTGTCAGCACTCACCGATCCACAGCCTCCACATCGAAGCAGAACCTCTTCTCAATGGAGTCAGTTTTCCGCCGAGTGCAGGATTTCAGGGTGACAGCTTCATCTTCCCCCTGAGGAGAGACAACATCACAGCTGAGGCCGAGAACAACCAACAGCCACAGGCCTGTCCCCAGCACCCACTGCTGGCAACGAGCGGGTTCAAACCTGGGGGGATCTGGCAACATCGCCCTGCTAAAAATATCTGTTTATACTTCTGACATGAGGACCTGTCCTTTCACCCTTGTTTAGGCCAAAACCTTCCAGGAGGAGCTTTCCCTTCAGGATACCCAGGATTCAATCTGTGCATTCAGCACCACACCACCCATTCTTCAGGTGGGCAGGGAGTGCTGGACCACAACTTTTGGGCCAAGTCAGCTTTGTTTCCCATTGCTGAACAACACTCCACAGACCTGCTGGCAGCTTGCACTCCACGCTGCGTTTCTGGCAGCATTCTGCACACGAGGACTCTTAACAGGAGCAAACATGTCTTAAAATGTTTATTATATAACAAAGCAATGACAAAACCATTCTCCCATCCAGAGAATGCCTCTCTGCATCCAAGCTGTGCTGGATTTCCACAGGGCTGAGCAGCGATCCAGCAGGATCTGTGAGCACTGCTGTCCTCTGCTGGAGGAAATCCTGCCTCAGTCCCCGCCAGCACAGACACTTCTCCTGCAACTGTGAAATTCCACTGATGACTTAAGAGAAAATGAATTCTGAAGGAGTTCCTGGAGACAGACACTTTTCTGGGCTCTCTGTGCTGTTCCTGATGACACTCTGGCTGGCCACCCTGTTCCCTGACATCACCATTTTTCCAGGAAACATATTTAGAATCACTTAGATTGGAAAAGACCTCTAAGATCACGGAGTCCAAAAGTTCCCCAGAACAGCCAAGCCCACCACCAGTCCATGTCCTGACGTGCCACAACAACACGTCCATTAAACCCCTCCAGGGAGGGTGACTCCCTGGTTCTTATCCATAAACTCCTCCCCACTGCCACCTTCATTCAGCTCCAGACAACCAAACCACTCCCTAACACACAGTCCTGGTCATCCCACCGTGTCCCCATGATGGCAACAGTTTTCCTGCTGCACGGTGGCTTCCAGCCCCTGCTGCTTGTTGCCCTTGTTGCAGGCACTGCTGCAGATGCTCTTCTGTTGGGACCCTGAGCCTGCCACGTTTTGGGGGAGAAGCCCCAACTCCTACCTGACTGTTCTCGTGTGCTTCCATGGTTCCTCACTCACCAATAACCCTCGTGTGCCAGACAAGGGGCCCAGCACAGACCCAGCAAGACAGACCTGAGAGCTCCCTGCAGGGCTTCTCCCCGGGGTTTGGCAGTGGCCACCTGGCCCTGGTGCTCCCCAGCCCGGCCCACTGCTGGCACAAGGCTGCTCCCACTCTGCCCAGCTCCCTGTCCTGAACTCAGGGAGTGCCCCTGCTCCAAACCCACCAATACCCAGCTCTGGCACAGCCCCAGGCCACGAGGGGCTGATACCATCACGAGTGACGGGTCTCCTCGAGCAGCACCTTGGCACCTGCTCCAGCCAGACCCCAAAATTCCTGGCAGTTCAGCCCCAAGTCCCCGGGCTGCTCCATGCCCAGATGTCCACGGTGGTCACCACTGACAGGCCCTGGAGCCCGGCCAGAGCTGCCCCAGCACAGGCAGTGTTCCATGCCAGGGTGGTGCAAGCACAGCCCTGGAGAGGGGCTCAGGGTGCTGCCAGCAGCTCTCACAGCCCTGGGTGCTGGGAGAGCCCTGACATGGGAAGGGACCAGACGAAACACAGCACAGCCACTGCTGATTACAGGGCTGGGATACGTTAACGCTGAGCTATAACCAAGATGCTCCAAGGCAAGAGGAAATTAATTTTAGAAGCTTCCCTGCCCACAGCCGGCTCCCCGTGCCAGCAGGAAGCCGTGTGGGAGCCTGTCCAGCTGCCCCAGGCACTCCCCAGCAAGGAGATTGTGTTTGCAAACCGTGCCAGCTGGGAGCACTGGAGGGCTCTATTGTTCCTGCTGTACAGAGGAGCAATGCCAGCCCTGGACACAGCCCTGGGAGCACTGGGGACACAGCCTGTGCTGGCTCCCCACAGCCACTGCTCCCCCTGCCCCTCACACCCCCTCGGGGCCACGGGGAGCTCCAGGCTTCGTTGGCCAAGTCATAGGCTCATCAGAGACCCACAGAATGGTTTGGGTGGAAAAGGCACTTAGAGCTCATCTTATTCCCACTCTCTGCCATGGGCAAGGACACTTCCACTCCACCGGGTTGCTCCAAGCCCCATCCAACCTGGCCTTGGACAAGTCACAGGAACTGGGGATGGAGCAAAATAACAAACAGGTTCTCTTGTCCGTGCCTTGGAGCAGGAGCAAGGGACTGGGGAGCAGGGACCCGTGGAGCTGGAGCGTGGTGGGTGCATGTGGCTGGCAAAGACCTGTGGGCTCTGGGGGTTTCCTGTCTTTTCTTTCCCAAACCAGGTGCCAAGTTCATTCCCCGTGTAGCAGCCACTCAGCCTGGAATGAATGTGACCCACTTCACTGCATTTGTGTCACCTTGCCAAAAAGGTGACACAGCTTGAGCCCCGGGAGAGCCTGCAGCCAGCAGTGCCACGTGCTCCCCGGCAGGACACGGCGCTGCCCCTGCCAGCACTCACCCCTTTTCCTCCCGCCCCTGCCAGCACTCACCCCCTTTCCTCCCACCCCTGCCAGCACTCACCCCCTTTCCTCCCACCCCTGCCAGCACTCACCCCCTTTCCTCCCGACTTCTGGTCAAAGGGCACCATCGTGATGCGCTTGGATTCCCTCTGGTAGGTGCAGTAATGCTTCACCCAGGAGGTCCCAAAGTGACCTGCAGAGCAAGCACAGGGTTCATGCCCAGAACAGTTCAGTGCCGCCAGGTTAGAGCCTGCTGTGTGTAACCATCATTTCACACGCCAGGCTCCTGAAAGGCTTCCATGGGGCACTGGCAGTGATTCCCCCTGGCTGCCACATTCCCACTCAATGCCCCACTCACTGGGCCCATCCCTGTTTTCCAGGGATTCTGTACCTGCTGAAGCAGCCTTGGAGCCCCTGTCCTGACAAAGCCCTTCCCCAGGCGTTCCCCCCGACACCTACGCTTCTCCTGCACGTAGAGGTACCCCTCCATCGTGTAAGGGCTGATGTTCTTGTGCTCGTGAGGATTCTCCTTCATCTTCTTCATCAAAGCTTCAACCTCTGACCTCGTTCCTTCAAAGCGGTTTCTTGTCTGCAAATTAAAACAGGAATGTCTTCTGCAGTGCAGGGACCTGTGCCTGGCTCTGCAGCACGTGGGGTGGGGCTGGCTGGGAAATGGGACTGGGGAGCCCAGGGGCAGCCACAGGGCAGGTTTGCTTCCTGGGCCTGGATTTAAGCTAAAGGAAAAATATTACAAAGATTGGCAACGCCTTCCAGTGCTTTAAGGGGGCTTACAAAAAGAGGGAGAGTGATTTTTTATGTGGGTAGATAGTGATAGGACAAGGGGGATGGATTTAAACTAGAAGAGGAGAGATTTAGATTGGATATTAGGAAGGAATTCTTGGCTGTGACGGTGGGGAGGCCTGGCACAGGGTGCCCAGAGCAGCTGTGGCTGCCCCTGGATCCCTGGCAGTGCCCAAGGCCAGGCTGGACAGGGCTTGGAGCAGCCTGGGACAGTGGGAGGGGTCCCTGCCATGGCAGGGGGGGGAATGGGATGCTCTTTAAGGTCCCCCCCAACCCAAACCATCCTGTGATTCTGTGATTAAAATACACCAGAAGGTGAGTTGGCTCTGCCAGACACTGGCAGGGACGGGCACCGGGCACGGGGACACCCCTGGCACAGGGACAGCCCGGGCACACTCACGTTCTGGATGCTGATTGTCAGCTCTGTCTTGAAATCGCTGAAGTCCTTTGCGAGCTCGTAGCCGTGGTGGTAGAACGTGAACAGCCCCTGCAGGAAGGCCAGCAGCTGCATTGGGAAACAGCAAATGGAGACGGTCAGCAGAGACCCAGAGCTGCTCCCAGAGCTGCCCCTGCCGAGGGGAAGGGGCCCTGGGGTGATGCCCTGCTCCTCATTTCACTGCCAAGCCTCCTCTGAATGGATCTCAAAGTCGAGGCTGTTTCCCTTCCCCGGAGCCAAGGCAAGCCCCCACCCCAGGACCCCCACACCTCTGTCCCCCTCCCTGCATTCCCCAGGCCCGGGGTCACCAGGAGCAGAGCCAGGAGGGGTCGGGCAGAGCAGGCAGTACTCTGTGCCTCTCCCAACCCCGAGTTGTTCTTGGCTCAGCAGGAATCACCTTTGCAAAGAGCTGGGAGGTCTGGCACTCCCCAGAACAGCTTTAAATGACAACACCTGAGCAAAGGCACATCTTAAAAACTTTTCCCCCTATTTCTGTCGCTCCTGCACTCTCTTTCCTTTGTGAACGTTGGTTAAAATTTTGGGGGGTTTTCCCCAATCAAGAGCAGTTTTCTTTTAATTGTGCAGGCCCTCAGCCCACCCCTCCCTCAGGGATTGTCCCCACAATAAAAAATCACACGTTGAAACGTTTCCAGCACACACAGGGTCGCCGAGCCAATGGCTCTGTGCCCCGAGGCTCCCACAGAGCTTCCCCCTCTGTGAGAGGGGCTGTGGGGTGAGGCTGGACCCCCTGGCCCCTCCACTGCCAGGGCTCCCCACAACCCCCCCGTTTCACCACAGCACCCCCAGTTTTGTGCAGGCTGAGGGGGATTCAGAGCTCACTTACAGGTTCCACAAACTCAAACATCTTCCTCTCCTGGACCTCCTGCACCTTGAAGACGTATTCCAGAGAGACCTCGTAGAAGTGCTGCCGAACCAGGTCCACCTGGCTGTCTGCCTGCAGAGGGGTTGGGGAGGAAACAGAGCTCAGGACCCACCAGAGCACACCTGGCTCTGATGGGAACACCCCCGGCAGAGCAAACCCAGCTCCAGCCCCCAGCCCCAGCTGCACAGATGGCACAGCAATAAACATAAACCTGATCCACACCAGCACGCTCTTCCTTCAGCTGGGAAAAGCGGCTTTGATGAGTCACGTTCTCACCTCCCCAACAGCTGGGCAGAGAACACACAGCAGAGGCGAGAAAAATGGAAATCACTACGACCTGGACAAGAAAAGGCAACTCTCCCCTCTCTGGAAAGCACTCCCCCTCGCCAGGGATGCCACATCCACGTTTCACAGCTCCACACTGAATCCTCTTTAAAGGCATCCCCTCCCTCGGTGGGGCCTGAGCCACACAAACCCGGCGGCAGCAGGAACAGGGACCGGGCCCTGAGCTGGGAGCTGCTTCCAGCGGGCTCCAGGCTCCTCCTGCCCCCGGCACCGGCCCGAGCAGTGTCCGGGTGGGAGATGCCACCAGATGGCACCAGATGGCACCAGCAGCCAGCGCTGCTCCAACGCACCTGCACAGCACCAGCATCCCGAGCGCATCCCGAGCGCATCCCGCACAGAATCCGGTGCTGCATCCCAAACTGCATCCCGCACACATCCCACACACATCCCTGCACAGAATCCACTGCTGCATCCCGCACACATCCCACA
>VWZW01006798.1:1072600-1169578 GCA_013397115.1 Edolisoma coerulescens | reverse complement strand
AGCGGAGCCCAGCCAAGCCGCGGGGAGGATCGCGCAGTAATTGGATTTTGAAAGTTATTTAAGCCCCGGAGTAAAATACACGGCTCAGCCGGGCGCGGTAATAATCCGTTTAGCCGTAACCTAAATCCCCGGGGCCGTGCAGTCGTGCAGGGAGCAGCGCCTCCGCCTCGCCGCCGCCGCGGGACCCTGCGCGGAGCTGGCCAGAGCCGTCGCCGGGCTACGCGCGCGTCTCCTGTTTCGCTGCCGCCGCCGCCGCTGCCTTCTCCAGGGAGAGCAGCTCCGGAAACTTTCGCCGAGAGAAGCGCCGCCGCCGCGCTGTGAGCGCCGCCGCGTCGGAGCCGAGGAAGAAAGTCGTGGGGGTCCGGCGCGGAGCCGCGTTCTTCCCGTCACCGCGCTCCTGCTCCACCGAAGGGGCCCCGCCGCCGCCCTTTGGTCGCTGATGCCCCTGGGGCGTCGCGCCGGCCGGCTCTGAAAGACTCCCCGAGGCTCCCTGGCCGCCCCGGCGATGCGAGCTGGAGGAGAATGCGGCGGAGCGGCCGCCGCCGGCTGCCCCTTGCTGTGGCTGGCCGCGCTGCTGGCCGTCCTGCTGGGGACCCCCGCGGGTGCGACGGCACAGCAGTACCACGGCGAGAAGGGCATCTCCGTGCCGGACCACGGTTTCTGCCAGCCCATCTCCATCCCGCTCTGTACGGATATCGCCTACAACCAGACCATCCTGCCCAACCTGCTGGGCCACACCAACCAGGAGGACGCAGGGTTGGAGGTGCACCAGTTCTACCCGCTGGTCAAGGTGCAGTGCTCGCCCGAGCTGAAGTTCTTCCTCTGCTCCATGTACGCGCCGGTGTGCACCGTGCTGGAGCAGGCCATCCCACCCTGCCGCTCCCTCTGCGAGCGGGCCCGTCAGGGCTGCGAGGCCCTCATGAACAAGTTCGGCTTCCAGTGGCCAGAGCGGCTCCGCTGCGAGAACTTCCCTGTTCACGGTGCGGGTGAGATCTGCGTGGGGCAGAACACGTCGGATGCCCCACCAGGACCTGGTGGTGCGGCGGGCCGGGGGGTCACTGCCCACCCCACAGCTGGCTACCTCCCTGACTTTCTCACCCCACCACAGCCACCCTCTGGCTTCTCCTTCTCTTGCCCCCGGCAGCTCAAAGTGCCCTCTTACTTGGGCTACCGGTTCCTGGGGGAGCGGGACTGTGGAGCCCCCTGTGAGCCAGCCCGGCCCAATGGGCTCATGTACTTCAAGGAGGCAGAGGTGCGATTTGCCCGGCTGTGGGTGGGCGTGTGGTCCGTGCTTTGCTGTGCCTCCACCCTCTTCACCGTGCTCACCTACCTGGTAGACATGCGTCGTTTTAGCTACCCGGAGAGGCCCATCATCTTTCTCTCAGGCTGCTACTTCATGGTGGCAGTGGCCTACGCAGCAGGCTTCTTGCTGGAGGAGCGGGTGGTGTGTCTAGAGCGCTTCTCTGAGGATGGCTACCGCACTGTGGCCCAAGGCACCAAGAAAGAAGGCTGCACCATCCTCTTCATGATCCTCTACTTCTTTGGCATGGCCAGCTCCATCTGGTGGGTCATCCTGTCCCTCACCTGGTTCCTGGCTGCTGGCATGAAGTGGGGCCATGAGGCCATTGAGGCCAACTCCCAATATTTTCATCTGGCTGCCTGGGCTGTGCCTGCTGTCAAAACCATCACCATCTTGGCCATGGGGCAGGTGGATGGGGATGTACTCAGTGGGGTGTGTTATGTAGGTATCTACAGTGTGGACTCGCTGAGGGGCTTTGTGCTGGCACCCTTGTTTGTGTATCTCTTCATTGGCACTTCCTTCTTGCTGGCTGGCTTCGTGTCCTTGTTTCGCATCCGCACCATCATGAAGCATGATGGCACCAAGACGGAGAAATTGGAGAAGCTGATGGTGCGCATTGGTGTCTTCAGTGTCCTCTACACGGTGCCTGCCACCATTGTCCTGGCGTGTTACTTCTACGAGCAGGCCTTCCGTGGCACCTGGGAGAAGACGTGGCTCCTCCAGACCTGCAAAACATATGCTGTGCCCTGTCCCAGCCACTTTGCCCCTATGAGCCCAGACTTCACTGTCTTCATGATCAAGTACCTCATGACCATGATTGTCGGGATCACGACTGGCTTCTGGATTTGGTCTGGCAAAACCCTTCAGTCCTGGCGACGCTTTTACCACAGACTCAGCACCGGCAGCAAAGGCGAGACAGCAGTATGAGACCCCCCTGTCCCCTCTGGCATACACATACTCACACATGCACACACGCAGAGGAGGCAGAGGAGACGGATACTCAGCATAGGAGTAGGGCAATGGTTCCCTGAAGAGGGAGGAAGGGAGGCTTTTCCAAACTTTTTCTTCCTCACAGAAGGTTTGAAAAAAAAAAATCATTGCATAAAGGATCAGTCAAACTATGTCCAGTGGTGCTTATGCCCAGCTAAGTGGAAGAGGACAGAAAAAGAGGACAGCCACTGCTGGGACAGGAGAGTCCTTCACCCAGAAGTCTCCTTACTTCTCTTTCCTGCTACTCCTGTCCAGGAAAAGAAACTCCAACCCAACTAAAATCATCCTGCCTTGCTTTGGACAAGAGGGAGGGGGAAGTCAGATCTGTTGAGCCACCCCTGCCGAGAAGTAGCCAAATGCTCTGAATTGCCGGGGCCAAACTGCAGCGAGGGCAGGGTAACTCCCGAGCCTGAGCTCGCTGCCTGCTCCTTCCAGCTCGGCGGAGCCATCACGTGAGTACTGCACAGCCGGCTGCAGCCCGGTCGTGTGCTGGGGAGATGCCTCTGTTCTGTCAGCTCACAAGTTCCTTTTTACCTCAGTGATACCTGTTGTAATTGTTTTAAAGTAAAAATTTGGCCCTCAATCTGTTGTTCTTGCTGCTGTGGGGAAGGAGGGGGTTGCTATTCCACACCCTGAAAAGAAATGACTTGTTGCTTTTCAGCAGAAGGCTTTTCCCCCTTGCCTTTGTTCTAGGAGACAAAGGGGGAAACAAAAGTGTTTTCTATGTAGAAAGGCATAAGCATGGGATCGGTTTTTATGGGCAAACTAACAAAAAGAAGTCGTTGAGGTTCACCCTTGGATGTGAGGAGCTCGCAGAAATAAACATTCCTTTTATGAGAAAAGGAGGAGGCAGGATGTTTTCCTACCGTTCAATTTGGGTCACTTTTCTAAGCTGAAGGAAATGCAAGATTTAGAGGGCAAGAAGAGCTTACCCGAGAGCACCTGCCAAAACAAGAGCCATTAAAATCTGTAACGTAAAGATAGGATTTTTTTTCTTTCCTTCCCTTAAACCTGCTTTCCTGCTTTGCAGTGAGCTCACTGCAGAAAAAGTCAATACACAGCCGCATTCTGGGGACAGGAGGAATCGTTTTGGCTCACGATGGACCCTTTGCCTGCTCCTCAGGTTCCCTGAGCTGCATGGCAGTGACTCTTGGTGCTGGTGGGGGGGCTGGGGTTGGGGTTTAAAATCAAGCAGTTACTGCAAGTGAGGAGCCTTCTCATTTCGGCTAAAATACAGCTGGTTAAGTTTCCAGTGATCACGTCTTGGAAGGAAAAGCATTCAAAATTTTATCATCAAATGCATCGTTTTCTTTTTGAAATGTGATAGATTTTTCTATTCTGAAAGTTTTTATGTTGACTTGTTCATATTTTATTTTTTGCATACTACTTTACCTTTATATTCACTGAAGGGTTGTTTTTATAAGTATATGTGTGTGTGTATATTCTTGCCTAAGGACAAAATAGGACATTCTGGATTTTTAGCAAGTCTCCACCCTATAGCTGCTCTTCATGTTTTTGGGGGGAAATTGTCTAGAATGATACTTTTAAAAGAAAAACCCTGTTCAGGGTGAGGGGGCAGACTGCTGCTGTCTGAGGGCATACCAGTAGTCTGAGCATGAGGAATGGGCCCATCAGCCAAATCCTTCAGTAGATCTGATGTCAGACTTGCAGGGCTTGGGTTTTTGTCTTTTATAATGTGCACGTGGAAGAAAAAAAACAGCGTGTCAGACAAGTGCAGTATGTATATTTTGTAAATCTCATTTTTGTAAGAAAATATGTATTTATGTTTTTACTTGATTTGTTTTTTGAAGGTCTGTATGAGGCCCTGCTTCACCCCATGTACAGATCACTAAATAAATAATTTTTAATACAAGGGCTCTAATGACGTTCTTTCTATCTTTGAATACTTGGCAGGTTTTAGAATGGAGGGAAGCTCTGAAAGTGGTGTCTTCTCTCCCCACTTTGTTATGGGAGATGCAAGAGACTTTTAGGTGAATGCAGACTGTAAACTCAGCTGTGGCTTGAAACTGCTCGTTCTGATTGCCAGCCCCTCACAACAGGAGAGCACATTTTGAAACTGCCGGTTTCAAATGTCTGCCCTCACTTGAGGTACTTGCATCCTAGCCAAGTATTCTTCCAGTCTCTGCCTCTCGCTGAGGGCAAGCTGATAAACCAGTTCCCTTATCTAGAGAATAAGGATAACGCTCTCTTCCCATTCCAAAGAGACTTTGAGATTGAGAACTGGAGGGTGCTACAAGTGCTGTAAATTAAGTCCTCACTTTGATGGGTGGAGTGTTATAGGGAAACACTAAGGACTAGGTCCTTCTTAATGGCTTTCAACGGGCCATCTTTTTCAGTGCTTTTTTTCCCCATAGCACCTTTGCTCTCTGCAGTTTTGTTCAAGTGAATTTGACTTTATTTTAATAGCTAGCCTGAAGCCTACATTCTTTCTTATCACAGTCATCTGAAAGCTTCAGTGGAATGGTCTATTTTATTTAATATTTTAAACTGAAATGAATGTTTTGATCTAAAGCTGTGTTGCTACAGTCATGGAAAGTGCCCCAACAAACAGAATGGTACACCTGTAAAATGATGATACTTTACAGCATTTCTTTCACAAGGATTTCAGCCTACTGTCTGGGTTCATCACCCTTCCTGTACCTTCAATTATGCCAATACTAAAGTTTAAGTTACAGAACAGAGATAGATCTAAGATGCCTTAGCTAGATGCCATCATAGCAGCTGTGGTTGCACTGTAACATTGTTTCATTTACTAAGCATAGTGTGTAATAGTTCCACTTTGAGGGCACTATTTTATTTGGACACTGTGCTCTCAAACGTAACCTTTTACTTTTACAGTGTATGAACTACTGATTTAAAAGTTCTTTTAAGAGCTCGCCCCATTCATACTGCCTCTCTAGAAAAGCCACATCTTTTATTTGAAAATACCTCTTGCTGCTCCCCAGAATTGCTCACTTGTCAAGTTTCCTTTTTGAAAAGACCTTTGCGTTCCTGCCAGTCAGGCTGCTTCAGACTGCTCCATGACATGAGCTTGCTGATCATTGCTGAGGGGGGTTTCATTCCACTCACTCCGGAAACCTGAACCTTTCTATAAACATTTCCTCCCATTAATCCATCAGTGCCGGCCGGAGCGATGGAAGGGCTGGAACAGCTTGCGCTGTGAAGGACTGGCAGCCGCCGGGAGCAGTGCTGTGACTGACGCCCCTGTGCTGTGCAGCCGCAGCTGCGTCGCTAAACATGCAATCAATCCTTAATGCATCATGGACAGCTACGCCTGCGATCCGTGCCGGGGGCCTGTCCCACTGCTCTCCACTCGCCACCCATCCCCACTCGCTGGATGAGAAACCATTTACATGTGATCACTATTTTTTTCTCCATAGGTGGAAAAACTCTCTCTACAGATTTTTTTTTAGTTCACGAGACATTCATATCTGAAAAAAAATGTCTCTATTTCCACCAGAAACCACTAAAGCTGAATGCTTTTTTTTCGGTATTTCCTATTAGGTACTTCCGGATTTAAAGTCACTTATGAAAAACTCCAAATGCCCAAATCCTGGGATTTAAGATGATTTTTAAAATTTGAAATTGTAGGTGAAATTTTATGCTAGCGTAAAGTAGAAGCAACTGCTATTCACTTTTAAGCAGATGTGACTCACATCAAGACTGAATTGGCTCACAGTGGAAACAATTCGGAGAATTTCAAGTAGTGATAGTGTCTGGCCTTCTGGAATAAAAATGTCTATCACCATTTTATCCTGGGATTTAAGATGATTTTTAAAATTTGAAATTGTAGGTGAAATTTTATGCTAGCGTAAAGTAGAAGCAACTGCTATTCACTTTTAAGCAGATGTGACTCACATCAAGACTGAATTGGCTCACAGTGGAAACAATTCGGAGAATTTCAAGTAGTGATAGTGTCTGGCCTTCTGGAATAAAAATGTCTATCACCATTTTGATAACAAAGTAGCATTATGAAAGAAATTACTTTCATAATGGAGTACAATTCAAAAAATCTCTTTGTGAAGCTCTCTGGAAAAAAGGAGGAAAAATGAGCCTTTATTAACCTTTGATAATCACTGCAAAACATTTTTCTCTGACTAATGTTTAAGTCCACTTTAATTGTTTTAAGTTTTAAGAAAAGTTTCCTCCCCTTTACCTTTGGCTCTTGTCTACGCAGCATTTTTTGGTTCACAAGAGCTTAGCAAGTAATAGTTATTCTAGATCCATATCCCTGTAAGTTTACACCATGTACTGTATTTTCATGAAAACTGTAGAAACACTGGTTCTTCAGTTTCAAAGACATTTGTGTAACTTTCTAAAATGAAGTATTATTGTTTCAGGCAAGTTAAAGAGAAGGCTTCAACGGTTCTAGAGTTCATGAACAGCAGCAGCAACTGAATGTTTGTCTCTACAGAAAAAAGTGCTTTTATAATACGTCAGTGTTTGTTTGGGTTTATTTTTGGTGGAATACCCACACCAGTGATTGAATGTTTTTGTCTAAGTACTTCACCCACAACCAATAGCTTTGCATGCAAGTAAAAACCACACATCTCTGTAATCACCAACTGGCAACAGTAAACATTACTTATAATTTCACATGGGTTTAGAAACCAAATTACTAGCTTGCATTTCAAATAGCCTCTTTTTTTTCTTCATCTCACTCTCATTTCCTTCCAGACTTTACAGGTACTTCATATACACCCTGCACTTCATACATGCCTTCTACTCCTTTTAATTTTAAAACCATGAATCCAGCTGAAAGAAATTTTGTCTGTTGCTTGGAGAGGAAAAGATGACACTGAATCTTCAGCACTCTGTTCATTGAGAAAGACTATTGCCAAGCCTGCCCTATATAAACCAGAATAATTGTTTCATGCCAACATGTGTGTGGTTTTGGCAGCTACAGCACTGCACAAATAATATAGGATTGGGGGAAAAAATACAATCATGGCAAATTCCCAAATGCTCCACATAGAATCAACACATTTTGACTAAAATGATGCCCAAACTGTAAAACTAAAATATGTACATCAGAGTTTAACACTGCTCACACAACCAGATTGTGCTGCAGTCACAGGAGGGAGGTACAGAGAGGGTTTTGATGCTGTTTAAACCCAAGGTCCAAGGTTGCTGGACATTTCTTGTCTCAAAACCAGGTCAGTGGAAGTAAGGCATAGACAGCACTTTCTCCTAATTCAGGTAAACTCCAGGCTCAAGCACAGCCAAGTGGGATTCCACTGAATGATGCCAGGACAGGCCCAAACAGGGTCATGAGCACATACTCCTCTGATCATGATCACTTGCTCCTCTCTGTACAGCCAGCCTACCCACACCAGGAAACTATGGGACTAGGATAAATGAGAATATGGATAAAAAGCAGGAATAAGCAGGGCCAAGAGCACATTTTTAAAAACCAGCTGTAAATTGGAGGAGGTCACTAATCCATATCAGTCAAGAAATCCTGATTGCAACAACTTGTTCATTTTGGCTGCCCCAGCTGTATCACAACTTGGCTTGGTAATAGGCAACCCTTCACTTAAGCATGTTACTCTTAAAAATACATGTGGAAAATCCGAGTCTGCTGCCTAGAGGAGTAGCCTATATGAGTAGACTTTGGCTGCACAGATCTTTGAAATTAGTCTCATCATGTGGTTACCAGGGTAGCCACAACCTTACTATTACCAGTTCGAACCCAAAGGCCAATGTGACAACTGGAAAGAAGAAAAAATAGAGGCCCAGTTCTCCCCTGCTTCAAGCCTTACTGAAGGTACTGCAATTCTAGCATTGTTCTCAAACCAATCTGCAGGAAGGCAAAATCATTCTCAGGGCAGGCAAGGAGGTCGATTATTCCTACTATGCTCTCCTTTTCCTCAGGCTAACATTCTGAGGGACTTGAAAAAGCTTGTGGTGAATAGGGAATTCTGCCAGAAGCTGTAGTAGAAGAAAAATATGTTATCTGGCCCAGATGGACACAAAAAGGTGTTCTAGCAAGCAGGCACTAATCTAGGATTTGAAAGACAAGTGCTTGTCTTGTGTGATTACCTGCACAATCACAGATGGTGGCCAGATCACATACAACCAGTCTTCCAGCAGTAATCAGGCAGCTAAAAATGGAGGCGGGTTACATGGAAAACGCTTCTCATAAGCATTTAAATTCCCAGGTGCACATCTAGAAAATCTTATCTCTGTCTCTAATTCCTTGTCTATAAAAGTGGAACAGTGACACTTCTGTATATTATAGGAATACTCTCAAAATCAGAAGAAATTGAATACAATTATAATAGGGTTTGTATAAATACCTCTGTCAGGTCTTTGTTGCACAGTCTGATATTTTTCAAGGAGATTCTGTTTTAGAGAATGCCAAATTAAGACCACCAGCTAGAATAAATTATTTGTATGTTTTCCAATATCTTATCTAAAACTGGTCAGGCTGAGCACATGCTTTCACAGGAGTGTCACTCTAGCCAGGCTCAAATATAAGGTGTGAGAGGGTATAAAGAGGCAAGCTAGATAAAGAAAAAATTACAGTAAACTGGGCATACATGTCAAACAAAATGGTCTCGTGTTACAGTGGTGCTTAGGCATAGCAGAGACAAGGATTTGGGCCTATCTGTGTCGGTACTACAGAGTTCTTAACTCTTCCAGTACTCCCCAAGCTCTCATTTTCTATATGTTATAAACACCATTATCATCAACAGGCTCAATGACAATTCTGCTGTCCCTCTTTGAATAAGTACTGTTCACTTCAGCTTGCTGCAAGTGGAATCTAAGTCATAGTAGTAGGCCTAAAGCAGAGTTGAGCAAGGTTTCATCCAAGCCCATGGCAGTGAGAACTCACCTTCCCTGCCATGTTTTCACTTTATCTCTTAGTTCTCAACAGTTTCATCCTGCTGAGATGACCTCAAACAACATTTTTCTCTTTACTAAAGATGGCCAAGTAGAAGGATTAGTTGGATGCTTGGACATTCTCCTGCCTTAATAGCAGGGAACAGCATGAGACTACTACACTCCTTTCACCAATGAAATACAGAAGTGTCTAAGCTGACTGGGGTAAATGGTTGTGTGTTGCCCTGATGCCAGCCTTTCCCAGGGCAGACTTCTGCACCCATCAGCCTTCATCACACATCAGGTTTTTGTTGCTAAATAAAGTAAGCCAACAAATCAAAAAGGATTCCTAAATGCACCAAAACATACTCTAATTTATAGCTTACCCTCCCCAACAAACAAAAATGTAACTTACAGAGTTTTTATGGAAGACAGTCAAAAGGAGCTACTTCCAAAAATATTTACGTAAAGCACAAATCAGATCACTTGCCTGACATGGCTTCCTTCCACAAATTTTCCATGTGGGGGGTGTGTGTGAGTGTGCATGCACATCTAGCATGAGTGCATGCTAGTGTAACAACTAGAAGTTACAACTGTAGGTAAATGTCTCATCAAAAGCCCAGTGAACAGAGAAAATCAAAAGGCCCTTGCCCAATGCAGCTGTCTGCTAATTAAACACTGGTGTTAATTGCAATAGTGCGTCTGGTCCTCATTCCCTGTTTGTTGTGGTGCCTGTGTGAGCTCTGGATTGCTCAGAACTTTCACATTCTCACAGAAAATGAAACTGTCTATAAAAGGAATGAAAGGCTGTGATATGTATATATATCTATAGGGCTATTTTTAAAGAAAAAAGAGGATTTTTTCTGTGAGCTAGTTCAAAGGCAGCTTTGATTGTCTAAAGTGAGTCAGTCTTTAGAAAGAGTAAAAAACTAAAATGTAAAGATGGAATCTTTTTTATCTAATATATGGTGAAAAGAGCATTTCTTATTTGCCACGCTCTTGCCTCTCATATTTCTAATTTTAATTTTTTAATTAACGGCAAAATGTAAAAGTCTCAGGCAGCATTTCCTGCCCTTACTTTACGAGATGTGCAAAGAAGCATTCCATTAGGGCCAACAGCCAGTAAAAGGGATGTCATTTGACACCCTTCCACAGCTATGCATACCAGGCTGGAACCAAGCGGGATTATGTGACTGGATAGAAAGCCCTTCTAGAGAGAGGATTTGCTCATACTGTTTTTCTTTACACATTCTGCTCTCTGAAGATAATAAATCAGCTATTGGATTTGCAGAAACAACTCTCATGACGGCTAAAGAATTCCGGCACAAAGTAGATGAAGGCAAAGATCTGGCCCCTCTAAAGCAGCTCATAGCGACCACGGGAAGCAAGAAACCGAACCGCAGCCGCGTGAGAAGGGACTAAAGAGCGCCGTGCCTGAAGCATATTGCTCTTCTGACAGGGGCAGGAGGTGGGCTGGGTTTCCAGAGCTCAGACCAAACCTCACGGCAACTTTCTGCTTTTATGGTAGGCTAAACCCAAGTCCTGCATTTGAATGTTATAAGATTTAAAAGTCTGTGCTTTACAGTTACTTTGAGCCACCGTCTTTTCTGGTAAGAAATCCCTGATCTGCAAAGACTAATTAATCGGTGGATGGTTTTGCAGTTATGAAGGCACAGAACTTTGTATCATTGCCCACGGATGGGGATCTAGTTTTCTGTCTTTGAGAGTTCTTAAGGCTTTTGCCACTTCAACTAGTAAAGCCAACATAAACAAAGTTAGTGCTTTAATTTCTATGTCCTTCATTTTCCTCAAGCAAAGATCTTCCTGCACTGAATTCTGAATCAAATCTTTGTCAAAACCTCTCAACACGAGAACTGAAAACAAATGTTTCTCAGAAAACAATTTCAAGAAACTCAGCAATTTCACTTAAATGACTCTTCCATTTTGCTATCAATTTTCATTGAAGCTTTGTTAACGAAGTGTCCTTTCATCAGCATTTCACTATAGCACTCAGACTTAATACATTACTTGAAAACAGATATTGAAGATGCAATAACAAGTTAGATACATAAAAACAAGCTGACAGAAAACTGTGTCATGAGAACTGTTATTTTCACAATGTCCACCTCTCAGCATCATTCCTGGCTGCATCTTATTTAGCTGATAAAGTTCTTTGTAGCAATACCAGCTTATTTTATTTATCCTTAAATGTAACTCTGCACATACAATGACACTTTTATTAGTAAATGAGAAGCAGTGTGTGCCAGCAGACAGGGCGCCAGACTAGAAGCCAGGAGACAGTCATACTTTTCCCAAATTTGCCCATGGTCTGCAAATTCTTCCAATCATCCTTACCTCCATTTCTTTTTTCTGCCCTTCTCTAAATAGGATCACGCTCTTTGGGACAAAAAAAAAAAGTCTCTATTGTCCCCACATACGTGTTGGTACTGTTCCCATCTTGTTGGAGCCCTGATATTGATGGAGACCTCTTAAGATTAGGCACAATGCAAGAGGTTCCAATTAAAAATAATTGATCATTAAGAGACAGAGAATAGCAAAGAGTGAGCTGGCACTTTACTTTCTATGGGGAAATAGCCAAACACTGGTGGCAAAGTAGAGACATATGTGATGACACCAAATCTTCCCAAAGAAATGAAAGTGGGAAGTGTCACTCATCACCTTTTGGGCTTTTGTGTAACATGCATAAGGAATGTTCCCTTCTCTGAAGAGTCTCTGGGGACTCTTAAGATGATGGGATTTACTGTCACATGCCCTCTTCTCCTGTCTTTTTTTGGTTGTTGTACAAAGTGTTGCCATGTGGGGTCTGTGTGATAGTACATACTGCAAAACATCTCCAGCTGAGCAGAATCAGTGCTGGCCAGTAAGATTGTAACTTGGCTGACTATTCCCTAAAAATGAAAACCAGACACTGAGGAAATGATCTTGTTCATAAAAGGAAAATATTTATCTACAATGAAATAAAAAAACTAAACCCAAACCAAAATAACTACCTGGGTATTTCATTAAAATATCACTGGTGAAGTGATTAAATAATTCAGCAGCAGAGCAAGGAGGAAGTGCACTACTTCCCCATGCACCCCAAAAATATGGATTTGAATTAAGCAAAACAATTTTCCAGT
The DNA here is from genome assembly GCA_013397115.1 of Edolisoma coerulescens. Lineage (NCBI taxonomy): Eukaryota > Metazoa > Chordata > Aves > Passeriformes > Campephagidae > Edolisoma > Edolisoma coerulescens. The sequence continues at coordinate 1,157,302 of VWZW01006798.1, read as the reverse complement.
TAACTCTGAACTTCTTCAATTGAAGAAGAAAACAAAGGGGAAAATGTCTGAATATTTTGTTTAAATGATTTTTACATGAAGCAATTCCAAATTTGAAACACATCCATAAAGATTCAAAAATATTATGCAACTTTATAAGATGGAATTAAGAGGGAGACTAAGGGATGGACCAAGGCTAAGAGGACAGGTGAAGGCAGATAGCCTGGCTTTGGAACCACAGAGAGTTTAAGAGAGACACAGGAGTCAGTTTTACCTACAGCTTGCCCCACATCACTGAAAAAGTCCAACCCACTTCATTTGCACCATGTAGACCTGGTAGTAAGGGACACAAGGCAGCAAACTGAACATTTTTCTTAATGAGATTAAGAATGGCATATGGGGAAAAGTGTTTGTGGAGAGCAGAGAAAGAGCAAAAAAACCATTTGAGACTGAGATGCAAGAGGCACATGGACACAGCTACAGCTACATGGACATTTGCTTTTCTTGTGTTTCAGGCTGACCAAAAAGAAAACTCCGGTGTGAAGCCATGCTTCTGTGCCTGCCAGCCCCATGCTCATGCTAACTCTCCCTGCCTGCTAGCTAATGCAAGGGCCTGGCTTGTGGACTGGGCTGGCTCGTAGACACCCATCCCAGAGTCCATGCAGGGTGAAGGTGTGACTGCCTGCCCTAGTCTGGGCAGGTGTTGCTCTGGAATTCCTCACACTACCTTTTTAACAGAATGTTCATAGCAAAGTACTGCCTCTGTCACCCGTTAAGCGTGGTGAAGTGCCCAGGCTGCGAAGGAGCACTTAGTCATACATCACTCCAGTAGCATCTTCAGGGCCACGGAATTTCTGACTTGTAAATTGCTGTCATCAATGTGAACACTCAACAAATTATATTCCTCCCATAAATTTTCAAAAGTATGAGGTTTGCTGACAAATTCATGAAGGTTGCCAGAAGCATGTAGTGCCTTTATAGAATGTCAGTCCTAGCTATTCCCTTGGAAACCAGTAAATAAAGAGTTAAGGTATGAGCAAACACAACCTTAACTGTGCTGCTGGAGTGATGCCCCAATATGGCCATAGCATAAGGAGCCTGTGCTATCTCAAAGGCAGAGTGCAAACATTTGGGGAATAGGGCACATGACCACAGGACAGAGTCTGAAGCGTTCTTTTTTGCAAGGCAAAACTGGTCTGTATGGAAGCCGCAGAAACTGAGGACAGGGGGAAATGTTGCCAACAGCAATGTTTCCCAGGAGACAGTTGGTCTCCTTCTCAGGACTTGCACCTACTCAATTCACAACCCTTGTCCTCGCAGACCCCCATGGGAATACTCCCTCCACCCCCCAGCATGGAGCCCACAGACCATCCTACAGCACCTTTGTGCACTTCTGGTAATTCCCCTGGGGAGGAAGAGCTCTAGGCACTGGTATTACCACCATTTACAAAGTCAACATCAAAAGGGGACACAGTAGTGAACCACATACATGAACAGAGGAAGCAGGGAGAGAGGCAAGCCACCTCCCAGAGAGACAAGGCCTTTCTCATGTCAAAGCTCAGCAGTTTCCTTGTGTCACAGCCACAAAGCAGCCAAGTGCTCCAGCTCTGCCAGCTGGAGCAAGGGAGCTCTAAGAGCTGACCTGCACCATCCCCGGCAGTACAGCCGACCCCAGCGAGGGCATGGGGAAGGTTTCTCAGGCCCTGCTTTTCAAAAGGCTGATGGCTGACCACATTTGCTAAGATGGAAAGGCATAAGAGCCTAGCAGACAGCTTTGCTTCTGTCTCAGTTAAGGGGTTTTTTTGGTGGGGATAGGATGGCAGAGAGTGTCAGCTGTGCAACAGCACAAACACTGCTCTGAAATGCAGGGCCATAGAGAGCCCTGCTCAAGCACTCCTTATCATGGCAGGGGTATACTGAGAAGTGTTGCACTGTCCTCTATTTATTTCTCATTCTCTGCTCCCTAGGAAACTGAGAATTACATTAGCGTCTCCCTCTTTTTTGTCCTACTTTGAATGCCGAGCAGCTAGCACCCATTATTCTGTGACAATGTCCCATCTTACTGACATATCTTAAATATGTACATTTTTATACTGCTTTAATAGTGCTATTTTAAACTTTAAAGCCTGTCACTTGTCCTCATGAAAGTCAGATGGAAAATAATACAATTCTTATATTTTTCTGGTCTTAACATCCAAAGCAGCAGTCCCTAGAGCAAGCCTCTGTCCTCCTGTTGGTAAGAATTTCTGTAGCCAGTTTGCACAGTGCTGTCCTGCAACTACGACTGAAGGGCAAATCATAGTACTACAATTACTGCACATCTGCAGCATGTGAGGACTTGTCCTGTGATCACTTACAACCCCTTGATTTGAAGATTTGTCTGAGCAATAAATGCATTAATCAATTGAGAAATAAAAACAGAAATTGAAGACTACAGGGATAAGCACTGGCCTGTTCCCACCCTTGTGTGGGCACAGGCATGTACTACTAGTAGTAGAGTAGTGTGAGATCAAGAGGTGCATCACAGAACTGTCTTGAATCCAAACCTCTAGTCTCAGAGACCCAGACTCCAGTGTCTGAACACAGGCACATTCCTGCAGTTTGTTTTTTTCCAAAATACCTCATAAGGAAGAGCCTTTTCCATTATCATCCACCAAAAGCCAAAACACATAAGATGTCCTACAGCAGACAATAGCATGCTCATGTTCCTCAGAAACACTCTCCTGACTCAGGGATGAGTTTGCAGGGCTGTGAACCCTGTGCTTAGACTGGAATGCTCTCAAGCCTTGATCCCAAGCCCCAGGTGCAAAAATATGGTGCCTGGTTCAGGAAATCAGGCTAAAGCCTGTTCAGCTTGACAAAGAAATGCCCTGTGGTCGAGCTGGCTAGCAATGACCAACATAACCTGTCTACATTTCGTGTGCTGGGAGAAAAAGGCTACTGAAGACTGCACAGTGTTGATAAAGCTGCCTTGTCCTCTTCCAAGTGATAACCACTGCATTCTCATCAGAGCATTTGTTACCAGCAATTTAAGAGTTAAACAAGAGGGTGGACTAAAGAGCATGTCTCTTATTTGTCTCCTTTTGTAGCTAAAAAAGCCCCTCTTAGATGCAGGTGTAAATGTCCCTTTTCCTGACCTACAAGGTATTTGCCATACTGTCTGTCTCTAGGGTTAGCAAACTCCCTGGCAGCAAGTGCTTCTGTAAACACTCCCACTTTATCTGCAGAAAGGGAGAATCCCAGCAGTACTGGAAACAGATATAAATGGAAACTGTTAAAAAAATTAGTAAAAAAAAATCATTCAGCATGTGTTAAAAGTAGCAGCAATTTCTGGCAAGAATTAATTAAACCAGATGAAACACTTCTGATATGATTTGTGTGATCAGATCATTTAATTAGTTCTGGCTTTTAGTTCATCGTAACAAGCTTCTGTGAGGGTGAAAAAGGAATAATTGTTTATTCAAATGGTAATAATTTGGGTTTCTTTAATTGATTCCTAGTGTGAAAGCATTGATTCCTGCTGTTTTCTAAAGTGCCGGATGGAAAAGTTCCAGCATGATGTCCAGTTCTAGAGGCCACCAAGTCCATTCCCCAGTGCAGCCCCCCATTTGTGATCCAGTCTGCCAGAGCCCTATTGCTTCTCCTGGCTTGTCTATACACTGCTGAGCAGCGAGCAGGGCCGAGCCCTTCTGAAGTGCTTGTGGGTTTATTAAGTATTCCTGTGTGAAGCTGATGATGTGCTCATAAATAATGTTGCTGGGACTGAAATATGTTTTCTTTACAACAGGCTGGATATTCTGGAAAGGAAATGTTTTAAAAATAAAAACAAAACAAAACAAAGCAAAACCAGACACCCAGAGAGCATCTAAAATTAAAGAGGTTTTAGATAATATAAAATCTTCCTTAAAATAAAAGTGGGCGTTTTTTTCTGTGCCTAAAGTTAATTCACCAATCCTTGCCCAGGGACTGAGGAGGAAATTGACTTTGTTTCACTACTAGGATACAGCGTAGTGACGTTGTGGAGCTTACAAAGACACATAACAAGCAATTTTAAAAGTAGGACTGGTAATCCTGTTCCTGCTCATTGCTAGTTTTGTGGGTGCCAGTCAGTAAAAAGGCCACAGAATCCCTGGTGGGTGAAAGGTGGTACAGGACGAAGGTATGCAAAGAAACAACAACCGAAAAAAAGGCATTTCTGCCGTTTGAAACTCCATGGAAGCATATTGTAGATTTATGCCTAAACCAGTGCTGAATTATGGGTCACTGCTGTAAAACCAGAATTCCTTAGATTACTTAATCTAATGAGGTCTGTGAGAGAAGAAAAAGGCCCCAGTCTACAAGATTTAAGGGGTTGAGACCTTATCTGCACACTTTCCTGTAAAGCTCCAGGTGCGCTGTAAGATCTATATCATCAGTTCCATGCTAAAAACGATGTTGTTTAAAACTAAACAATCAAAGGCTGAAAAGCAAAGCTCTCAAGTATCATGAAACAGCAAAGTAAAGGTTGCCTAATGTAACCTTCTTCTGCCTCAGGGTTGTATGGTATAATATACTGTTTCAGTCTCTGACCAGGTACTGCCCCCACATTCATTTTTTTGGCAAGAGCCCTGCTTCACTCCAGGCACAGGACTGACAATGCTCTGCATACAAAGCAGCTCTTCAATATTCTTTTTAATCTCAGCTCTTCAGCGTGGGGCTCTGGCTTCATCTCCTACAAACTATCACAACACTGCATGAACAATGATACTTTTCCATTCTATGCTGTTTCTTCTCTGCTGTTCAGGCCCAGAGCCCTGAATGCTTGGCACTAGTTAACACATTTATTCCCAAAATGTCCCTGTGATGTGAGGAAATATTATCCCTCTTTTAAAGAGTAAGATTGAGTTACCTTCTAAAGAAAAGCAGAAAAGAAGCAGGAATAGCAAACAGATCTCTAGAGTCCCAATCAACCACCTAAATCATCATTTTTACAACAGGCCTCTGGCCTTTATTCACACCACACAACTTCTGCTAGAGGTTAGGCAGCAGTGCCAGAGACACAGCTCTATCCGCTGGCATAACATAAATCTACTACTGTAACTCCAGACCAATATATTACATGACCCTGTTCTAGGTTTACTTAGGGTGAAATTCAGTCCTGTGCAGAGGGCCAGCATTTACATCCTTTCTCAGAGGCTTGCAGTTGTGTGTGCACCTCATGCTTACCCCTCTGATCTTTTTTTGGGGAAAAAAAAAAGAGTTGTGCTGTTTATCCACTAGACACTGTGATAACATAATTAAGCACAAGTGTACAGACTGTGATTAGAAGGAAAGGCTTCTTGAGAGCACTCTGATAATCTAAAAACTAGGAAATAAAATAGCACAAACTACATTAAAGTAATTTTACCAGTGAATTAGGGAACAAAACCATCTCCCTTCAATCATCATCTTTATAGCAAGAGTGTGGTCTGTATACTCAAATACCTTCTATGTGCAAACCAAGAACCTTTTATCTTATTTAAATGCGTATCTTGCTGTGTGAAAGGAAAGGCCTCAGATTTCTTCACAGAAGTACCTGCTCAGTTTATGTGAAGGGGAGGACTGAGACAACACACTGGTCTTATTCCTTCTGCACTTTGCCAAGTTTACATATTTTCAGCTATCCATCTGTGTGGCCAGTGGAAACTTGTGAAAACCCCTAAGCAATGGAAGCTCCCTGTCCATTTATATACAAAGGTGATTCCCAAAACTCCTCTTTTGAGAGTTCATGGTAAACCAGTACAAATAAATAATGTTTTCTGAAATCATATGTAAATCAAAGCAAATCTGAGTTTCACCAGAGCAGTGAAATGTACCAATTACCCCTCTGAAGTCACATTTTCATTGCCTGCCTTGAGGGCCATGAATTAGTCAAAAGGTCAAGATTGCCAGTGCAGCAGAAAAAGTGTAGCTCCTCACACACACATGCACTTCCCTGGTCTTTGGAAACCCTCCAAGAAGGAGGAAGCAACAACACCCCCACACTCGGTCTCTAAAGCAAATTTACCAAATCAGACACTTAATGTTCAAACCAGGTTGTTTTACAGTTCTAACCTGCCCTCATCTCCTTTTTTACTGAACAGCTGTTAATAAGTTTAAATAAATTTAATTAATGGTTACAAATGACTGAAGAAAACAGTCTTACCATGTTCAGAATGTTATTCTTTGCTACTGTGATTTCTAATTTCAGCTTTTGAATTTCCTTCTTTAAAATAAATGTGACATTTAAAAACATGCATGGGCTTTTCAGGGAAGCTTTTGGCCATGTAGCTACTAAGTATCTGTCATATATTAGGATTTATCTTTTTAAGAGCATGCTGAATGAAGCAAGAATTATTCCCACTTTGCAAATTGTGCAGCTATTGTACCCTGTTGGTCCCATAGCCGGGCCTGTGTGATGTTACTGCACTCCAGTCCCCTGCCTGTATTACTGTGGTATCCGGGGGTGTCAGGATACTTGGGCCTGAGCAGTGTTGATACAGGAAGCAAAGGTACCCCAAGCAAAGACTCTGGACTTGGCCTGAGGGTGAATTGGACACATGGAAGTCAAGACAGAACAAGCTCTGGGCTTCTCCTCTGTGTGAGTTTTGCTGTCCCAGTCTAAGGGGGTAGTGCCAGCCTAGTGCGGGGCTCACAAAATACCTAGACACAATCTCAGAAAATCTATTCATACAAAGACCCAGTGCTGGCTCAGAAACTAATTGTTTGAGTTGCAGAGTGAATTTTGGAGAACACTCATCCTAGCCTTGCTTTTATTACTCTTCTCTGGCATCTGTAATTAACCAGTGTTGGAGATTGACTAGAGATTTACATGTCCCCCCACTCTGACTCAAATCATGGTAGCTCTGCTCTCACTGTTACACCACCAGAGCATTTCAGCCACAGGGAAAGGCTAGGGCAGAGATGGGAATGAGAGCTGGGGACTAAGCCTTGCTCAGTTGCACTTGCTGCTCCAGCTGCCTTTGAAAACATGAAAGGGCTATGGCAGCCAGACATTACTCTGCTTTGCTCTGGCAGCAGCAGCTACCAAGTCAGCTCCCCTGGGCTCTGCCACAGCCAGAGGAGTCACCACAGCTTCACTTCTGGTTTGCCTGCCCTTGGTAAATGTCTATTTTGCCTATGCCTAGACTTTCCCAAGGCCACACAGAGGTGGAGGCTACACCCAAATTCCAAGTCTCAATTTAGTAGCTTAACCACAAGTCTGTCCTCCCTATCTCCTTTCTCAGGCGCATATTGCCTCAGTCTCTCTATGCCAAATACAGCACAGTGTCTCACAATACAAGGCTTCCTTCTCTCCCCTTCCAAGCTTCGAATGTTCACTTACTGTTTTTAAACATGGGATGTTTTAAAACAGCGAAGAGCTCTATCAGGAGACTGCAGTTTACCTTAAAACCTAACCAGAGCAGACACAAACCCAGTGTAATATTCTCTGGCACGGTATTTCATGACTAAAGCCACACTGCTGAAGATGTCTGCTCTCCAGCCCACGTTCTTAAATCCCTGTTCACTCTCCTGCCCAATAGCACAGAGATAAGCAAAGGAGGGGGTTGTCTGCCCTGTGTGCTTTGTCTGGTAAACAAGTAACCACTGTAGCACACGGATTACAATGCACACACTGTCTCTCCTTGTGCTTACCCTCACCTACATCTCTGCTCCAGCTGCATCATTCCTGTGGAGTGCAATGGCCTCTGATGGTTACAGAGCATCCTTAAACGTAATCTCCAAGACTAGGAAAATAAGGAAAGAATTTCTATCAGTTGCCAAGTCAATCAGGACTTCATTTCTAACAGCCATTTCATCATGAGAGCAACATTTCTAACAGTGGAAGCATGATTCCCAAGCATGAGAATGCTCGAGCTTGTTGAGCACTCTGTACCCCAAGTTCTGCGAGACACAGGCAAGATTTTCTCAACTTTTATGCAAACTCTGAATTCTTAGAAACTCCAACATATGTAACCGTGGAGGAAGCTTAACATGAATTCTTTGCTGACATTGTCCTCCAGTTTACATGTTGGGAGACTTCTTCCTGCTTCCTCCTTGTCAAGGAAGACAGCTTCAACAATATGGATTTTATTGTACACCCCCTACATCCCACTTCTTCCCCTTGTCAATAGCACAGAGGCCCAAACGCCATCTCAGCTGCAAAGAGGAAATGACTATTCACAAGACACAAAGGTTTATGGATTTCTGCCTAACAAAAGATTATTTCTAAGCAGACTCTTGGTGTATTGGTGCCTCATCTCTACCAGTGGGAAAGCAGATGCCTCAAGTATGCCCAACAGCAAGGAGTAAGAGCACTCTCCAGGGCAGGTGTACTATGCAAGGTAGTCTCTTAATCTTCTCACATGCACAAGCATTATTTTTCATACCAGCTGCATCTTAAACACTCAGTTAAGATGGTGATTAGTGGTGGTGGTAGGGTGTCACAGTGGGAGCTTTCTTAAGAAGAAAAGGCTTTGATTGAGCCAATGAAAGCTGTTGCCAGGGAACCAGATGCCATGAACACACCACTCCAGCAGAGCAAGAATACAAACCATGTGAGTGCTGGACTGAGCTTTAAATGCATTTGCTGGTTGAGGCCTGAACACACCATTAACTCTTTCAGTACTTGAAATAGTTCACACAATGAACTGGGAAGATGGGAATCTGTTACAAATGTAAAGGAGCAAAACATCTCCTGATATTTCTCTCTAACACCCTGTTGATTCAGAAGAAAAACAAACAGGGGAAACTTTTGACCTTTAGTTTTTGACTGGGAAAGGACGTTTGTTTGTTTTGTAAAGTATGTAAGGAAACTTCTCTTCAAAGCAACACTTAGTTTTACACTAATGTGAAAAGGAATCAGATAAGTGCTCAGATAACCCTATAAAAGTATTAATTTTGTTTTTGTAGGGGGTGTTACAATGAAGTTTAGTGTGCACACTGTGTTCACTGGTCAGTTCCTCTGCAAGAGGAAAAGAATAGCTTAGATTCCATTTTTCCCAGATCTGAGCTGGTTTCCAACACAAATGTTACCGATTTGAATTTTATCTGATCAGTTGCCAATTTGTTTCAAAGTTAACTTTCCACTCTGATTACTAAACAGCCTTGTACTCTACCGACAGAGCATTTTTTTCCTAGTGTAAATTCCACAGTGCTCTGCAACCCTACCAGTAAAACGCAGCTAAAGCTCTAATTAAAAATCATGCCTGCCATATGTCAATTCATAAGAACTAAAATTAAACTAACAAGGGGCTGTAACCAAAACTTTTTTTGAACACAAGAGCCTGCCTGCTCTCTTTTGAAGCAGAACATGTGGAAGCCTGGGTAGTTCTTGCAGGACAAGGCCTGGCCCCAAACATTTTCATCTTCAGGCTTCCAGTTTGAATCCAGCACAGGTTCCTAAGCATGAAAAGCCATTTCCCACTCCATAGCCTGAGTGAAAGCCCTTCCATTCCTGGGTATCCCATACTGGCTGTGTAACTGCTTTGATCCCACAGAGTTGGTAACTGTGTTGAGCAAGTAACATGTTGCTGGCAGTATTATACTGAACTCCCCATCAGTCTCCATTCCAGGCTATTTATATCCTGTGGTAATACCAGCCATCGAGTGAGCTCTGAGTTGGGGTCCAGTGTACCACTGCCTTTTTATGCCTCTCCCACAGTGCAGAAGGGCTGGGGGGCAAGGACACAGCAATACCATTATAATGCTTAAGTGGCCATAAAGTCCCAGTGTGAGTCCTAACAATCTGAACATAAGGGACAATAAACCTTGGGCCCCTCAAATTTATTCTAGGGAATTGGCAAGAGGGGGTAAAGTGCAAAGCTGATTTAATATCTTCACACAGCTCCTATGCCAATTCCAACCTAGCTTGGTGATGCTGGAAAGTTTGGCTCCCATGTGTCCATTGGCCATCTAAACAGGCAGAGCATCACACTATCAAGATGACGCCATTCACTCTTCACGTCCCAACTAGCAGCTATTGCAGGGCTATAGTGCACAGCTGAAGGGCTGGGAGAACACATGCACATACATCAAACTACAACAATGAAAAATATAGCCCATGTTCATACAGAGCCTTTTTGTCTCCCTGGATTCTGCAGTGATTTCCTTGGGGTCCATTCTGCTGTGGGCTCGGCCCTGAGACCCCTCATTAGTTATTATATTGCTGTGAAGAGGGGCTGCCTGGCTGCTTACAAATTAACTTCTGGGTTTAATGTGCAGATACAACACATGCCAGGCTTACTGCAGTCGTTCCCACTGCAGAGCCCCTGTCTCAAGCAGGACACAACTGCTTCTTCACAAAAGTTCTTGCGTAACACATAAAAAAGGGAAAAAAACCACTGCAGCTGGGCTTAGGTTAGCACTGAATAAGTGATAAGAACTGGAAGAGATTTCTAAGCAGAGCAGAGTTATCTGAACAGCTCTGGCAACATAAGAGGGCTAACAGCCCAGTTTTCTAACTAGTTCCATACAAAATTTCTAGCGATCAAAACCAGTCAGCGTCTGCACTTTGTATTTTGAGCCTAAAACTTACATACACAGCTAAACACTGCATGGTGGCAAAGGAAGCCATTGTGGTGTGCTGGCTTACTGGGGCACCAATATGAAAGCATTGCTTACTGAACAAACATGGTTCCACAGCACGTCAGTGACCTCTGCAGAGCCCCTGTCAATGATCCTATGCAGATGTGATCCTGCTCAGTTTGCAAGAGCAAACAGAACTGCAGTGCAAGATGGTACTGTTACACAGGCTAATAATCCAATCTCCGCACCACAAAGAGGTGCAGATGTACTGAAATTACCGTGCTGAAGAGTGATATTTAACACTGGCTATTGCCGTCCCTCTCCTCACCAAAGATAATCACCCTAAAACACATTTATTCCTTACACTTATGCTCACATACACACACTCATGCTGCCATGTTAGCGGAACTTGACTGAATTTACAAACTAGAGACTTCAAGATATGAAGTGCAAGATGTAATCACAGCATTTTCAAAATGCATTTTCCTCCTTCCCATATGCATCAAGACATCATGTCTCAGCTGACATAACTGCATGTTCTCCCCACACTGAGGATCCAAGCCTCAGTGCAAAGATTACACCTGCTCCAGGACAAAAGTGACGGTGGCTATAGGACTAATACACCCTTTTTTTTGCCATAAGTGGAACTTGTACAGTTTGTTTCCCAACACAATGGGAAGAAATGAGAGTTTCATGGATGGAGGGAGCCAAATGCTGCTCTGAACAACTGTACTCGGACCCCAAACATGGCACAGAATCCCTGTGTTCTATTCAGACTCTGTAGCCAGTCCAGAGCCACCAGCCCTCTGACCAACCTCTGCAATAAGTCCATCCTCACTCCCCCCTACTGCCCACTCATCCCTCAGTCCTTCTTTTTCTTTTTCTCCATGCCCAGCATCCCCAGAACTCCCAATGCCCTTGTCCTCTCCTTGGCACTGGCAATATTTTCCATTTCCTTCCTCAGACCCTACCTCTGTTTCCCTTGTTCGAATATTTTCCTCCTTTGCTCTTAAGCCCACCTTCATTCAGATGAGCATTGGGTCCTACTTTGAGTAAACTAGTTATTTTTTCCCAAACAAACCTCTCATTACAATCACTGTCTCAATGAGATGTACTTTGATACTCACTGAAAATGCATGTTTTTCATAGCTACAAGAAAGGACAGTTTATTTCAATAATATATTGTTCTGAATTTACACACATTTCTTTTAATGGCATTTAAAACAGATCAGATGTAGCACTCAAAAGTCCTGAATTTTTAGTTGCAAAATATATCTCCTTTTATGACATAAACCAACAGTGCTCACAAATACAACTGACAGTCATGAAAAGCAATTACCGATACAGCCCCTTCCCACAACATTAACAAAATGTAATAAAGCACTGCTTAAAAACTATGCAATAGAGTGCTGGAGAAAAATTGCTAAAAAAATGCAAAGCAGAGAATCAACAACAGGCTTTGGGAGTAAATTTAGATTGATATACCCACCTAAATCTCTATTTTCCTAATTTATGTTTGGTTCAACTCATTATAAAGTCATGAAGAACAATCATGCTTAGAATTAAGTTATCTTAAGCTAGGGAGAATTTAGAATGCCTCTGCCAGTACAGGCTCATTTCTATTGCTATTCTGTTGTGGAAAAGTGTCATTTTTGCCATCTGAAGAAAGCAGCTCCTCTGTTTGAAGACACATTTGTTTTGTACATTTTCTATTGCTGTTTGTATATTGTAAAGCACTTTGAGCACATGTAGAATGAAAGACACTGTATGAAATACAGTTAAAAGTTGCAGTGTTGTAATCTGCTGTAAGTCTTTGTACATGGCAGCAGGGGGCACTTCCACAAGACGATGCTGAAGCGCGGTTGACAGACTTTCCTGGTTTCAAGGCCAGGCAGAAGTGCTGCTCAGTGTGTTCACATCCCACTCCCGAAAGCAGAGCATGATTGCACTGAGCAACAGCACCCACCCCTCTTGTTCCTACTAGGAATTCTCAAAGCAAGTTGACTAGCTTAGTGAGAAAATTAAAGAAAGAGAAACATGATCCTTTGAATGAAGTATGAAAAGGGCAAAGAATTGCACACCTGAGCACTGAAGAAGTAAATATCTGAAGAGGTTCTGCCATCCCAGTGCTGGTGTGGGGAATAAAGAACAGGAAGTCCATCACAAGGGTCAGGAACATAACAGGGATGCTGGGACTCTTACCTTTGCAATTACCTAGGAATTTTGAAATGTTCCTAAGCTAAATTTCTGCAAGAAAAAGTTAACAATCAGAGAGAAACTCGTTCAGTCATTAAAGACCTACACAAACTCAAAGAGGATAAGTCTTCTACAAAACAACCCTCAAAATTGGTCTCTTCCAGCTCTGGTTTTCTCCATTCTCAGCTAATAATGAAATTTGGAGGATGTCATAAAGAAAATACAATAAAGCAGCTTGGGAAGGATGATGTTATTTGGTCACATTGGGGGATTTACTACAGGGCATTCCCTGACTTCCATCTTTGGAGTATTCCTGTGCTTGCTTGTATCCTCCCTAGCTGATATGAGGATCCCAAATTCTGTTTAATATAGCAATGGAGAAACAACCTCTGATCACAATGAGGAGAGTGATGGTGGTGGCTCACAAATCCTAAGATTTTAAAACCAGAACAGAGAGAAACAGAAGTGCACAGGACAGACAGGAGGGGGAAAAGTAACCAAAAGCATCACACTTTTCAAAAACCCAGGATGCTAGTCTGGCTTTTCTGCTATTTGGAGTTGTTTGCTAGCAAGACAAGGAATTATGAATTAGTGTGTTTCTGAACAAAGAGTCTGTCTGAGCAGTCAAGCTCAGTTCCTAGTCTCTCCCTGCTAGGATGTGGCACTGGGGAGGTGGTGAAAAAAAGACCACGAGAAACTGAAAGTGCCTTAGGAACCAGAGGTGAGCTGTTGTTAGAAAATTCTCCATAGTAGCTCTCAGGGATTAAATACTTTCAATTTCAGAATGCTAACTTGTGTTGAAATAATAGAATGACAAATTATTTTACAGTATCTTCTCTGCAGTGAAAATCAAAATGTGGTAACCAATGGCATAATATAATGAGAGAGATTTATGTCTGTTGTAGCTAAAACTGGAACATCTTAACAAAATTATTGTTTGGGAAGGCAAAACACACACACAAAAAATAGATTTTAAAGGGAAAATAATTTTCTCTGTTGTTAGACGTCAGATGAATGGGCAAACCTGCTAATTCTAGGATTTGTGTATTTTTTTGAATCTACATCTGTTACAGTGATTTAAAATAATACTTTCTTTGAATAGAACATTTCATCAATTTCACAGTGGCTAAAAAAGAGACTTACTTATATGATGCACTTCAGTGTTGCCATAAAAACTGAATACATTAGAACCACAGACAGAGCATTCTCCTGTGAGTTCACACTGAAAGCACACTGCAGCAACCCTAACCTGACTCGCTGTATCTTCAGAATTATTTCTGAAATAATCGTATTTTGATCCAGGTACACAGAAAAACTGAAAAAGCCAGTAGGATGCAGATCAAAATTTATGCCAAACGTCCCTCCCAGCTTCAGCACTGCAGTTCTACTGGAGCCAGAGGGACTAGGAAGAAAGCATCAGCTTTGTGTATTTTTCATCCTGCCTTGAGGCAGATTGTGAATCTCTGCTCTACCTCTGACAATAATCATGACTGTTCACCCTGTTAAGCATTGCTATCAGAACAGTTCTTCTAAAATGTAACTTTTGGTCATTGGGAGACAGAATATGACACTCTAACTTTACATCAAAGAAAGTATGTGAGCACTCCAATTGTGAGAATAATTTGGAATCCCCTGCCTCATTCATTGCATTCAAGGTACCAAAGAGTTTCCCTAGAGAAATGTGGTATGCTTGTTATCACAGTTTTCTCCCAGTGGCCTGGGACAACTGACCTACCATAGCCCTTCTTGGGCCACCTCATTCAAGGCAATACCAATGCACAGCAGTCTCAAAGCCTCTATTTTACCTATACCCTCCGTAGGGCAGCCATCCCTCCAACCTCTGGGTGCATGGGGATGCATCTCGGGCTGGGATGGACTCTCACAGCTAAGATAGCACAATCTGTCGGAGATGTTGCCTGTTGCTGCCTTTCCTACAACAAAGCATGTTTCTGAGGGAATCCCCTGTTTTCTTATAGTCCCCATATTAAGGCCATTTCACTGCAATGCCTTCTTCATCATGTAATTAATCTCTCTGCTGCTGATGGCTAAAGGCTCATGTAAGGAAGAGAGAAATTTCTTGAGCTAGGAGGGGCCAGATTTTTGTATTCACAGAGGATATAGCATAAAAGAACTGTGGACTGATTCAAATGCAACAATAACACAGTTCCTATCTCTCTAGTGTAGCGACTACCTGTCCCACCTGAGGCTGGAGTCATGTTCAGCCTGTTTATGGTACACCCCCTTTTCTAAAGAGAGAGCAATTATGCAAAGAGAAAAGGCAAAGGGGAAAACATTTTAAACTGAGAGAAATAGCAAGCTACAATTGTTTTTTATTCCTAAAACGTTTAATCCCTATACTATTACATATCAAATTCATTCAGTTCTCAATCATGAAAAAAGAAGGTGTTTCACAGTAATAGTGGTCATGGATGAGATGCAACGAACCAACAGCAGTACCCCAGACTTTGACCCAGAGTGTTGAGGAACCAGTGTGATACAAACCATATTGGCGGCAGCAGCAGCAGCCTGGCTTCACATAGGTCTGGTTTTAGGCAAAGTATGCTGCATGCTTACAGTCACTGCTCACAGTCACTACCCAGTGCATCTGCTGCCCTGGGCAAATGCTTATCACATTTCGCCTAGGGCAAGACTTGTCTGGACCTAAGCAATGAAACCCTCTTGCAGTTGAGGAGAAGCAAATGAAAGTCCCCATTGAAGTAATGTATCATGCTGCCAGATTAAAAGTGGGCAAAACCTTGATGACTAATTCACAGCCTGAACTCTCATGTTCAGTACTTCCTGCTGTAGCTGGTCTATTGGAGAACACCACATCTCAGGTCCTAGCTGTGCTGCACAGCAATTTTCAGGCACAGACGAGTTTCATTTGATAGATTTGCTGATGACAGCAGATAAAGCCACAATGGAGAAAGCATGTAAGGAAAGAATAATTTCCCATGTAGTTAATAAGCCACAAATTGACAAACTCCAAATTGATTAAAAGGTTTTTTTGCTTTTTCCCCTCCAATGTCTACGCTACTTTATCCCTTCTCTGTTTCAGGATTATTTCAACTGGAAATCTCATGAAAGTTACTCCCATTTTAGCAAGACTTCAAATGCAAAGCACATCACAGAGGACTGCTTGGGTCTTTTCCTTCCAGAAATGGACATTACAAAAATGGGGACATTGATTCTGTACTCTGAGCCTTCACGGAAAAAGGGAGGTATGTGAATGGGCCTGCAGGGTTACTGGCATAGAAGAAAACTACAGCTGGAGCTACACACCCTCCAAGACTTGACAAGAACCACCTTGGCATACAGAGGAGAGCAGGTAAGAAGCCACAGATTACACGAAGCTTCTGGCTCCTGTTTCTCTAGATGTTAACTACCCAGTGATTCCATGAAACCTCAAAATGACTACTGCTGTTCACTGATGGTGCCTGTTAACAAGCTCCTAATAAAATTAACCTGATATTCAAACATATTCTTTAGTATCATCTTCCCCTCTTTCCTTTGAAAGACACCACCTAGAGTCAATTTGTCATGATTAAACTTGTACCTGTGCTAAGGTTTTAAATGGTGTCAGCCTGGTCTCTGTGTCTTCACAAAGGCTGACTTACTTCTCAAACACCTTGACGTATGGAGAGTTGCTTTCTTTGAAGTCTACGTAGGGCTGGATTTTGGTTCTTTATGAAGTCTACTGGAACTTTGCCATCAGCATCAACGGAGCCAGTTCATGTGTGGATTTCATGTCTACAAACCCTGACAAGGAAAAAAGCTTCTCTACTTCTATTCAAGTGGAAGAAGTTTTCATGCCAACTAGAGAGGGGTTTGGATGTTTTTTCCTTAGATTGGATAGTGTCAGCCATCCTATATGATATTCAACATTGCACTGGCTCCCATATTTCTCAAGTCATGGCATAATAACCAAAATGATTACATAATAGCATTTTGTGTTCGCATAACTCATTGCTATTAAAACTAATAAGCTACACCCTTGCCAATGACATGATTTCTTTTCTGCAGTGCAGCAACTTTGCTTAAAAAAATAAAAGGTAAAAAGCATGATGAGACTTTTTAAGAGGAGGAGAATTAGCCATTAATCTCTGATGGAATGAGATATTGTAGAGCTGCTACTGACATTTGTCTGGGAAGATTTTGCTTAACTAATTCTTGGCTCGACCATTAGTGATATAATGAGTTCATCCCAAACTTGAGGCAAGATTTTTTTTTCCAACATCCTACATCTTGATCTGTGCTGTATGTATACACCCACTGATACATTCACAGATGTCTGTGACAGTAAATTCTATAATTAAGCAAGTCATTGCTGTGTGATGTTCCTGATGATACAGGATATTAATAAATTAAGATGCACATCAAGTAACAAGGATCCACATCCAGCATCATATATTTTCATACTCCTACAAATGCTTAAATACTACATGTTTTACATTGAGAGACAAGTCAGAGCTGACAAAACAGTTTAAAAGCCAACCACGGGTTGGTTTTCCTTCCAGTAATTTCCTAGTAGTTGTTAATTTTGTTTTCCTATGATTCTGTCTCCACATTAATAGTCAGAGATACAGATCTGACATCAGTCTGTATCAACAGTCTCTACAGGAGATAACAAAGATGAAATATTTTCTCTTCATCTATACTCTACTTCATGAACTGGGTATCCACCAGCATGAGGGCACTGACACAGGCTGATAAGAGACTATACAGCCTGTAAGTACTACAGCAGGCCTGATGGTGAGCTGTGTCTGGTTTCTCATGTCACAGGAAGGATCATGCACAAATATGACTTAATGCTACCTTTGTAACTCCTTAATCCTGCAATTAAGTGGTTTAACCATCCCCAGCACAACTTACTTTTCTCCTGCCTAGCAGTCTAGCTCTAGTGAGCTGGGGCAGCTGAGGATTTTGGCAATGCATTAATGTCCTGACTAAATGCTTTATTCTTTGGCAAGGAGACTAGGGAGATTCTATCTTGACATTACAGCACTTTACTCAGGTGTTTCCAAACTGTGAAGGTATTATCCCTTATAAATCAACAAACCTTGGAGATCAGGTAAAGGGACAAACTTAACTAGACCTGTGATTTCTTATTCCTGCATTGAGGTAAAGCAGCAGAGTAGAGCTAAGGATATTTCACAGTAATTTGAGATGGTCAACATTTTCTTGTTTGTTAGAGCCTCTCTGCAGTTACTTTCTGGAGATAATACTGCAGTAGGTCGGTCTTAAGATTTAAATGAGGCATAGGTTGACATTTTGGAAGTGCACCCTGAGGGTCTGGAAGGGCATGGAGGAAAAAGCAAAGATACTGCTTTGTAGAGACTGCCACCAGCAGAAGCTCTGCAGGATCCAGGTGACACTTCTACCACCAGGCTGAGACTGCAAGACCTGATATCCAGAAACACACTCAAGCCCAGCTAGTCATCAACAGCCGTAGATGTTGTGAAAAAACTCTGGTTGCACAGAGGAGATGTCGCCTGAAAAACAGCACTGGAAGGAGGACTTCAACTTTTAACTGAGAAAGAAATGACAACACAACTATTTCCCTTCAGGTCTGTGGTCACAGCCCTTAAGGCTTTCCCTTCCTTAATCAGATCTATCCATGCTATTATTTATTCAGTTTCATTCAAGAAGAGTAATCACAATCTCAAAATTCTGGAAGAGGAAAATTGCACATAGCATTTGCAAACTGTGTGCCTGCCTCCATATGCGTATGTGATATATGTGTATAGGACTGTATGGGTGGAGAACTGGGAAATTTTCTTCCTCTTTTATACGTTTGCTGAAGCTTCTTGATTTATTGAAAGTCACACAGAGCAGGGCATAAAAAATACTGGGCTGGGATTCAGAAAACTTGGATTTAACTAAATTGCCGCCATCACCAAAATACAGAGAAAAGAGAGTCTTTGGCAAACTGCATCACTTGTGCAAGCAATCTGGGAACAAGCAGCAAATCTGTGATAAATCTGGCAAAGCCAACTGGAAGTTAGTCAGCAGACAACTCTGTAGTAAAAAGATCTGGCTTTGTCTTAATACTGTGATATGCTGTTACTGTAACACTTCACTAGAAGAAGCCCTGCTGCCATCTTTGTCAGTCCTTGTAACCCTACATCAAAAAGTATCAGCCCAAAAAGTTTTCCAGAATTCATCAAATCCATGAGCCCAAAGAGCAACTTCAGTTACTTCTGCAAGAGGCACTCATGAAAAAGCAAAATCAAGACTTCTAGCCCGTCGGCTATAAAACAAGGTACACCCTATACAGTATTTGCGATGGAACAGCTAGGGGTTTTTTTATTGTTGAACAAGATTAAGATTGACTTTGGCACATAAAGGATCAACATTCCCCCAAGGACCCCAAGCTAACTTCAGAAGCAGGATACTAGTGCTTATCACCCTTCAGACCATGGCCTCCCTGCTAAAGATTGTCAATAATTAAACAAACTATCTGTTCAGTGATAACTGGACCAATACGACCACTTAATATTATGTTCTCTTTCACATACTAACCTGCATACTCAAGTCATCAAGCAGCAGCAGCATGGTCGAGTTATTATTAATCTGACCAGAATGGAAACAACAATCAAATCCCTTATACGAGAACACTGACTTCCATACAATTTCTTAAAGCTCTTTATTTTTTGGCTTATATCTCATTAGCCTACAAGGTGTTTGTAAAATGATTCATGCACAAGGCAGAAAACTACAAAATTCTGAAGAAAAAGAGTTGAAAGCCCCATTTTTTTAGGAACTTCATCTTGAAAAATCATTTGGAAGCTTTGTCATTTGCCTTCTGGATGTTTTTATTTCTTGATAATACCAGCTTATTATCTAGGTTACCGAAATATACAAATACATCACCCATTTTGGGGTAAGCACCACACAAACACACAATGAATCAACAATCCTTTGTACTAAGGGCTTATATACAAACATGAACACCATGAGAAATTTAAAGGCATATGCCAAAGCTTAACACTATTTGTAGGTAAAATATTAGTAAGAGCCTAGGATATTTCAGCACTATTGCCATCATGTAGTTTAGACTGAACAGCAAGAGCAATGTTTAAATCACAGGAAGCAATTTGGCTAGTCATAATGATCTCAGATACCAAGTATTCTGAACAAAATACTTCGTATCCCAGCAACCCCCAAATTGCTGTTAAAATCTTAATCCTACTGCTTTACATATGATATGAAAACTTGACCTTTTATTCTAATAACACCAGATGAATAGGCTGAAAGGTGCAACAAAATTCAATGCTATCCACATTTAGGAATTAACATTTTTCGTGTTACTAATTAAGGGCATTTAAAAAAACATGCATGTGCATTTATATGGGCATGAATAACTGTGCACACATCCATAAATATTTTTCAGCTCCAGCATCTGTGTGAGCCTTTAGCTAGCCTTATCCTGTCTTAGGTAGTAATGATATCTGCAGAGATAAAGAGTGAACCTTTACAAAGAGAATGCCTTTAATCAGTCTTCTAATCAGAGTTTGAACTAACAAGGAAAGTCTCAGTGCAATCGAGTTAGCTCTTGCTTAACTGCATCTGACATTTTGGAATAGATTAAGTTCTAATGGTCTACGGCAGAGCTTTCTCTTTAGAAACCTTGGGATGTCATTAATAAATATTGGCCATCATATAGGGACTCCACACCTCTGTAGTTGAGACAAAACATCTTATAGGAAATCACTGCCTACTGTGTTGTGAACCACATCAGTGAAGCCAGGCGCAACATCCATCAAAGATTAAAAGAGCAGAAAACGAACACTGCTGTGACCAAACACTTGAAATCATGTGCCGACTGCCACAAACAATTAGAATTCAGCAGGGGTATTCTCAGGCATTCACAAATCATGACTGCAGGAGACCTCAGGAAATGGGGCCACGATTAACCCATCCTGCTGTCCCCAGCCATAACAACGGACTGTTTCGGGGAAGAAGCTGCAAGCTTTCTTGTCATGAAAAAAGACTCATTTTACTGAAATCTCACCTTCTGATCAAGATGTGAAGCCTAGTCTTTTATACACAGAAACTTAGATTTACAGAGAGCAAGAAATTGGAGTGCAATTCTGGTTTTAGAGCAAGGAAGGAGATCTGAGTTAAGGTTCTCATTTGGCAGCAAGAGGAATACCTCAAATGCTGCAGGCTTGGGGATTCCAAGGAAGGCAGCTGCTCTTGTCCTCCAGTGTCTAGTGACAATCCCAACACATCTTTGTGGAGCACCAATAGGCTCCATCTGTTAGGACCCATCTTGTCCTTATAGCAAATCTGTTTACTACAGGAAGATAGGTTGGAGGTGACATTTGCTGATTGTGGGTAGGTAAAAAAAGAACAGAAAGCCCTTCTGAGCAAAAAAGCATGTAAAAAATTGTACAAACTGTAGAATAAAATTCCCAGGTTTGAATAACATAGGACTCACGAAAAAAAACCCCAAAACATAAGGCCAAACCATTTGGAATACTATGTCCATTCACACACAAAATTTGTGTAAAAGCTCCTCTTTTTTTTCTACTTTTTATTTTAAAATGGGTCAGTTGAATTTAGCCCTTTATTCTCAAAACTGCTGCAAGACTCCTTGAGAAAATTTGAGAACTGAACTGGAAACTTTCTTACTTGACATTTGAAAAGGACGTAGAATTGGATTTCCAACAAAACAAAAACCCAAAAAGGGCTGGCCTTGCTGGCTAGGACAGACCCACTATTGAGTACCTGGCACTTGCCTTACTCCATCCAGCCATCTCTCCCACAGCCTCTTTACAGTCTGGTTCATTGTAGGCTCCTCCTGCAATGCCTCAGTAGCTGTAGCTGGCTGCAGACCTGTGCAAGACAGGAGCTCGCAGAGGAAATAGCTTTGTTCCTTCTTGAGAAGTTTTATCTCTTTTAATGTACATTTAAAACTTCCCAACATTCTCACATACAGGCATATTTGTTGGGAAAGGCCTGACATGCTGCCTGAATCCAGCTAGAGCTGAGAGCACCCAGTAACTTAAAGTCAAGTCTTATATGTTTTAAGAGGGCTCTCAGGGCTGGGCAGGCTGAAAAGCAGTGAGTGCCACTGATGTCAGTGCAAGTTTTCCACTGCATGGTGTCAACCTGCTGTTTACAAAGGCACTCACTAGAAAAAATGATCAAATGGTGAGGAGAGATGTAGGCAAAGAATAATTAAATGCAGTAATTTGCTAAAGTGCAAAGGAACATGGACAGGCTTCAACATGCTTCCTATATTGTGAAACACTCAGGCAAATACAGGGTGGCTTGTTTTGAGAACTGCCAATAACTACATTCCACAGATCCACACAAACTAGATGACTAACTGGCAGACAGGATTAGAGTTCTATGGAATTTGCAATTTATGGAAATGAGTACTGTTTATAACTCTTATTCCTACAGTTCATTTATTTATCTTCTAGAAGAGCATTTGATTTTCCACCTATGTCTTTTCCGTTTTTTATACATCTGTTCACTGGGATGTAGGGAAACCGTATCTTTCCAGACCATGAAGATCAATGGGTCTTTCCAGGTTAGTTCTTCATGAGCCACAGGAGTGACAGGACACAGATTCACCCTATTCAGGGAACAAGTATACAGAACACCTGAGATAAGACACCAAGACCTCATTAACTCATTATCAGTTCTTACATTGCACTATGTTGTTCAGATCATTGGCTACACACTGCACAGAGGCAGAGCCTGGGATGAGGGCCAAAACCAGAAGAGCTGGCTAAAATCAGAACAGACTAAAAATGTAACTGACTTCATCATTCTCAAACTCTTCCTGCCTGAGCTGCTTACCTGGAGGCATCTTCATAAGCACCTTCTGAGTTCTACTGATTAGAGCCTGTTAACTCCCCAGCAGCAACATGGTAAAGTCCTCCCACATGTATTATTGCTGCAGAAGGATCACAAAGGAACACCATGGCACCCACTTCCATTGCACAAACAAACCTGATAGCCAGATAGACCAACAGATTTGCCCAGGCTATTTCTTCAAGGGGTACCTACCTCTTCAGACTCCCCTGAACTTGGGATCCTGACATAATAGGCAGGCAGGCTCTATTGTACAGGTCAGGGGCATTTAAAGTTAAATTAAAAGGTAATTATACTGACCTTCCTTAAGTCAATGTTTTTGTGCTTAAAAATCATGCAGATGTTTCTGAAGTTATTGGTGGGGGGAGAGAGGGGGTGTTGAAAAAAACTATTGCATTACATAAAGGGAGTTAGAAGAGGAGAATGAATATTCATGTATGCATTCCTTCCTGGTTGAGTAAAAGGAAAACAGGGTGAACATTCTACTCAGATAGCAGGGTTCACAGGTTTTGGAGTCCAAACCAACTTCCATTCAAATCAATGAGTAGCCACCAGTAGACAGGATTGTAATCAGACCTCAGATTATTATTAATATTGATATACAAAATAATAGTACTGCATAACTGAGCATGGAAAATGAATAATTTTAGTACATGTGTCAGAGGAAAGGTACACAAATTTGTGACTTTCCAATTCATAGGCTCTCATTTCCATATTAAGACAGAACAGTTTGTATTCTGAATAAATGTGTGTTCCCAAGATTTGACATATAAATTTTGTTAAAGCAATAGCCACAGAGGCAAATAGCCAAGTGATAAACTTCCAGACAACTCAAATAGTATTTTATTTGGAGATAGTGTAATGTGAGGTTTCAGTTGGGGGGCTATATTCTCCAGTTCAGTGTCTAAACCAGTTTTTGTTAAACTTGTCAACCTGTACAGATTAATGTAATTTCTACCCAATGATACAGCTGAGCATGAGCAATTCTACCACAGATACTCACATTTCTGCCATTACTGGGAGTGACCAGAATAGTTTTAACAAAAAGTTTTGAATGAAAACAAGTCTATTAAAGAAAAATCTGTTTGAAATATTTTCACTTTCTCATGCTGAAAATCCTAATTTTCAGTCTCTTGGTATTATTTTTTACAACAACAAAATGAAAGTAAGTGAGGGGATTACAGTTTATTTCCATTCATTGTCTGAGGCATTGGAATGGACTGAGCCCTTTAAAGTTCCATTGATTCCCAAACAATCTGTAAACACATGCACTTATACATTAACAACCTGGTTTTCTCTCCCACACAATCATTTCTCATCAATTATTGCCAACATGATTAACGTTTTCCACTTTCCCGCCCCAAACCATATATCTCTTCACTTGCAATTGATCCATTCCAGAGTGTATCAGGAATCCACTACTGCCTCAGGAATATTCCAGGATTTGTTAGAAGACGCTAGAGGACCTGTCTGCTCTTTCTGAAAAATATCACATTTTTCTTGTACTGCCATCTTTCTGCAATGCACTAAGCCAACGAATCCACTTGCATATTGCTCAAAAATCTTTAAGAAGAAAAAAAAATCGAAGTCATAATCTATAATTTAAGATCAAATCATAAAAAGCGTGAAGGAAATTAATAGGCCATTAATTTGGCATTTCTCTGAGACATGGAAATGGCAGGGCTTTATACTTAATCAGTAGGCAGATGGGAGAGGTTTCTTGACACTGTGCAGGTTCACTGTGAAACTCATTGCCACAGGATATGGATCCTTGAAATGCACAATTGAAAAAAAAAAAAAAAAAAAGACAAATCTATGGGGAAAAAAAACCCTCAAGGGCTATTAAACCTACTGACCCAGTCAGCTGCTCCTGGCCAAGCACTGGAATAGTATAGGAGGAAAGCAGTCAATATATTTCTCTTTTACTCCTAAGCATCCATTACTGACCACAGAGAGACAAAGTGCTGGGCTGAAAGGACCTGTGGTGTGCCCAAGCAAGGCTGTTCCCACACAGGCAGATGCCCCACTCCTAGCTGAGGCTGGATTTAATGTCTCATAATAGGGAAGCCGGCCCACAGCAATAGCACAAAAATGCTGAAATTCAGAGACTGTCTTCCAAGCCAAAGATTTCTTACATGCTGCAGTTGAAGTAATGGAAAGGCTGTATAAGCTAGAGAGCATGAGGAAAATTCCTGTACAATGTGCCTCTCCCCACATCTGCCTCGGGCTTTTAAAACTCATTTCCATAGTAATTTCCTTCTCAACTTGACATTACTTTGCTCCTAGTTCAATGAATACTTCTCCTGTTTGGTGAAATTCCTGCTAGGATACAGGATGTAAGCACTTAATACAGTTTGCATTCAAATTATGTTTCTATGCCTTCTTCAGGATACATAGTTTTAAATTCCACAGTATTGGTCAACACCTTAAAGAAAAACAGAATTGCTGAAGCAAATCGTCACTTCCTGGAGTACAGTATGAATTCTCAATTAGGTTATAACTTAACATGTGCCCATGCACATTAAGAGGTAAACAAGGAGCTTACCATGCACTACACAAGAATCAAATCTCAACTGCTGTCCTTGAGTGTAGGCTGCTAAAGCCCAGCCATATCAACTTCTTCCTGATTTCATAAACCAGCATCATTCAGTTGTCACTGGATGTATCAGGAGGGATAGAGATTCTTGCAGCCAAACCCACAACCCATGATCTTACACAGTAGCATAGTTCTCACTGTTGGACAGGCATGTAAATCCATAATATTTCAGCCTGAAAAACTAGACTTGCTCTGAATCTTCCATAGATGCTGCACTTCTGCCTTGGACCTCCCAAATTTCTTTCTTGTAGGACAGTGTTATTTGTTTCTAAGGGAGTCTGAGACAGAAAAGCTTATAAAAAACTATGGAAGCCAAGAAACATCTGGCAGGAGTAGAGCCCAACTACCTGTTTGAGCATTATCAAGAGGATGAAAACTGGGGGCTGCAAAGGACACTACCTGAACCCAAACTTCTCCTGCTTAGTAGTCCCACAAATACTCAGTGTTGGCTGCTCCACTTTGCTGCCTCTCAGCCAGTTCCCAACCAAAAGCTCTGAGTCCCCTCAGATACTCCATCTATTACACTGAAGTCACTGAAAGTCCTGTCAAAGCCCTCTTGAGACTAAGCACAAATCCTTTGCTAAATTGTATATAAAACTGAAAGAAAAACTGAAAAAAAAAAAAGGAAACTAAAAGATTATCTATTTAAGCACTCCAGCTAGAAACAAAGAACAGAAAAACTTACAGCTTATTCCCTCTCTTTCCTGCTCCAGCCATACACTCTTACTCCCTTTGTGTCAGCTATGGTATTCATTTCATTTGTGGAAGAGCTGATTCAGCTCACTAAACCAGCTAAAAAATATCCCAGCCAAGAAACAAACATGTGAATAGAACTCAAACATTAAAAAAAAAAAAAATTCCTTCTGTAAGACATCACTTTGAAAGCAACTGGATTTTGGACTAAGCACAACTTCTTGAGAGTGTCAGCTTTCTGCAGAACAGTTCAGGTTTAACAAAAATGAAGACTGTCTTGAAGTCAATGACAGAAATTCAAAGAAAACATGGAAATCAGCCCCAGAAGGGATGGAATAGCACACTGATCAGTGCTTCCATGAAAGATTTCCTTCTCTTGTTTCCTGAGAGGTCTCCAGGTCGCAAAGTCTGCTATGGCAGAGCATAAGCATGAGCAGAACTATATAGAAAATCCAAGGCACTTGAAACTCTAAACAAACCCAGTGTTTGTTTAAAACTGATGTTAAGAACATTGCTATCAACATCTCTCATCTTCAGAGTGAGAAATCCCATTCCACTTTCTATGGAAGCTATTTCCCTGAAAGAAAGAAGCCCTACAATTATAAACAATACGTATATTTTTTGCATGCCACATAGCAGGCATTGTTCTGAACTTCACAGATTCTGAAGAATGACAGGGCTTACAAACACGGAGCATTCAAGGAAGCATTGATTTGACAGTCACTGCTGTCACTGCTAGCTGTGACTACAGGGCACAGGGAATCTCTCAAGTATACACGACCCAATGTTTGTGGCTGTGTGTGGCAAAGCTCTGTAGGAAGGAAGCACAGTTGCAGTGCAACCCATTCAAAAGCGTTATGAGGAAACATGCCTCCCCCACAGGGGCATCTGGAGTGCAGGGACTTTTTTCCATGGTAAGTCTCCCAGTAGGAGGCACTGACCTGTTTTTATCTGCCATTCATCTTTGGGCCATCTCCTATTCTTTCAGAGCTAAACAAGGATATGCGAAGAGCCAGGATGTTAAAGTAAAAGGACCTAATGCAAATAGCTTTTTTCCCTCCCATCCCATCTGCCACAGACTCGGAACAAGATGTGGTAATAGAGGAACACAGAAAGGTCAGAGGATTTTTGGGGGGGTTTAATGTTCCTGTAGTTGGAATAGCTTGTGAAATGGTCTCAGGGGTCATAACTTAAGCATGACACATAAAAGGTGTACAACTGAGACAAACCAGCGATGCATCTGGTCCAGGATCCTGTCTCTGACAGTGGATAGTATTGGACACTTCCCAGGAAGGGGCAAAAGTGAACAAATTACAAAATTATGTGTGTTTAGCTAGTAGACTGCCTGTTTTAAAGGAAATAGTTCTTTTTGAAAACCACTAGTTAAAGATTGGTCTCAAGCTCAGGGTCCCAGAACTAAAACATATAACAAATACTATGTGCACTATTTTTTAGGAATCAAGTTTTTTAACTCTGTGAGTACTTAATGATTTGAAAAGAAGAGGAAACTTCAAAGTGCACTATTACTTTCTTAGAGTTGCAGACAGCAGCAAAGTGCTGGAAAAGCTGTGTAGGGGCATTTGTAAGTTCATTCCTGGGCCTGATCTAGGCACCTGGGATAATGACATTTGAAATGCAACAATAGCAAGTGGTGTGACTAGAAATATGCCAAGGAAAAGCACATAAAGCCCCACCCCGTGCTGCAAGATGAGCAGGGTTGTTCTGTCACATCGTTACTATGCTGTAACTGGGCTGTATGTGTAAGGCTATATTCTTGTTAGAACATGATCAAGGTCTCAGCCACACTGCATATTTTAATCATGCTGTAATTGCACCAGGGGACAACTGTAGGAAAATCAGGTCCTGCAATACAGACATATTTGAGGTGGAGTCAGACAGAGCAAGAGGATATCCAGGAGTAGAAAAGACAGCACAGTTGAAGTGCCTTAGGGGAACAGACTCATGTCTGCCAGAAAGTCAGAATAGAATGGGACTTGGATAGAAATCCTATTATAGATTTATCAGTGCAGCAGTTTGATACATTTACTTACAGGTATAAATTAATTAAAACTTGCTGTGGTTAAAAATCAGTCAAGTAGATGCCTTTTTGTGGAAGGAAGAGAAGTATGCCCTATAATAACAGCAGTGAGCTATCTCCAAGTCAGCATCAGAGACTTTTGGCTTTCCTTACAACAGTATTCCTCTGGAAAAACACAGGTTTCAATAGCTGGCTATTCCCTTAAAAGCACTGGATCAATCTTTATCAACTTACCTTTACCCAATAGGCTGCTCCTGGTATACCATGGTGCCACTCCTCTCCAGGAAGCTGTTTCTACAAAAAAACATCCCGCAGAAGGGAGTCAGATCAAACAGCCTAACTGTGCTTATAAAGGAAAAAGGGGGAGAAAAAAGGGAGGAAAAAAAGAAAAAGGATACAGAGGTAAAAAATCATATCATACAGGCTAAGAAGGCACTCCTTTGAAATCAATGGAAATTAAATTCTTCAGATGTTGGATCAGGCCAAATGTGCTTTAATTTTATGGTGCTAAGAATTTGACAGGTATCTTTATCCACTGTCATCTCTGTTGACCAGGTGCTTATTCACAAACTTTTCTTCTTTATGTATGTATTTATCCTCACTCTACTAGACAAAAGTTCCATTATTTATCAAGTTGAGATAAAAGTCAGATCTCAGTGTTCAATAAAAATTATAAATAGAGCTAATACATAACCAAACTGCAGCCTTGAGAATTATCTTCAAGTTCCAAAACACACAAACCATCAAGCAGGAAGGAGTCAACAGCACCTGATTTGTCTTCATGCAGCTTTTCAGCTACCCATACTACCCATCTACACAAAGAACTAAATCCAAGTAGTAATGCTATTGTTTTTATGTTAAATGTGGAGAAGTGCAAACATAGGATGCAGGATGACAGACTATGTTAGCAGGAACTTCTGTGTTACTGTGGTCCAGAAGCAAATGCTAACTTAGGAAGTTCAAGCTCCTAAGCAAGAAAAAACTTCAATGTGAGGCTCTTTTCTCACATAGAACATCATTCTTGCTCTTTCCCTACAAATCCATTATTGACCATGGTCTGAGATGGAATTCTGGGACAAACAGGCCTCTTGATCAACCTGACACTGCCACTCCTGTGGTGATAAGTGATATTCATATGGATTTTTAAAGGATATGAAAAGTTCTTCACTCAGCTGAACTTTCTTTGAACAAGAATACAAAGCAAGAAATAAAGATGACAAACAGTGCAGGGCACTTGACACCTTGGCTTTGTATTTTACTACAGATACCAGAAACTGAAGTCACCTACAAATCTCAGAAGAGTCACCCAAGGTTTGCACACTCCCTAAGAAACATCTGAGATACAGTGAAACTTCAAAATAACTTCCCATTATGCCTCCACTTGTGCAGATGCAGACCCAGTTGAGGAACAGAACTCAGAAAGGTATTGCTGCAGAGAAGTAAGCTACATCCAAACATCTTGAGAAGTATCTAGCCTAAGACTGGGAGAAAGAGATTACTCCAATCCTAAACTGCATCCAAGCAGAGTCAGCTTTTGAACTCTTAATCTGAAGGCACATCAGAAGAGGTGTCTAAATTGCAGCCAAAGGTGTGTCAAAGCTCCTTCCTCACTGTCCATGTCAAAGTGAGGTAGAGTCCCTTCCCATACTGGACAAACTTTCAAAAAATTGAAATCAGATAAACCACCAAATTTCAGACTGTTTATCCAAAGCTTGCCTGAATGAGCCAGGTCTCTTTGGCAAGTAAAAATGGGCCTGAATATCTTGCAACAACACCCTTACTTGAAGCAATCAGTCACTTCCAAAAGTTTTGCCTACTCCTGAACAGCATATGAGGGCAGCCATCACAGAGGAGGTAAAGGAAGCACTCGGGAGAAGGTAGAAACCAAAAGCATGTTCAACATGATGGGCAATCATGCCATATACCACGATCCTGTGTCAATGCTGTATTTGATAAAAAAGGTTCCTAAAACTGAAGGGCAGAGGAAAAGAAAAAGAAGAAAAAAATCAGCTTCTGGCCAAAGCTGCACCTACTTTGTGTTGGCTGGAGCAGTCTGCAGCCACCCTTATCTCAAATGCTGAGGTGTAGCTCATGCAGCAAGCACGCCCTGACATGCAGCACACATCAGATCTGAGCATTTGCTTATCAGATCAAAATGAAGCACTGCTTGCTGGGACCTGTAGTCTCTGAAGGCCGTACCTCTTTAAAAAAGACAGACAGCCACAGGGCACATCACAAAACTCTGAGGATTGCATGTGGCCCTCCCACGGTTACTTTCCAACATCATACACTGCCAGAAAAAAGAGATCAGATTTGGAATCTGTGCTGTCAAGGGTACAAAGATTAAAAATGTTATGAAGACATGTTTCTCAGCTTAGGCAAAAGTGAGACAGAAAACACCTGAGATAAGCAGGTCCTTCAGCAGCTACATTGCGCATTTGTCCATTTTTCCACACACGTTAACAAAGCAATAGCCAAGTCTTTCACTGCAACCAATATTGACATAGTACAATGAAATAAAAAAGACGGGTAAGAAAATACCTTTGCTTCCTCAAAAAATGAAACAAGTTTTAATAGCTAATCTGGTCATCTCCTCCTTTCACAACAAAAGAGTTTAATATCACCAGTCCAGAATATTGGACATATGTCTGCCAGTCCTCTGGGTCACAAGCAATAGGACAAAAGGAAATTATCTCGAGTTGCACCAGGGAAAGTTTAGACTGGATATTACAAAATATTTCTTCACAGGAAGGGCTGTTAAGCATTGAAAAAGGCTGCCCAGGGAAGTGGTAGAGTCACCATCCCTGGAGGTATTTAAAAGTGTCAATGATGGGTTACTGGTTGCACTCGATGATCTCAAAGGTCCAACCTAAGTTTTCCAGCCTAAACAATTCTGTGAGTCTATATCTGCATCTCAACTCCTTCTTCTCCAGGTAAATAAGCCCATCACTTGAGTTCAACATCTGGTAGCATTACGTTTGGAGTTGCCAGGAGTTTTTTGGTTTGGTTTGGGTTTTTTTAAACAAGTCCCTTTAGATTTAAACTAGTTTTACATAGATAGCTTGACAGCTTTTGGGATATATTACTTAAGATGCATGGGGCTTTTTACTTACTTTGTGAATAAGAAAATAGAAATATCTAGGGAAAATTTGGTTTGAAGCTTTTCCTCAGTAATCACTATTTAATGCTTAAATGTTTTCCCTTTAAAATGCAAAATTTGGCAGCTATTCCTCTTGTTACTTACTTGAAAAGGCAATGACTTTTCCCAGTAAACCTGCCTTTAATGTAACAATTGAACCACAGATACCATAAAAAAAAAAGCAATCAGGAGTTTGTCAACTGGAGACAGAGCAAGACAGTTTTTCCATGTATACTACAGTCCTACTTTTCCCTTTAGTTCATCTCCTGGCCTCCTCAGTTTCCCCATTCCTGCTGCCTGTGCTTTCACAGAGTTTGGGAATTACAGGGGACCATCAGGAGCCAGTGGCTCAGCCTGCAGCTGTAACATAGGTCAGAGTACTTAAGTCTTTGCTTGTGCTTTTCCTTCCCTGGGTAATAACTACTGTCATCATCTCCCTGTATGCTCAAGCACACTTCTCATTTGAGAGGAATAATTATCAGTAGCCTAATGACATCTACTCCCAGAAAAAGTGCACC
The DNA here is from genome assembly GCA_013397115.1 of Edolisoma coerulescens. Lineage (NCBI taxonomy): Eukaryota > Metazoa > Chordata > Aves > Passeriformes > Campephagidae > Edolisoma > Edolisoma coerulescens. Next base: position 1,125,788 of record VWZW01006798.1, on the reverse strand, counting down.
AGAACAACAAAAATTACATTCACAGCTGCTTTCTTAAATATTTTGACATTTTAGAAGAAAGGGAAAGTCCAGAAAACACAATAAAAATACTATAGTATGACACAGGTTATCATAATCATCAGCATAGTCAATGAGTTTACAATGTCACTCAAGAAATCCAGCCGAAGAACCTCATTAAATAGGTGATCATTTTCTCACAATAACTGCAAGTGTCAGATATATATCTATAAACAAAAATTAGAGGCTTTATCCTTATTCCTTTAGGGCTGGATTCCACATACATGCAATTCCTGATCAACTTTATATGAATTGCATTCATTGACTGGTATGAAAGAAACTCCAGTTCATTTAACAGACATTTCTTATTTGAATAAAATGCCTATTACTATTTATTAATCAGAGATAGTTGAGGAAGAAGAGGAAAATCCTGTGTGGAGAAGCCCATCACGAAATGAAATAGGAATGGTTACATCTATGTCATATAGGCAACACGCACAATTTCCTCTCCAGTTTGTAAGATTAGAAATGCTAAAACAAACATTAGCAAGTGCTCCTAATTTGAATCCAGCCTGGCGAGCTGTTCTAATTGGCAACTGCCAGTTCAGGATTGCACAAGGGTGAAGAATTATATTGTATTTATCAGGTTCCTGATCTCAACAAAGATTTAAAGATGCCACTCAGAGATATTGTGCCTTTTGACATTGCTGAGTACGGTCTTCTCAAAACTGTACAAAAGGACACCATGAACACAGACATTTGAAAACTATTTTTTCCAAGAAACTGGTTAAGGGAGTGAATCACAAAGACACTGATTTGTTTTCCATTTCATTTACTTCAGGAGCTCTTTGTTACACACACAAGCCAGAGACCAGCAGCCACAAGAAAGTGTTGATCTCATTTCTGGGCCAGAAGGTCCAGCTAAGCAGCACCAGATGGCCATTGGAGGCTGTCCAGGCATGCACCAAGGTGGCTTCACCTGGTCCCCAAAAGGCAGTCGAGGGTTTGCTCTGGACAAGAGGAAGGCAGGAGAAAGGATGAATGCAAGCGTCAAGGGCCATGACAAGAAAGGCCGATCAGCCTACATCAAAAAGACAACCTTTGCCTAATGTTAGCCACACAGATTTACTTTCAGTTATAAATCTAACAAATTTCTAGCTACTCACCCCCAAATCTCATCCCTCAGCAAATGGCACCTGATTGCAAGCACATCAGAGAGTCCAAAATAACTATCAATTGATGTTCAGCTGACAGCAAAATCTAATTACTGTCTCTTCTGCAGCATTAGTTTATATCAACACTTTAGAAGATTCAAGACCCTAAACACATTTAAAAAATAAGACTTTATGTACATATAATGCTTTCAAATATTTGTTAAACAGTAGCCATTTCTGTAAGATGTGAAAGGCACTGCACATGCTTTTAATGCTGTACTGTACCAGAGACTTCAGGGGAAGTTTCAGGGGAGAGACTGCACAAACTGACCAGGAACCAAGCCAGAAGGGCAAGTGCTCCCTTTCCTAGTGCTCTGTATGTGCCCTATTGAATGGCACAGCATCCCTCAGCAGCACAATTACATGCATTTTATAGCTTTTAGGAAAGATAAATCACAAGCAAAACTATTTACACCATTCAAATTAACTCATTTAAGGCTATCTCAAGTGTGTTTGTGCTTCTATGCACCAACTTATGTGACTGAAATGCACACAGATTTTCTATAAAAATCAAGGGGAAAACCCTATCAATTAATACTGCCTCATTAAAACTTTTATAACAGCAAATAAGTTGTTTCTGGAAATGAAGCCCTGACTCAGAATATCCATATAAGAACAGAAAGTGCGGTTCTGCACCTAACACTTCACCAGTATTAAGGTCAGTAAAGCAGAAATTGTTTTCGTAAGTTAGTGATCGACATTAAAAATTCAGTATTCAACAGTCCGCACGTTACCCAGTGGAATATAAGACAGAACAGTTATTTCTAAGAGGAAAGGAAAAACATGGTATCTATCATCATTTCTCTGAAGGAAGGATACTATAAAAAATACCTTTCTACATGCCCCAATAAATCCAGTAGCAGATCCATGACTTAAATTTTGCAGTAATACCACAATTGCTACTTTTGTCTAACAAACACTATTTAAATTTCTATTAAGTCGCTGATTGCTCATCTTTTCAGATCGTTAACTGTTAAAGAAAAAGCACCACCTGCAAATGCCTGCAAAAGTAAAGACTGATGAGATAGCCATGGATAGAGATTACCTGTGTGGAAATCCCAAGTTATCTTACATATTTATTAATTTCTAAAGGCTTTCTTTGGATTATTAGTTACTTGCTTCTCCTGTTTAGTTATTTGTTTCTCCTGTTCTCTGCTATGCCCTTTCTGCTGAAGATGATGAGCAACATACCCAAAAATAACCATTCCAGCATTAGGTCTCCTGCCACCTACAGCTGTAAAGAGCTGGCATGCCAGGAGAGCAGGGCCAGTGTTAAAGCTCCCAGCAGCAGTGACGTCCTTGCAGACAGTACTCCCAAAGCTGTCCCCGAAGGGATTGCACATGGTGCCCTCCTGGAAGAGCAAGAAGTTAAGTCACTGCTGTATGTTTGTCCTATGAAAATAATCTGTAATTACTCCTTTTCTTAAAGCTATGGAGACTAGTGTGATACTTTTAGTAGGAGTTCTGGCAACTTTAGGAACTGGGTTCTTTTTACTCGTATGCAGAGGGGAAACAGGGTGGGGATTTATTTCTGTAAGTTCACGTGGGCCAGATGCTAATGAAAAAGCAGGAAAACCAAGAGGATTAGAACTCCTTTATATACCCCATATATACACATCTTTTTATATTCCAGTATTCCCATTAGAAAGTAGTAGTACATCCAGCCATGTGTTTGGGTTTTCTCTCTTTTCAGTGCTCAAGGCAGAGTACCCCAGCCCCCAACTCAGTGCTGGACCCCCTCCCGATCAGAATCCAAACGCACAGAACTGCCTGAGGGACAGATCGCAGCATCTTGCACACAGCAAGCCCATAAACAGATCCATTGCTACATGCTGTCACGTGCCAGGTAAAGTACCTGGCACGTTTGGTGGGGAAGTGAGGGTATTGAGTGAGAAGTGGGAAGCCAGCAGGGCTTTCATCCACATAATGGATAAAAGCAGGGCTGGTAAAAGCTGCCACATTCACTGCAAACTATGTAAAACTCTGGCACAGAGTTGATTGCAAATCTAATGCTCCATGTGCAGGGCTTGGCAAATCTTGGCAAGAAAGCGAATAACTAACTCACTGAGGAAAACAACATTCTCCCTCCTTCTTTCTTTTCCTGATATTTTGCATTATCCTGCCACTGCACTGACACATACTCTGTGTTGCCGCTTTTTATTGGTAAAAGGGTTTGTTCTGAGTTTTAACAGGACAAGCCAGGGCAGTTCATACAGCAAAGCCACCTGCCAGCAAAAATTACATTTCCTCTAACGGTGTTTTTCAAACTTTATCAGGTACTTGGTCTGGTACCTGAACATCAACTGTGACTTTCACTTTTCTTGAAACCCTTGCAGTGCTGAAGGTCTCAAAGGTCAAATTATGCCTGCAGTTACACACACAGTTCATGTTCCACCCACAAATGATACAGGGAAAAACTCAGTGGGGATAGGGGAAATGGAGCAATGTAACAAGCTGTTCTTTGTTACTTCCTTGGGCAATGTGCAAAGCTGGCAGCCAGAAAGTCTATTTTAACTAAGTTTCTTACAAGACTATTTACTCATTTGCTATGATTCAAACAAAGTTCTACAGTCTGTGATAGCCAACATTTTCACAAGTTGTATAAGATTTCTGTACATTCTTCTGTGTTACCTGGGTATACATGCATATGAAGGATCAACTTCGCTTAATTTTTCTTATTCCATGCAGAAGGGAAACACTTTTGCCCCTGCAGCATGAACTTGAGCTTTCTGTCTCTCAGTCAGTCTTACTCCGGAGGCCTGACCCCACACACAGAGAAGAACCGGAGTCAAAGTAAATTAATATTGCTTTCCTTAGGTTCTGCTGAAGACAACCTTTATCTGCAAACAGCTACATCCTCACAAATAATTATTCTCCTACCGTCTCTTGCAGTGGGTTTCAGAAGCAAAGAACAACTGCACATCTTCTGTATTTGATATGAGGGCCTTGTACGAGCTACAGATCAGTTAATCACAGGACACTTTTCTGAATACAATGAAGTGTCCTTTAAAGACTTTAAATTCTTTTAAAGGAATTCAAAGTGAGAGCATAGATGCTCTTCTCACTCTAAGCATGAGAAAGCACCTCGCTTAATTTCTGTTGCACGAACGAAGTCAGGCTCATGACAGGGAAATGGACTCACAGCCTCTTTACCCAAATCTCTCAGCACACAATCAGCCATCCTCTAGGCTGCACAGGATGAGAACATATGCTCTAACTGTATTTGGGGGAAAGAACTCGTTCAGACCACAATATATACATTTTTGTTGCTAGACGTTATGCTCCAAGTTAAAACTGTATTACCAAGAAGACCAAGCCTTATTAATGTAGCTTCAAAACAGAAAAAAAAAAAAAAGAAAAACCCTAGAAACCTCCCAGCAATATTTGTTTAGCAGAACACCTGTGAAAAACATTTATTTTAGGAAGAGACTATGTAAGGTTTCAGACAACTCTCTTAAGTGAAGAGGAAAAAAAATTCTAGCACACTGTTAAAAGTGTCCCCTTCGGTAAGAAACATCACATGCATGGCACCTTAAAAACACGTGAATGCAAACAGCATTAGCTATTTCTTCTAAAAATAAGGCTTGAAGGATAGCTATTTGCCAAAGTAATACCTCTTCCCCTGTTTAAGCCATTTTGAACCATTATTACAGCTGAAAATATTTGACATTTTGTAAAATTATTAAGCATGAATGTTATTTTGCAGACAGCATTAGTGCTGCAGAATGTTGATTGAAACTATCAAAAAAAGAGGCAGATCTTTATCAGATCCCTGGTCGTAGAAGTCAAGATCCTACCAACCACCTAAATATTTTTAAACTACAACAATAAACCATAACAGGGTACACATTCTTAAGATACTGGGATGCAATCCCAAGTAGAAAACTACTCTGGACTACAGTGAGAATTGGGTTAGACTCTTTTTTTGCTCTGAAATGCAAAAATAAAAAGCATCACTATCTTATCATTTGCTAAGAAACATCTTTAAAAATTGCATTAAACTGTAACTTACGAATTTTCGAGTCTTACATGCATATGAATAGTAACAGTGGGGCTAGGTAAAGCACCCTTCCAGGAGAAGCAATCCTGGGCAAAACAAAGACAAAAGAGATAGGAAAGCAATTAATGGATTTTCTCCAACTCACATTTACAAACATCACTGTACTATGCAAACAGAAATTTCTCCAAGGCTTATAACTTGGCTAAATTTGAGGGGTTTTTTACAGGTACAGAATGAGGTACATTAATAATAAAAAAATTGCCCCTTATTCATCAAAAGACATCAGGTGTCTACTCCGCAACATGAACACATTTCAGCTTTGCGAGAAAGTGTTCTGAATTTTTTCCCATGGTTACTGTTGGAGACAACAGAACAGATTTTAGGTGTTGAAAAAATTACAAGCCACAAACCCCAATGTTTCACTAATGTTCAGTTACAAGCATTATTCCTGTAAGTTCTGTAACAGCCAAAAAACCCCTCCATCTTGCTATCAAGCTTTCAAGGACCCAAAATTTAAATAAGAAAACAATTTACATCATTTTGGAATGCTTTTTATTTGTTAATTTATATTTGAAAATGTTAAGTTACATTTCAGATCTTTCCCCCAAACTACATTAGGTATATCAATAAATAAAAAATATGGAAATCAGCATTCCCATAATAAATCTAGATCAAGAACGCCAAGATTAATATTTAATGAGGTAAAATGTGACAATATACAAATAAGTGACTGGAATACTTTAAAAGTTGTGCATAGTGCACATATCTTCTTCATTATTAGATTTTTCTAGAACAGAGAAATTTCTCTCTTTGTTCTGAGAGAGAAAATTAATGTTTATGATATTATTTGTCAATTAAATCGTATCTTAAAACCCATTATTCACAATTCAACCATTATTGAAAAATGGACAGTCTACAGTGCATGTACCCTAGAACTAACAACTACCCTAGAACTAACCTAGCAACATTGATCATATTTTTTGTTTCCAGAGATGTTTGTTCCCAGGTTCCAAATTTAACATGCTGGTCAAACTATCTCTCATTCAATCCTTTTGAGCACAAATATAAAAACCCCACAAACATTTTCACCAAAACCAGAGAAGTTAAACATTGCAAGCTCGGGAATAGCTAAAGTACACAAGGCAGCATTTAAATACTTATTTTCTCATCAGAAAATTTACTCTTTAAACCTTAGTGATGATGATTATTTTTGGGGAGCAAGGAAAGTCTGGAAATGGTTTTCCTTCCAGCTGAAGGAAACTAACTGAACACATGTCTTTCATTTCAAGTTACCATAGGTACTGCAACTAAGGACCATAGAAAAAGCTCCAAGGTCTGCTTTGAGATTGTTCACCAGAACACAGATTTCTCTAATCTCAACTCCCAGGGCAATATCCTGGCTTTATGAACTCAATGGTAAAACTGCTGCTAGTGCAGGAAAGTGAGAAGTTTTCTCAAATGGTCCTTGGGAGACCTTTTGAAGCCTCTGCACCACCTCCTCTTTGAAATGCACTTATCTTAAGCAACATCTTAAGTCCACTCACCTCTTTGTGAGACTGAAATAGTTTAGCTGTTTCTGTCCAATTAGTCCTCTTAACTATACATTTGCTAACAACCATTTGCATTATTCCTTTCAGATTACACTGATGGCTATATTAGAGTCTAGCACCACAGGATGACACTGCACATTTGCAACACACATTTGTCATTCAGAGTTCTTTGTTCCTCAAAGCAGATTTTCCTGTAAAAAACTCTTATATGGTCTCTTCCCTTTTACTCCGTGATTCAGAGGAAAGCCCATCTGATGCAGGTTCTCTCATGGTTCAAATATCATCATATTTTTACCAGTCCCCTGAGATGAGACATTGCTATCACCACAGTTTACCTTCCTGTATGTTTGTCCATGGATCTCAGCCATACCACACCACAGACAGCTGTTCAGTACTTTCCATATTCTATTCTGCAGCAAGAAGCCACTCAGTTCCTGCAGGATTCAAAGACACCTGAAAAAGCAAGAACATCTCCACTAGTGAAAAGCTCCTTAAAAATTAAAGCCTTCCTGCAATGTTCCCAGTGCTGAAGGATCTTGAATGGACCTTGGAAGTTAAGGAGACTGCACAGATAGTGCTTTTTGCCTTCAGATACTGCAGCCGTCAACTCTACAGAAGGATGCCCATTCCCGAGATAACGATTTTATGTTTGCAATGATGGGCTTATGGTTTAGTAATTCTATATATGTGAAAAAGGAATCTGAATTTTATGTCAAACTGCATCAAAACTTCATTTTAGGGGAAAAAATCCCAACAGATTTGTCATGGAATAACAGACAGAGTAAGCTAGAGTCAACATCTTAAAACAACTGGCTTCCAGGTTAGTCACGGTCTGAACATAGATTTTCTTCCAATTTTATTTACAGCTTTTAAGTATTCAGAAACAGTCTCTACTAAAGAACAGTGGAGGGGTTTTTTTCCATCCTAACCAAGAGATTCACAAGGGATTTTTGAAGTCTTTTCTAAAAAACAAGTAAGAGTCAACAGGTCACAGATACCAAGTTGCCCTCTTTCTGCAAAAATGTTAATGCTACTGGTCTACAAGAATATCAAGAAGTTCCTCATTGTACCACATATAAGGCAAAGTCTTTATATTTACTGTTACAAGATAATCAGCTACAGGGCCCTCCAGTACTTTAGAGCAAAAGCACATGAAATTTTTAGCAGCCATTCTCTGGAGGGAAATTTCAAGGTGACTAGAACAGTGCTTTATATGAATAAAAATATGCCTGTAATTAGAACAGACTTCTTATATGATCATTTTGCATTTCTTATTCGTCTTAGCAGATTGCAAGAAAGGTATGGATACTTGAAAAGCACAAAATTATAACTGATGTTATTTTAATTCTGTATTGTAAAGAAACAACATACATCATTCCATTTAGAACTAAAAAGCTACACTACTGCCTCCTTAAAAGTCTGGGCAGCTTTGGCGAGCTATCCACTAGTAAGTAGACAAAAGCATGCACAGAATTCTCAAGTTATTCCTGACTTTCACAGCAGCACTTGAAGATTATCACACAGGATGCACCAAGTGAGTTTATGCAAGAATTTGAGAAGTGAAGAAGACTCAGACAAAAGGGGAAGGGCAAGCTCTCCTTCATGGACTGTCCCATTAAAATTGGCCAGCTAGAGTTTTGAGCCATTCCTATAGGAGTTTGTGACAGTCACCCTGCTCTGGGTGCAGCCAGTGTTTTAGCTGTGGAGCCCACCTGTGTAAGCACGCTCACGCAGCTGGAAACAGCTGCTTTCCCTCAGCTGACAACCAAATCTCTCGGTTCAGTCTCCCCCAGAAGAAACACAGGAAATGCAACCCACCCCTGGCATTGCCTGCACACACAGGAGAGAGGGGGCAGACCCTCCACAGAGTTCCAAGCCATGATTTTTATTTCACCAGAGTGAACTTAACTGGACCCTGGCCAGTCTCATCCTTGAGCCTACCCCCACACAACTGGCTCTGCCACCTCTTCATCAAAGCAGTCCACGATCCACACGGACCCTATCCTGTCTTCAGGTATTATTTGCTTATTAGTAGGTTTGTGTACCTGGGACCTGGCTCTGCTTATGCTATCCCCCAGCTAGGTGGGAGAAAATAAATTAATTTCTGTTTCTGGGGCAGTCAGCCTAGCCAGTCTAACTTGCTTGCTTTCTGCATTTGTGATTTTGTTTTTTAAACATTAATGCTACTAAAACTCACTTTATAAGCAGTATAAAGAAAACTATATAGGCCCTGACCAAGATGCTCTCAATTTCATTGAGAAAGCAGAAGGCTTTGAAGTACCTTTTTAAACTGGATCCAATCTTCACAGATATTCACATGAAATCTCTTTCACAGAAGAAATGAGTAATACGGTACAAGCTACATCTCCTTATAAAATTCAGTATGAAGTAACACATGAAACACTTATCAGAAAACATAAACAAAAATTGCATTATGCAGGTAGGTAATCAGCAGACCTGAAAAAGGGCTTGCAGGTCCAAAAGCTTATCTATTCTCTTTCCTCCCAGTTATATTGGTCAGTCTAATAAGCCAACCTGCTTCTCTCTACAGATTTTCTCCTGCAGAAACTTGGATTTATTTTTTCCAACAATATGCTGGTCATTCCCCCCATGTATAACCCTTTTTAGTTTGTGCAGATCATCCAGATTAAACTCTACCCTGTCACATTGAGGAGAAAATGACATTTTCAGTGAACTTGCAACAAGAGCCAGTCCTGAAGACATGGGATACAACAACCATTGTCTCTCAACTGAGGAAGCAGGTTTTTCCTAATAAGGTTTGTGGATCATAACCAGCTAGATTAAACAGAGACAGACATGAAGGATAACAGGCAGGAAAATGGACCATGAGATAGTGGTTTAAACAGGAATGCTTACACTGGAAGTTGTGCGTGATCGTACACAAAGATTAGAAGATGAAAATTTGTCTAATTCACTGCAGAGGATAAAAAGGGGACAGATCAATATTGTCTGTTCAGGCTACTTCTCTTTCTTGACTTGGGCTTGCTTTACGTACTTGCAATTTTTAAAAAAGTGTATATAGTGAAGCCTTTGAAACCAAGCATATGAAATGCCTCATTTTTTCTGCAAACTTTCTGATGCATCAGGCATTATCATCATAAGTGTAGGACATAATGCTCCGGCTGTGAAGGGAATCTTTTTTCTCTGACTATTTTGCTGTGTCCATCCCTGGAGTTTCATTTGGTCTCTCAAACTACTAAATTAAAGTCTACTTAGTAACAGTGGGAAGATTATTTCTACCAGTCACTGTTCAGTCCAGGCCTTCAGTAAGGTGTTACTGGCAAGGCTGCAAAACCTGAGAATACAAGCTGAGGTATCAGGATCCGTTGCCTCAACACATTTCTTATAGAAATAGTTGGCAATAAAACTCAGCAAACTTAGGAGCAATGCTTGAAAAGAAAAAAGTCTTAAGAAAATTATCTCATAAAAATAGTTATTTCTCTCCCCACACAATTTCACCCACTTCAATCATCATTACTCTGAACTGTAGAACTTAGCAACAAAGCAAATACTTGAGTGACAGCAGAGGGGTGGGGAGCTTATTTATTTATGGTGGTTTTTTTTTTTTAACAGGAAGTTCTGGAATGAAGACTAGTCATTTCAATCTAAGAAATAACTTGTGAGTAAATAGCTACTGGAAGATTTTTCAGGATTTACGGAAGCAACAGTTCTCTACAAAGAGGTAGATTAGAAGGAAGAGGAGACCATCCACAGTGCAGCAGCAGGAAAACATGACTGGGGTCCCTGTCACTCTAGCCTAATACATTAAGTCTGTCATTTTGCAATCAAAAATCGATGACTGCAGTTATGAGTGCTGTCCTGGACCTGCATATTGTGTGAAATTGTCCATAAAATTACTCATGTGCATAAGTAGTCCCACATGGTTCAGTGGGTCTCATTACGTAAGTGTTAGCAGGGGACTTAGGTCAAGATACTGCATTCCTTAAACCAGACAGATTCCCACTGAAGTGATTAGGAGCACTTAATTTGCCAAATAGAAAGAATTCTACAGGTATTTGTTTGAAGTGTGATACAAATTTACTTTAGCCATAGTTGCACCTTTCTCTAATGTTTGCAGGAAAAAGTTGAGTGCAGAGGTATTACTGACCAAAGCAAATTTTAGGCCCATGTTCATAAGTATTTGCCCCAGAAGTTACATTTGTCATCTGACCAAATCATAAGAAAACAACTACTCAAATTTCTGCCTCTCATACACACATTTACTGATTCCCAAGAGCATGTGAGATTTTTGTTAATTTTTATACATACAAAGAAATTGTTGCCCTTTTGGAACTGAAAGGTGGACTACATTCAGTGCCAGGTAAATCACTTGGTTTGATCAGTGAGCACGTGCTGCAACAGTGAAATGTGGTAAATTAAGCAGACATCTGCTAAATCAGCAGCACAGGATTGAACCCTTAGTGTTATTCACTACAAATGGATCTATTGGATTATGGGTCATTAGTTCAATCACTTTTAGCAAGTACAACCAAATTGGAACGTTATTAAACGTTTATCTTAGGGGGCAGATTTACTGGTGAAGATAAGGAGATTGTAGAGACTCCATTAGCATTGCCGATTTCAGCATGCATTCCAGTCATAAGCACCTTTCATTCATAAAAATATCTCTGGAACCCAAAGCATCCTACAGATGTCTGCCTTTACATGCTGGTGACTGCACCGCGGCACCCTCCAGACGCTGACCGGTTATTTCCAATACACATTTTTTGATAACCTCTTGCTGCTTTCCTACTGGATGCTGTCAAGACAGCCGGGGCAAACCTTTTTTAAAAAACGCAAATTAAAAGCTGGATTTCCCAATATTCAGTCAGTCCTAAGGACACTGAGACACTGAGGTTGCTTCTAGCAGCAGGCCGCTCAGTATGGTTTTGAAAACCTGAACAATTACTATATGTCTAAATTTCTTGCTCCCAAGGGGTTTTTTTAACTCTTACCCCGGGTCTCCATGTCTGACTGCTGCTTCTGACCCCCACAGTGGCTAGAAGAGGAAGGCACAAGGCAAAGATCAGGGCCTGCCTGTGAGCCCCTTGGATGACTTAGGAAAAACCAAGACAAAAAAATTCTCCCAGATGTTTTGCAGGTCTTAATCGCAGGTCTTGAAAAGGCACTCCAAACAATCTGTAACACAATGGCACCAACAAAAGCAGCAGAAAGAGATCTCCCTTTACAAGAATGGTTTGTCAGGACAAGGACAGAGAAAGAACATTAGAAGAGAGACTGGAACAATTTACCACATTGGCTGTAGAGAGAAATGGTTCTTACTAATGCGGATGAAGTCATCACCTACCTGCTAAGAAAAAAGGGCAGATACACAAAAGCAGTCTCCTTTCCCTCTGAGGACAATTTGGGTTCTTTAAAACTTTACCTGGGCCCCTCACGTGCCATTCAGAAGTAAGCAATTAACTAAACAGGAGGAGAGTTTTCACCTCTCTGGTCTATTGTTTCAGCCCCTGAAGAAAGTAACATTTGTCACTGCTACGGTTTACACTCCTCCGTATTTGTGGTTTCCACACAAGAAATCCAAATTATTTAAATTTTCATTTATAGGTCGAATTCCAGGAGAAAATAAACACATGAGAAAGGATGGGTTGGGACACTTTTTGTTGCGGGTTCTGAACAAGAATGCAACCACAGGCAGAGTGTAGTTAGCTACCTTTGCCTTACCCTGATTCGATCGTTTCCTCATTGCCTTGAAAGAGGGCTTTATCCTGATTTTAAAAGCTGGGTATGAAAGAAGTAAGAAGCTTACTATAATCTCAAATTCTTTGCATTGATGGGTAAGAACAGGAACGCTGGGCGATAAATAGAAATTGAGCCTCTTTTAGTTATGATTAAAACAACAAATCTCATTCTACCATAACTGATACATGAGTTACAACATCAATAATTGCTTTTGTTACAAAATAATTGTGACAACCAGGTTAAATCAACACTCGAGACTACATGTCAAGTATCTAGAGAGCCAAACTTGGCCCTGATTATTGAAGAAGGACCAAGAACCTGAAAAAGCTTTGTTTCCTAAGAGAGGATCTTGGGCCTTTTCATATCCCTTTGAGTGGATCAAGACTCAGGCAAGTTAGATTGTTATTCCATTTCAAAATCTCAGACCAGTTTTTAAATAGTTACAGAAATACAAAAACTGCACCTTAGCCAACCTTGTGATATGAGGGATAGCTAGCAGAGAAAGAGAACAAACCAAAACACATTTCCCCAGAATCAACTCTTGAAATTCCCCAAAAGGCAGCAGATTTCACTGCTGAAAAGTGCATTTTTATGGAAGGGTGTTGGCTCCGTTATCAACTGCCATGCCCTTACTAGCTCTTAAAAGTAGAACAAATGTTAGGAAAGGTTTTATGACTGAACGGGGAAAGGCAGGAGACAGACTATTAAAAAAAGGCATGGGAAGGAGTTAGCACAGAGCCAAAACAATCTTGCAGCTGCATTACATTATCCCAGTGGGAAGTTGCCAGGCTGGCAGCAAAGTTAAACTCTGCATTCATGAAAGGGAAGCACTGATACCACCAGCTACAACTTGCATTAAATGAGCTTCCCACACCTCAGTGCCAATCCAGCTCAGTCCTGCTCTGCAACAATTTTGCAGTTCCAGCCTTGGGCCTGTTTTACACGTAGGCTGCCAGTCAATCTGAACAAGCTATACATCCAAACAAGCCATACCTCCATGTAATGATTTATAATAAGGCCTCTTTCAGACCATCACAATAAATAGTGAGGATTGTTCTATGTAAGCAACAGCTAGCAGATAGTACTCTGCAATCTGCTTCCCACCCCAACACAGTCTGAATATAAAACTTAAAAGTCTATATCCCAGACAAACTCCCATGTTATTCACACTAATTATTTTACAGTACCACAAATGTACACAGTACTTTCGAAATTATAAAACAGAGACATTTTCTTTTCAAGCTGGGAGAGTTTACCATATCTCAGGGTAACAGCTTTGGAAAGGGAATTTATAGAAGTAACTGGGGTGAGAAAAAACATCTTGGAGAAGTTTCATAAGGTAAAGCAGATCAAGAAGCAGTACCATGGATAAATATCAGAAGGATAGGCTATGCTTAGGGTAAGATATGGCAGAAAGCCTGAAACTTTTTCATGTCTTTGTCAGCATAAGAGAGACTCAGGGTGCCAGCTGAATGTTTTCTTTCATCTGCAACTGTACCACCACGGTCACCCCTCAGACTTTTCAACACTGTCCAAAACCTACCGTTTACAGAGACTGACAGAATTTGTTGAGACCTTCCCTGCTGATGGAATAGTGAAGACATGATGCAAACAGCAGTGTGGAACCACAGAAACATAACCAACATACTTCTAGTTCTTTATTCTTTCACAGAAACGCAGGCTATGGAGTTGGTTTACAGTTGCACAACCCCTCCAGGTTACACAAGCTCTCAGGGAGGAACAGATTTAGGATAATATAAATTTCTCTGCCATTCAATTCAAAGCACTTTAAAAACATTAACAATAACAAACCTTGGGCTATAAAAGCAGACTGTGGATGGGATGACCTCACTAGCAAAATGCAGGTGCATTTGCCGTACAAAATTGCAGCTAATGGTTCACGGTGACATTACACCACCATCCAAAGCCCACAAAAGAATGGCTCTGAGACCACATTCAGGAGCTTTTATTACTTGCAGTTATGAGAACTATTTCTAATAATTCAGATATTAAATACAATTCATAGTGCGTCATGGCTCTGAAACTCTTTTGGTCATCTTCACAGAAAACTCTACAGTTTTTGGAGAGAGCTGCCCAGAAGAAAAGAGTGGGCACGATTTATGTGAGTTAGAGGAACAGGAAAGACTCAAGTCCTCTTCCTCCACAGTGTATCTTCCCACAATCACATAACACTATCATGCAGCTGCAGACTTGTATCAGTCACCAGAACAATAATATTTAGCACTATCAGAATGTAAAGAACAATACAAAATCCAGTTTATGTAGTCTAAACACATGGTTAATATTCCTATAGGGAACAAAGTCCAAAGAAAAGGACACATCTTTAAAATTCCTCACATTGACCCACAGGCCTCAGCTGAGCACTGTTCTTGATGTTTCTGATCTTTGAACAGTCCAGAAAATAGGCCAGAGTTAACTCGTCAGTGCTGGTGAGTTAATCAGTCTTTGGTTATAGTTTCGCACTGTCTCTAAACTCAAGTAGGCATTGCATCTCACTGGCTTACATTAAATACTTTTTCCACAGCTCTTTCAAGTATAAAAATGGGAGGTTTTTATTAATAGATTATTTCAGAGCAGAGTTTCATGCAAGTGGGACTGTATTGCAAACATAGAAGACATGGAGTCCTTCAGCTATAGTGAAGGAAACACATGGTGACACTTTACTGTAGATATCTGTAATATATTGGGTCTCCTGCCTTCATGGGGCAAATGCAGATATGTTTCTTTATCTTCACCCTCTCTTCCACCAGCAAATCCCCACAAAGGTGCAGAACTACCTAGGCGAATGATTTAAACATTTTTCTTAAGAACCACTAGGGAATATTTATTTGCAGACAAAGAAGGTTCCCAGTTGTTCTGCTTTTATCTTCATCTTTCCCTCAACAGCTTTAGCATTTACAACAGAAATTAGTATCTTCTTTTGCTAGGTTCCATGTAGAAGCACAGATTCCCTCTCCAAAGCAATCAGCCACAACACAGTAGTGCTGGGGGAAGAATTTTTTTGAAAAATGATATCTGTACTTTTAGAGCTCTACAAATGAAGATATCACTCATCTGATACACTGTAGGTCAACTCTCCTTAGTGTTCACTCTTCAGCAACTGAAATCACAAGGCATGAAGTCAATAGATATTTAAGCTATTTAAATAGCACCAAGGATAAAGGTCATGCCTCTGATGTGATTTATCTTCACAGGAACCCTACCAAATCTTGGAAACCAGGGCCTTGGAGATAGGAGATTCTGGAGGCTGTATAGATAAGGGGCTGGTGTATTCAAACTACAGATAGCTTTTTCCAGAGTGTATTTAAATAGCTTAGAGCAAGGTCTTAGGTAAAAACAAACAAACAAAAAACCCCAAAAGCTTCCAGCAATGTGATATACTCTGGCAAATGCCCATGAAGTTGTAGAGAATTGCTCTCACCTGTACTGGCTGAGAGGCTGCTGTTTTCCCAACTATTACACAGCAAAGGAAATCAGTAGTCAGATCTTCCAGTAACTGCTGCTTCATGGCAGCTGCAAACTAGCCCAGCAAAACAAACAAAAGCAAAGGTACAAAATAATAATGAGTAGTAATAATAATAAAAATCTTCCAACAAAGTAGCAAATCGAATCACTTATAGGTCAGTCAAACATAAGAACTGATGCCAGTGAGAAAAGGGAGAAGGCAAAGCCTGAAGCTCTCCATAAATATCTCAGGAAACCAGTTCCTAAAGAGGTGGCAGAAATAGGCAACTCCAGCACCACAACTGCACAGCATCATGTAAACATGTCAGCAGATAATTTGGCAAATATTTTTTAAAAGTAGTGAAACCAGATGCACAAAGAAGAAAGTGAGTATCTCCCTGAACTTCTGTGTGCATTACTGTACACGTATGAAAAAACTGCTCACATGACTTCTAAAAGTTTGACCAGTCTTGTGAATTCTGCAACAAAAAGTCTCATTTTTGTTTCAAATTTACTCTATGAAACAGAACTCTGCTTGTGTAACAGACAGCAATAGCACAACTAAAAAATTCCACCTGAGGCCAACTCTGTTCAGCAACTAGAGAGGAAGAGAACTGATTAAAACCATGTTCCCTAAAATCAGAAGTGGTTAGCTGCACATACCAAATAGAACATAGTATCTGTCACAGGCAACTGACCTCAGAACAGGAGAGGGAGCAGGGGAGGTGAACGTAGTTACAACAAAACACACAGTCTGAAGGAAAAAGTGATTTAAGAGCTACTAGAATCACTGGTATTTGTACTGTGGTGAAAAGAACAGCAGACATGGAGCTAAAGCAGATACTAAGGGCACATTCATGCAATCCTGGCACAGATAAACCTGATGATATAATTGGGAGTTCTGCCTATTTTCTTTGAGATCAGTGTCTCAGTAATTTATTAAGCTCTCTTAACCAGTAAGTCCAGATAGGAAGGGTTTCAGATTAATTAACTACAGGTTTAAGCCTGCAAAGGGGCACTCTGCATCTCAGAGACCACCTCACACCAATGCAGGAGGGGAGGTATCTTTTGGGAACAAACATAGGGCCATTACTGACAAATTTGGAAATTTTCCCTGCATTGCCCAAATCTCTGTAGACTGCAGCAAGTACCATTTTTGCTTCTATGGCAGTCAGAAAGCTCTTGAATCATTAACATGGGAATAACAGCATTGCTATTACTCCCAGACATTTCTTTCTTCACTTTCCAATGTTTTCTCTGTGCTATCTGTCATTACCTTGTTTTCTCATTTTCCTTTTGATTAACAATTATTATTCAAGGGCGGAAATGCAGCACAGTCTGAGAATTCATTCAGCATGAATGGAGAGAGACATTTGGTCTAGCAACTTCAGCAGAGGATCAGGAGCCAGGCTGCTTGCAAGACCCAGCCTGACAGTCTCCCTCTTGGTCTTTGCGCAAGTCATTTAAGGTCAAGTATTTTTTCCTTCACACAGCCAAAAGTTCAGTAGGGGGTCAATTCTTTTGGATAAATGAAAGGGTTAACTACACTAACACTGATGTTCCTACCTGTAGCTATGCTGTCTTTGCATGAAGAGCAGATACTTCCTTTACGTTTATCCTCACCACAGTTACAACACAGGAGATTGTGAGCTCAAAAATTTTGTGATCACATCAATGCATAGCATGGCTTTAAAAACACCACAGGCAGGGAAAAGCTGTGTGCACTACATGAGCCGGTCAAGGCAAAATTTGACTTGGATGAGAGCCTTCTCCCAGCATGACTGAAATAAAGGACATTTTTTTTTTCTGATCAGCTCTAGCTGCAAACTTGTGTGTTTGCAAACATCACACAAACCAGACCCCAGCAATAACTAGTGCTGACTGGTTCACCACAGTCATCCCATGAAGACAACTTACTGCTGTTGACATCCAAGTCACACTTCTTCTCCGTCAGTTTTATGGTGTTGGGAGTAAGAAGGAACTCCCACAGAATAGGGCTCTGCAGTGAACAGCATGTGTGGACTCCAGGTACAGTTCCCCAGTGAGGATCCCAGCCTTCCCATCAGATTGCTATATCTTCTCTGCACACACATATGACACACACAGCAGCAATGCTTCTTTCAGCCTGCTTTAGTTCTTCAACTGGATGGAATAATCTTTACTTGTTTAACAATAGAGCTGGGAAAAAGACAATAATTCACTTTAGCGTTAATGTGTTTGTGTTTCTTTTTACCATACAGAAGAGCAGAACCTGACAAAGTAGATCCTTCTCAGGAAATGAGCCAGTTAAAAGTAAATTGTGTGAAATTTAGCCTAATTCATGTGGCACCATGTGTTAGGTGCACGGACCTGTAACTTATTTCTCCCTCATCTTTCTTCTAGGAAACAGGAGCACTGATGCTGAATTCAGAGAGCCTCAAAGTCAGGATGGTCTCTCTCTGGGAATTTCAGATTAATGGAGGATAAAGAGATTAAGTCGGACTTTGGTTCTCTGCTGCATTCCTCTGACATACCACGGATACCTGAGGCAGAACAACAAGGTAGCATCAATCCTGTGAAAGGTGAAAGAGTCACCAGCAGTTCCTAATGTTTATATGCAAGGTGGTACATTTTCAAAGTAATAAGGGTGAAGGAATTTACTTTGTAAGGTGAATAGATCAAGTATGGATTAGACTGAGTTAGCAATATTTTTGCCCTCTATTCCCCTTTTCCCCTAAAACAGATATTATCTTGAGAGGCATTGCTGCACTTTTCTTTCCAGGTTAAGAGAAAAAACAAACAACATCCCATCTTTCAAAGCTTCACTAACAGTCAGGTTTCTTTGCCAAATTTCATTACAAGAACTATGAGCAAACTGAGGGTTCTCCAGGTGCCTTACACCTTCCACTGACTGTTTCAGAACATGGCAAATTTCAGCACTACCACAAAAAAACCTCCACAGATTTGTACCTGTATGTCCATCCCCCCTCCTTTATTCCTCTTCCATGTTCACACTCTGATATTGCTTCTTCAATATATGCCAGCAAAAACATTTATTTGAATGGATTTGAGCTTAAAACTAACAAAGTGAAAAAAAGTAAAGCAAACCTCAAGTAAACCTCAATGCAATTCACTAAAATGCCATATAAACCTTTCAGCTGGACTAAAGGATACAGTATTTTAGTGTCAGCTGCAAAATATTAATGAAAATAACTCTCAAAGAGTTATACTGGAACCCTCTGATCTAAACTGCTACATACTCAAAGCCTTATTGAGAACTGAAATACAGGGACTTTTGAAAACATACTATTTTGCTCCCTTCTGAAAAAGTAAGCAAAATCAGACTTATCTTCCTGGACAAAGTCAGGACCCTACTAAACATCATCCTTAGTACTAATTGAGAGGAGGAAGTTCAGGTACAAGTTTAGAGGGCATTGGCTATTTGGCATTCACTCACCACACAGGCATTAAGCAGAATGTGATTTATTTTATTTTCAAAGCTGAATGAACTGCCATGGAGAAAGGCACCATTACTGTGTGCTAAAAATATCCAAACACAGGGGGAGCACAGAGGAGTTGGTGCACTGGAAATTCATATTCCAACATATTGCACACTAACTTTCCTGTACAGACAAGCCCTTAGACTAATAGGCACCTGGGAGCCTTCAAGTCTGAGTGCCCAATAAATAAAAAGGCTATTTTATTTTATTTTTTTTACTAGTGCTCTGGAACCAAGCTCTGATGTCCCTACTCAGACAATGCTTCCATTGAAATCAAGTCTTGGTCTATTATTAAATACTATTCCTTTTACAGCTGCAAGCTTTCCAGGTTAGAGGATAGGGATTTCATATCAAGTCAAATCACTAATCTCTGTCCAAAGGGAATTGTGCAGGCACTTATTTTGATTTTATATGGGTACCTTGATACTGCTTGATTCAACAGACTTGCGCTGATACCTACTGAAGCAACTCCCTGCACATCCACCAATATCCAACTCAGATAAACTCAGAGCAAAACCAAAGCAAAACAAACAAAAAATATTCAAAGTTAATCTCCTTTTAAAAACTGTTCCAGACTCAGATTTGTTTCGGACAAAGTCAAGGACTGTGTTTGAAAATCATTAACACAGCTTTCGGTTCTACTTTCCCAAGCTATAAGAACACAGTGAACACTCAGAGCAGAAAATGGTGTGTGTTTGAAGGCGCCACTGCACTGAGTTCAAAGTAACTTGAGGCTCAGTTGTGTGAGCTGCTCCCCCCAACCACAGCAATCTCCCATACTGACAGACAAGCTTGAGTAGAGCCCACTGAACTCAGTGAAACACCGCTAGACAAGAAGTTAACTCACTGCCAAGAGTTCACAACCTGATCTATCAATTTCCCAATCACAGTGAGCAGTCCTGTTTTAGGAAACCTGGCTACCCATAGCCAGGCACTACAAGGAATTATCTGCAATTCTGTGCTGCTGCAGGGAAGTGACTGCAGAGGTGAGGCTTAGGATAACAAAGCAGACCTATACAGCATTTGCTTGTTAGCTCTAGCTGCAAGAAGCTGCTCAGATTCTGGCACAAGAACTCCTTGAGGTACCCAGCCAGCATACAAAGGAAACAATCACATCCATGGTACTTTAACTTCCTGCTATACTTTCTGCTTTTTTAGAACGATGGGTCAATGACAAACATTTTCCTTCTAGGTGGTTCACTCAT
The DNA here is from genome assembly GCA_013397115.1 of Edolisoma coerulescens. Lineage (NCBI taxonomy): Eukaryota > Metazoa > Chordata > Aves > Passeriformes > Campephagidae > Edolisoma > Edolisoma coerulescens. The sequence continues at coordinate 1,105,154 of VWZW01006798.1, read as the reverse complement.
TTATAGTGGTGTTCATGGTAAGTTTGACAGCTTTATCTTCTCTCAGCTACTTACAGCTCTGACTCCATTACTTTGAAGTCAGCTTGGATTTGGTTGGAATGAAGTGCAGACATCGGTGACTCAGGCTTAGCATGTCACCTGCATTTGTTATCTTGCAGTAGACAATTTAATCAATTATAGTTTTTTGTCTAGGCACCAGAACAAGACAAAAACACTGATCAGCATTTCACGGGGTTGTTTCTTCACTGCTAGCAGGCCATTTAACATCTGATAGACCATATAAAAAGGTCTTCCCAGGGGCTTAGAGTGTTTGGGCTGTTCTTTTTATAGTGCAGAAGGTCATTAATGAGCAAGCAAAAGCAGTGTGGAAATAGCTAGACCAGTCTTGTTGAGTTAATAAGAAACTGTCATTCTACTTCAGTAGTTTCTCATTAAGCCTAGCAGCGTTCACGTCTAAGGAGAATGATGGTACAAATCTATTTTAATGCTCAATTTAATTCCTCAAGACTTGAATCAAAGAAAGTTTACCCCTCCATTTTTTTCCTTGACTTTATCTGTTCAGCAATTTCTGAGAAAAAACACATTATTTTCTTTACAAATGCAGCTCAAAAGCTGAAATTCATATTTTTTTAAAGAGCTAGATGTACCTTGACTTTTCTGAACAGAAGAACAGTCACCACAAAACAAATTTTGTCCTCCTGTTCTCATAAAACAGTCTATAAAGATAGCCGCCATATTATCATCCCATGCACATTTTCATGGACTAGAGTCTTAAAATAACTTAGTTATTGTGTTTAAGTGTCACACTGAAATTAAATTCTTCATTGCTTAAATAGGATTAAGGAACAGATACCACCTATAACTGAGCAAGAACAGTTTGTCATGCAATGTTAACAATGAAATCAGAAAGCCACTTCTTGCTAAGAACAAGAAAAGCTTTATTAACTCCTTAACTACTCTCCTATGCCCCACTTAATTTTGGTGCTCTGACTAGAATCTTAACTGAGTTCACACGCCTTTGTTGTTACCTTCTGCAGAGGATCAGTTACCTGTTGTTCAGAGCTTTTTTTGCCGGATCCATTTTCTCTTAAGCAGCTTTTACTGCTGTAACTATTCCAAGGAACCGACTTACTAGAAACTCAGCATCACCCAGATGACAAGGAAACACTGCTCAAATGTTTAAAATTATGTGACAGTGATCTTGATGTGATACCAAGGTTCCCCTCAGCCTTGTCATACAGCTCAGTTAAGTGAAGATGTGGGGTAAAAAACATAACATCCTGTTGGAGAATGGCTTGACGGTACAGACAATCTCCGTGCTAAGCAGAGCAGGCCGCACTCCATGTTGCGGACGTGCAGGCCAACATGCTACAGATGAGCAGGCCGGCACAGGCGATTGTGCTGTGCCATGCTGAAAGAGGAATAAAATAGCTGAACTGGCAAGAACACTGTATCCTTGGCAAGACCGTGGGACAAGGAAGAGCCCTGAAGAAAGATACAGCAAGGACAGAACATATGCAGATACGATGCACAAGGCATTTTTACCACTCACACTATACCGATTGTACTTAGTGTGTATAAAAGGCTGCGCTATTTGGGAATAAATTGAAGCTTGCTTTACCAATCATATTGATTGTGTAGCATTCTTCCCGTACCGCCGCAACATCCTTGCTGTCCAGTTGCTGATGCTTGGTCACTGCAGGCTCAGTCTCTTCCTACCATCACCTCAGATCAGGCACAGAAAGCCATGCACACCAATGCAGCATTTGGTTACTTAGGCCTAGCTTCAGGCATATGGAAGTCCAAGAGAAGCGGGAAGGAACAGATTAGAGAGAAGTTCATCAAAGGAAACTGATGGAAAAGAGCCACGTATTCCCTTTTGTACTTTACATGTACAAAACTTTCATGTGTGTATCAGGCCAGAACTGCTAACACTGAGCAACACGACTTCTCTCCTGCTGTTTTGAACACTAAAGAAAACAGTCTAGTGCATTAGTGAGGGAGTTTCATTCTCTTATCTGTTATTCTCCAGCATTTGTTAGCTAAAGCTCTTAACTCTCCTGGCTACCATTGCTCACACCAGGGAAGTTCCTAAAGCACACCTTTTCACACAGCATGGGTTTCATCTCATAGTTGATTTCTCTTTTCTGCACTCCACACATACCGAATTTCTTGTTAGTAAGCCTGTAACGACTGTACATCCCAGCTCTGAAAACTCCCTCCAGGGCTGTTTCCACAGAACTCATTTTTATGTTAGTTTCTTATCCTTTTCTTCTCCTTACAACAACCTTCCAAGAAGTCTCTAGATCTTCCAAGCCAAAGTGATACTTCCTGCAGTGCAGATACTGTGGTAAGGACCTGAAGTTGCTGAAGATTTGAAATCTCGAAACATTAAGGTCATATAAAGGTGAAAAGCATTTAAAAGACTGAAAAAGAGGTGAGAAAGATAAGGTGTATCCCAACACACAAAAATATTGCAGGATCCCAGTAATGTAAATAAACAGTTTTTATTATAGGCCATACTGTTTTTGTGGGATGCTTTAGAAACCCACTGATCTGAGATAACTTAAGAGAAATCTCCCATTATTGTAATTCTTTGAGTGTTTCCCATCATTCACTGTTGCAGATACAGTGCAAGACAACTACAGACTTTTTCCCTCCCAACTACACATTTGCCAGACGAACACTGGTAATTTTCTCATGACTAGTGCTCTTGAAGGTAGTGCAGCTTCCAGGGAGAAGAAAAAGGAAGATGTTAGTTAAATCTATGGTACATAGCCCCCACTACCTTAAAGCAGATTTAGGGCTAGTGTTGGAATCATACCTAGCATTATCACAATCTACTCTGCACCATGTCAAGGCACAGTGGTGACAGCATGAGACCACAGAAGCAGTAGCATGGCTGACAGTAACTACTAAAAAAAGACTTGAACTGCATTTTTTCTGGTGGGGAAGACGGGGGCAGCAAGGCAGCAGAAGTAACATAGCCCCTAACACCAATAAGAACTAAACATCCAGAGCAGCAAGCACACATGCTTTTATTGTTTCTGATACTTTCTGAAGCTGGTCAGCTCTGTGAAAAAGTAATTTATATATTTACTACAATATGAAATAATAAGAAATAAAATGTAAAATATTAGTGAGAAATGTAAAAATATTAGTGAGAATTCATGCAAGGCTTAAGAGCTTCTGAAGGATCAAACAAATGCAAAAAGAAAAAAAAAAGAACATAGTCTCAGGAAGTTTCCTTTTTGTGTTGTGGTTGTCATTGGAAAAAAATACTCATCTTTAAAGTCTTCTCTCCATTTTGGTATTTTTATTACACAGCCTGCATAATATAGGTTTGGCTTTTCTTAGAATATATTGTTGATTCTGGATACCTGAAGTTGTTCTCCTCAAGTCAGTACTCCATATGTAAAGAAGGAACTCTGTTTAGCAGTATGTAGTTTCCTTGCTCTTCCATCTGCACTTTAACCTTTAGTGACAACTGTAAGATATGTCAGCAAAATGCTGTTTTTCATGCTGCCATCACTGCTTCTTTCTTGCTGTCTCATCAGGGCTGGCCTTAGGTTGTACAGGGCTCTACGTGCCAGTATCACACACAAGCTGATATCTGACTCCTTCCTCAATTATCACTGAGTCAATAAAATCGGCCAGCATGGAGGAACTATGCAGGCGTTGCCTCCTTTCTGGAGACAAAGATACTGGAGTTTTTCTCCCTCAGGCAAGAAATGAGAAGTGTGAGATGTGATTTGTGATGAAATTCAGAACCACGCTAAACTTGCCTGGTTTCAGATTTCATTACCCCCACAGTAGAAAGGTTTGGCAAAGTAAGAGATCCTCTGCCAATTAAGAACACATAACATCAAGAATTCAGGAAGCTTCCAGCATGCAGCAAGGTGAGAAATTTCAGCTTCAGTCAAGCTTTCTGCTGAGATTTGTTCAGGCTTTGAATTCTTACAGGGTTTTGCTTACGGACCAAGAAGCTGTCGAGCAACTACACATACCCCAACAAAAGTAAATAGACCCATTTCAGCTTTGCAAATAGTCATGGGTAGCAGAACAGCTGGGAATGCTGTGCTCCTTCTTGGGCTTGCAATAGTCTTATGCCAAAAAGGACTGGTGCACACTCTCAGAAGAAAGCTCAGAGCAGGATGATAGCAACTGCCCCACCTAAGGATGTGCCGTTCTCAACAGCGCTAACATTGTTGTAAGTCTCAGCAGCAACTGACAACATAAGGAAGAACAGTTCATGTGTTGTACTGAACTTAAACCCCACCACATCCAACATCAGTCCCAAGACTTATAACTACATATTTGGAATTCCTGTCTTTCTTTCTCTGCCCTTTCCTGACCACGGCACGTGAGATTGCCCCCATGGTACAAGTTCATTTGAGACAAGCTCTGCACATACCATAGCTAAGTTATCAAAGCCTATACATTGCAGGAAGTATAAAAACAGCAGAGGCCTGGATCTGGGCCTTTAAAGTTATGTGATACTTGTGCAAATTTGTCCGGATATTGTGGGGAGGGGGAGCGGGTCTTCAGAAAGTGAAGCTCCTTCTCTACAAGAATTCTTTTATCTCCTTAAAAATCTACGTGAGCTTTTACAGTAACGCACTTGAGCGTTGTGCCCTGCCAGCAAATTGTACCGTCTGTGCAGCTTTCCACACATCCTTGAAACAATGGCTCTCTCTGCTGGTGCCTTAACATCCTGTACCACAGGCCAGCTCTGCGGGGAAAAACGCTGAATACCCCCAAGCAGAATGGCTTCCTTTTTTCAGGGAAAATCCTGCTCCTTCCTCTCCAGGACTGAAGTTCATTCTTTTAGTATGGGTTTCCCAGGTACTGCCCTAAAACATATATATTGAGAAGACAATCTTCTACTGCCAAAAAATTGCTTACCTCTACAGTTTACTGTCTCGTACTTTCAGCTAAACCTCGCGAGAAAACTGGGGCTTTGTCAGGAAGAGACATAGATTGCTGTTTATAGATCCCTTTGCCTTTTTATTATTAATTTACCCAATAGGTGATGTCTGATAATTGAAATCACCAGTGTTGATCCAGCAACTTCAGTCTGGCTCACAGAACACCTGCAAGCTTGATTGTAAATAAAAAACCCAATCTCTTTACTACTGCTGTTTCATATAAGACTTCAGGACACTTTTTAATTATCATACCATTTAAAGGCTCAATACTGGTTCAAAGATTTGGAAGTACATCTGAACCTCCAATCTTCAATTCCAAAGTATTACCCAAAAGCACTTAAAAGGAGGGAAATCCTATCACTCCCATGGCCAAACTATTGTCACTTTTGCCTCTAGTAAGTCTTTAACCTTAAACCTTATTTAATCTTCATTAAGATATATTAAATAATTATTTTAACCATCCTATACACTGAGGAAAATTAAATTTGATAGGACTATCAAAAATCCATAACTGAAGCCAAAGAGACTGCAACATCAAGTTCCAACTTTCTTTTGGGGTGAGAAAGTTAAATATAATCACCTTCCCCCCCCCCCCCCCCCCAGCATCAAATTTAGAACTAGACTTATTCTCTCATCGTATGGTTTGGCTATTTATTTACTGAGACCAATGACACTGAACCACAGCTGCAGCACAGATGATCAGCAAAGAAAATTATTCTGCACAAATTTGAGTCTGGCCTAACCTGATCAAGAGTTGATCCTCACTTTTAGAGATTCAGACAAGCAAATGGACAGAACAACTGAATGCAGTATTGCACAACTGGAAGCCTGCTTTTGACCATACAACAGACTTTACTAAAAAGATAAAAGTTTACACTGAGACAGAAGGTTTTTATATTTCACTTTCATTTCTGCAAACAAGCCTCAGGTTTCTACTTCACTTGTTTCTTTTCTCGTCAGGCATCTCAGCTTAGTTATTGTTTATCACAGTGTCTTTATTCAGTAAAGTATCTGAATGGAAATTCTCAGCAATGGTACCCTACCAACGGATGCCTCTGAGGCCCATATTCACAGTGAGAAGGGACAGGCACAGCCTCCTATTTCTACAGTCAGACACAGATCCCCTGTCAGGAGTCCTCAGATTAAAACACTTGACTGTGACAGCATCTAATTGCTTTATAGGGTGCTTTGAGAAGACCTCTTGAAACTAGGACTGAGAAAAAAAAAAGAGCAATGTACCATAGAGTCATAGAATGTTTAGGCTGAAAAAGAACATTAAGATCATTTAGTGCAGCCATCAGCCCAACACTAGCAAGTCCACCAGTAAACCATGTCCCTAGGAGCCACATCTACATGCCCTAAGAGTGCTAACTCTCTATACAAAATTCTTACATTTAGGTCCACACCTCTCAGAATCAATTGCCTGCTCTGAACCAATTCACCTTAAGACACAAATCATGGAATAGCTTGGATTGGAAGGAACCTTAAAGATCAGGTAGTTTCAACCCCCCTGCCATGGACAGGGACACTTTCCATGGGATCTGATTACTTAGAGCACCATCCAACCTGGCCTTGAACAGTTCTGTGGGTGGGGCACCCACAACTTGTCTGGACAACCTGTTTCAGTGTCTCACCACTCTCACAGTAGAGAATTTCTTTCCAACATTAAATCTAAACCTACCCTCTTTCAGTTTGAAGGTGTTCCCCCTTATCCTATCACTACATGCCCTGTAAAAAGTCCCTTTCCAGCTCTCTTGTAGGCCCCTTAAGGTACTGGAAGGCTGCTTTAAGGTCTCCACAGAGTCATCTCAGGGAAGCAAAATAAAGCCTTTCACTTTTCTTTTACCGATGCTATTGATTTAAAAATACATCTTTGAGCTATATTCAGGAAATATACACCAAACAGGACTTCACAGAACATTCATACAGAACTTATTAATTAAAGTGTGAAACATCAATATTTGTAGCTTGATCCTCAGAGAAGCTGAGCACTTGCTGCTGCTAAAGTCACTGAAAGCTATGGCTTCACATCTCTCCTAAACTAAAAATAAAAATCAGACCATGAATTTCTAAAATACTTCAAGATCTTTGGATGATAACTATTACAGAAATGAAACTGTAATTATTAAAATATTCACCGTTACTAAATATGCAAAGCACCTGCAAATGAGTCTTTGGATCTCCATCATAGGAAAAGAGAGAATGAAACTCCCCTCACTAATGAGGAGACAAGTGATCTCCAAAGAGAGTAACAGCTACCTGCTAGGCCATTACAATTACACAGGTTGTTGATTAGATGGTACTGACAAAGTATTCTGAAGAGTTTCAGGGCTTACAGATGTGCAAAACATGTAGAGAGGTTAAGGTGGGAGTAAAACAAAACCTCAGGGTGTTTCTGCACCTTCCTCAGCTTCTTCTTAAGTGGAATCAAGTCTAAATTTTGATTGTTAATTTTATTGTTACTCTCTCTGATCTTTCAGTTTTTTAAATACAGGATATAGAGCTTGAATCTGGAACAACAGTTGAGATCTCCCAGCCACCAGGAAATGTAGGAAGCATTTGGAATAAAAACAAGTAACTCTGAAAAGCAGTATACAAGAGTAGAGCAGCCATACCACTGAATGGAGAGCAGGAAAGAAAATACTCAGTTGACAGCAGCTTTGCTCCTATGGCAGCAAAACTTCCCATCCCTTCCCCTGTAATGTCTTTGACTATCTATTTCTGTTTAAAGACTGGTTTCAATCATGGTTCAGACACTGATGGCAATACACTAAGTGCTGTCTGGCTTGTGGTACAGATTCTGTCTGCTTTGTAGCATCAGGATAAAGTTAAGGTGGCAAAACAATCACTCACTTGCAGAAACTGCATACAGTCAACTGTTAAGTGATGTATGTGTACATAGAAGTACAGACACTACTGATTAATTGTAGAACACCTCTGTTCCTTACAACCCCTCCCCAGGACCTGCAGCACTGAAAAAACACAGCTGGAGTAGCAGAGGACAAGCTCTGCCTCCAAGTATATTCTGAGATACCATCAGTTTTCCCCCAGTTGTTGGTCTAACAAGGGATCTTAGGGGTAAAGTGAAGCAGGAGGTCTCAGTGCACAGCACACAGCCTCCCTGGTACGAGAAGGAACTGCAGAAGCAGTTACCCTGAGAGCAAGTAACAGCCAAAACAAAGACCAACTCCCAAAGGGCAAACAGCAATTCTTTGCACAAATCAGTGGACATTGGTTTAGCTCTCAGCATAAAAGCTTAACTGTAATTTACAGAGAAAAAGAGTTTATCTTTTCCTCAGCAATTCTACATCACTGGGAACACAGAGCAACTCGAAGTTCTCTTCATGGCTCAGGTTAAGTTTACATGCAAAAATTTCAGACCCACTAGCACAGTGTGCGTACAACAGTGGACTGCAGCTGTTGTGGTCAAGTCCTAGTGCGCAAATCCTGAAGAGATGAATATTCTCTTATCAGCAACTCATAATGTAACTAACAAATTGGCACAACCATTTCAATTTTACTGTTTGCAAGGAGATAAATCTATACCCCTTATCACCATAGATTACTGCATGGACCTTTTAGTTATCTCAGTGGGAGATATAGCAAGGGCATATAAAAGATTAATATGTTATAGTCAATTTCTTCAAAACCGATTGAAGGAGATGGCCCAGCCCTTGTTATTTCCAGCCCAACTTTATTTCTATGCTTTTGTTAGGTAGTTCCTTGCAAGATAAAAGACCAGGGAAAATTTTTGTATTCAGATATTATTTTGTATTTTTTTGATAGTGGTAATGATCAACTGCTATTAAAACTAATTTCTTTTTTATTAAGCCTCAAACATGATACATCAAGCATCACAGTCAAAATTATTTCAATGACACCGTAGTGGAAGTGGTGGGGGTTTCTTTCTTTTTATTTTGTATTGAAAGTCAAGAACTATATATTGTATTAACAAGCAGACAAATAGCTAGATTTTTTTTTCTCTCCAGACCTCACCTGTAAACCAGAATATCCCTAAGTATGCGTACTAGAGCATGCACTTACAATAAATGTGGTTTGAGGTTATTTAGGCATGTCTGTGTGCATTAGGGTCACACCTGGAAGGAGAAAGTTGGATTTTGTTGGGCCTTGACTGTAGGCAGCAGACTGTGAGAGATGGAGAAAGCTTGCACAAAATTAACCAGCAGGTCAGAGGCAGCATAAAGCTCACAAGTCACCTGTCTCATATTGCAGCTTCTGTCCACTGGATAGCACTGGATAGCATGGCCTTCTACCATTTGTCCCCAGTAGAGGTTAATTGTGAACATTTAATCTAGACAGGCAGCCAAGAGCAGTCAAGCCTTTAGGAGAGCAGTCAAGGCATGAGTAGTGTTGATTAGGACAAGATCATCTGTTCCAGGTTAATAGTTGTCTGCATCAAGGTCTTAATATTTCCCCCCCCACTTTTTCTGTCTACAGTCCTGATGAGGCATTTGATGCATCTTTTTTGACCATAACAAATGAAAATTCAAAATAAGATTCTTGGTGTATTTGATTAACTTAGGTGGAGCAAGAAACAGAAGAGGGGCAGAAAGGCCAAGAATACGCATTTTAAGAGTCACCAAGTTATATCACAGGGGAAATTCTCTTATGAGATTTAGATGAAACCACAACACTTGGGTCCTATTTCTGATTTGTTCTGACACTTTCCTGCACCACAAAAAAAAATTTACATAAATATAAAAACATTGACAGAAAGACCAGATTTACCTCTAGACTGAAATGTTTGTTCTCTGAAGGAACAATCGCCACAGTATCCACAGCATTCCAGTTTTCCCCTGGCTCAGGCCATCTTGCCTCCAACAGCCACCTCAGGCAGCAGCTCCCACACAGCAGCAGGTGGGAGCACAGGGGTTGCGGATATGAGAAATGGTTCTTGCAGGTGTTGGCAGGGACGTGTGCTGAAGAAACTCCCATGAAATGAGGATAAAGCAGAACAAAGACTTACCCAGTGTGTCCTTCCTGGCTGTGGCTACTTCAGCCAGGCAGCTCTGCTGCCAGCATCCACCACCACAACATGGCTGCTGCCTCCTCAGGGCACCTGTACCCACCATGGCGGGACAGCCAGGCTCCCTCTCCTCACAGGTGCTCTCCCAGCCACACTGAGGGACAGCCAGGCTCCCTCTCCTCACAGGAGCTCTCCTAGCTCCCTCAGCACATCCCCACCCTGTCATGAGGCTCCCCCTCAGAGGGGGAGCAGAGGGGCTCTGTCCCAGGGCAGGGCACTGAGAGCCCCTGTCCCCAGCTCCCACTCACCTGATCCCACAGCCTCATCGGCAGCATTGCTCCACACAAGACCTGCCCCTGGGGCTGCCCCACGCCAGANTCCCTCTCCTCACAGGAGCTCTCCCAGCCACACTGAGGGACAGCCAGGCTCCCTCTCCTCACAGGAGCTCTCCCAGCCACACTGAGGGACAGCCAGGCTCCCTCTCCTCACAGGAGCTCTCCCAGCCACACTGAGGGACAGCCAGGTTCCCTCTCCTCACAGGAGCTCTCCCAGCCACACTGAGGGACAGCCAGGCTCCCTCTCCTCACAGGAGCTCTCCTAGCTCCCTCAGCACATCCCCACCCTGTCATGAGGCTCCCCCTCAGAGGGGGAGCAGAGGGGCTCTGTCCCAGGGCAGGGCACTGAGAGCCCCTGTCCCCAGCTCCCACTCACCTGATCCCACAGCCTCATCGGCAGCATTGCTCCACACAAGACCTGCCCCTGGGGCTGCCCCACGCCAGAAGGAGCTCCCCGGCTGCCCCAGCTCATTTTTCACCCCAAGCACAGGTGTAGTCAAGCTCAGGTAACTCCCCTTCTCCTTTACCCTCACTGGCAATAGGATGTGCGTTGGTTTTTCATGTACTTCAGCATCACTCACACAGGCAGGTATGGCATTTCCCTCACACCAGGTATTCTCGGGTGTTTGCTCATCTGCCCCAATTTGATGCTCCCCTGCCAAGTGGCCAAGGCAGCGGCGCTGGGAAGAGACGTGGGAGGGAGCCCGGAGGCGGGCAGAGCCCTCAGCCCACCCATCCTGCTGCCCACTGAGGCGAGGCCCCCAAAACCTGCAATTCCAGGCCTGTAAATACCCAAGACCAGTCTCACAGAAAACCTGGAGCCCAGAAGCACTCCCCAATGCCTTCTTTAAAATTAGAGATGCCACACAGCAAAGTAAAAAAGGCCGTTCAGGTATGCATCTTAAGCCTCTACATCTCCTGGAAAAGTTTTCCTCAGTCCTAGTTTAGAACTCCAGAAATACAGGCTGTCTGTAGCTTTCCCATTTCATCACAGTGATCCTCTAGCTGACCATTCAGCTAACAGAGTTTTATGCTTTTTTAGACCATACCTGTTTCCTCAGTGTCCTCTTTTCTGGGGCTGGAGGAAACCGCTGTACCTGCCCCCTCCCTTACTACAACTTCAAAAAACATTTAGAAAAAATACAGGGAGAAATATAAAGTTGATAGAGGTTCAAGAATACAGCTTAAGTAGCAACATTTTGGGACACTAAATACTAGCAAATTAGCATAAGAGTCATCAGGTATCACAAAGGCAAGTATCTACTGGAAGAAAAAAAAAATAGATGTAAAACATTTACCATACAGAGAAAACATGCACCGTTGGCCACAGTGACCGGAAAACTCCCACAGAAGTCAAAATAACTTTAATAAGTACATAGAGCATATATCTTTCAGAAATTTCAAATCTCAGTTAATAATAGATAAATAATCATTCACAGGATATAATTAATAATGCACTTAAAGTTGACATTCTTGCTCAGATTCCTCCTGAAAAATGCCAAGAAGAGAAATCTGCACAGGAAAGAGAACAAAAAAGGCAGAAAGGCGACATAAGAAGTGAAGAGGAGGAAGGAACAAGAACAGAAATGGAAAAAGAGCAGTAGGAACAAACCGAAAAAGTGAAGGCAGATCTGGAAAAAGAACAACAGAGGAGCACGGAAGTCGGAAGTCGTGGTTAGTGGGGATAATGTTCTCATTTGAGAAGGGAACGTTTGAATGGAATCATGACAGAACTATTGTTGTCTTTGCTTTTCATTTGCAAGCCAGGCACATGCATCCACACCTATCAACGTTTCAGCATGAAAAAACACAGATAACAACAAAGCATCTTCTAACATAACAGAAGACTAACAACACAGAGTGTGAAGAAGCCAGCAAACTGCTCCAGCACTCCCGGGCAAATTCCAAACTAGAGTCTAACAACACAAACTTTTTAATCTCAAATATGTAGATAGATAAAGTTCCATCTTTTAGCAGCATATTAGATTTTTCCTATGTTTAGTATTGCATATATGTCTACTAAATTAACCTAATTTTTTCTAATACTTTCGTCCATTCATCATTACTCTGAATTCTGACTTTTCAAAGTCTTTGTTGATAATGAAAAAAAATCAGTATCAGTGATTCAAAGTCGTTAAACAAATTTAGGTCTTTAACCTATTTGGCCTAGCTTACAGTGAGTTCAAGATGATGATATTCCACACTTTCCATACAACACTAAATCCACTACTGAGCATTTTCCCTGACAAAAACCTCACCATGGTTAGAACTACGTGGCTATAAAGACCTCATAGCAATGTAGGTTATTCCTTAATGATATAAGCATTTTATACTACAAAAAAAACCCAAAACAACAACAAACCAAACATTAAGAGCGCTTTTGCTCTTTACCTCTGCTGACATAGCTTTAGGAAAAAAAAAAACAAACCCAACAAATCCCACAAAAAAAACCCCACCAAATATTTGAGGCAAAGCTCTGGGAAACCGATCAGTATCGGAAGCAAGCTCTGGTGCAATATAATTATCACATTTCTATTCACCTTTTGAAATGTTCTGCTTACACGAAACAGTACATTTGACACCATCTCATCGCTTCGCGTCCATCTGGCAATGTTTCATTGGAACGGCACTGCCCGGGGAGAACAGCGACCTCCTCGGGTGGTCTCGAGGAGCTGCAGCCTGCCTAGAAACGCACTGCAGCGCGTTTTGGGAAAACAGGCATCCCCAAGAACCCGGTTAGTAGAAGTAGCATGTTTTAATCACATGGCTGAAAAGAAAGACTTATAAAACATTTTTTTAAATTAGTGCCATGCCCTTCTTAACTTTATTTCAGGAAAAGCAAATAGGCATTCAAGTCAAACTGCTGGACGAGATGATTGGAAAATACCTGGAACTGCACTCAGTGAGGTGGAAGACCTTTAGTTTTATTTTCCTTAACTTCCCATTCCCGAAATAAGAATATTCCTTTGCTTCATGAACCTCCTTGACTTTCTTTGATCCTCCCTACTCTCAGTGTGAATCCCTCCTGCAAAAATAGCCCATTTTACTGTCATTCTGTTTACATTTATATGTCAGCCAAGGCTTTCCATTGCCTCATTTGTTACATAGCCCAGGTTCTTGTTCTGGGTTTGTGTCCTTGTTACACGAAGATGCATTCCAATTTTTCCTTCCAGCTCTCACTTACTGAACTTTCCTAGCTGTTCCTATGTACTCCTCCATCCCTTCTCTCCAAATCTTTGTCCCATGTAAGCCACATAGCTATATCCCATATCCCTCATGTCCTTCTCAAAAGCACACACGCGAAAAATGTAACACAGGTTTTTGCTCCCTTACAAATAGCGTGAAGGAAAGTAGGCAGTAATTTTTTTTTAATATTCACTTGGCAGAACCAATCAGACATATGCTACATATCAGTAACCAGCACCCATTCTCCCTTTATTCTCAGTTCTCTCCCCTTCACTTTGGCAATCTGTTGAGCTCCTTGGGCTAGGATCTGCTCTTCTGGCAAGAATGCTCAGCAAACCCAAGGTTGCTATAGCAATTAATAATCATTTACGTTTTAGTTTACAGAAACAGAAACTAGAGGAGTGGAGGTGCCATGAGGAGGAGGTGGCAGCAAAGAAGTCACAATTAGAGAAAACAGCACAAGAACATATTTGGCAGCAGCAGCAGGATTACCACAGGAAGCTTCTGCAGTTCCAGAAGAAGCAACAGCTAGAGGAACATGGAGCAGCAGATGGTCTATAGAAAGACTAATGCTTACTTTAGCAGCAGATAGTTCATCAGAATGGATGATTTCTGGTAAAGACATGGCCTGCATGTCTATCTTGAAATTCCTGTGACACTACATCCCAAACTTGCAGTACCTAAGCTGCTTCTCTGTTAAACAGGTATGGTAACAATAGTCCTCTCTGCCACAGTGCCTGCAGCCTGAAAAAAGAGAAATTCCACTGCTTAGCTACGATGCAATGTGCAAGGTGCTGGCAGTAACAACATTCATGCTACATCTGATCATTTGTTTTCATTACATATTTTCTCTGAAAGCCTGACTCCCAGTATCTACAGTTAAAAAAAGAGATTCTAACAAATAGTTACAGAGAAAGGCTTGAACAAAAATCCGATTACAATTTAAGAAAAATTCATTTGAGACAATATTAAATATTGTAATGTCAGTATTATAACAGAATTTTCTTTTTATCTGTAACTGATGAAAAAAGTTATTTCCTAAACAGACAGTAAGTAAACAACTAATAGTTGTTGGTGATGTTTCTAAGAGGCACAAAAATGCAGACAAAAAGAAGGAGCAATGTGATTAGAGGAAGAATGCCAGCAGCCGGTTGACATGGCAGTAGAACACCTGGAATACGAAGGAAAAAACTGAAAAAAGGCAACATATAAGGCTGAGGAGCAAATGAAGAAAGAAGATGCTAGACTACCTCCAGAGGAAGCCAAAACACAAGCACAGCTTTTAAATTTAATCAGGTATGTAGCTATTAATCAAAGAGTGAAGTTAATTTTTTCCTCAGTTAGAACAACACATCTTTACACCTAGTGCCAGCCTATACAAAAATACCTCTGTAGTAGGAGTTCCATCAGTGTAGTTAACACTGGAGAGCACCACTGGTACCTCAGGAGTTAAACTGCCTTCAATCCCAGCCCCAAGACACAATGCCCTTCTTTTACTATTTAACCAGTTTTTCAGTATTTCCCCAAATTGCACCAGCAATTCACATACACCTGTCTTCTCTAATTATTTTAGTGTTTATAACATATTACAGAAAGAAGCCCAACTGGATTTCCCTGAACACCTGAAATTATGGTTACCTCTACACAATCCATCAGAGCAGTCTCCACAGCATGCTTCCACAACTTCCTGCAGCATCTCGGAACACAGGAGCTGGGAGGCTGCACAGTACATATTAAAACATTGCAAATTCCATAACAGTCCTTGTTAAGGGAAGCCTCGGTCAATTTGTGAGCCACAAAACACTGCCAGGGATAAGAGGCCGAGTAACAACCACAGCTGAGCAGCAATCAGCACTTACCACTTGCTCTACTCTTAGTGCTGTGACAGGAGGACATGCTAGCCCACAAGAAAGTATCAGCACAAGCCAACATGTTCTTCCACAGCCTATTCCAAACCTCGCTCAAAGATAACTCCCAGGGGAAGCCCCAGCTCCTGCCCAGCCTCAGTGCTACAGAAGGCACCATATGCACTGTGGCAAAATCAAAGAAAGTGCCAGTGCAACACCAATGAGCTCACCAAGTGCGTATGTGTCAAGTCAATGCACCAGCTTTCTAACCCCAGAAGGAATTCTGTCCTGCATCCACTTTATTAACACTGTTTGGAGGCAAAGAACAAATCTGGAACCACCTCAGCAGTCCAAGGACTGCATGACTAATGGAAGCTACCAGACTGGAACACACTCAGCATGTTTCTCATGCATGGGTGTTTTCTCACGTTCACCTGCTTGAAAAACTAGGCCTGAAAGGAGTATAAAAGAGTAAGAAAATGCTTGGTGCCAGGAGTGGGTCACTGCAGTGAGGTCTTTCAGCTGCACTCCAATTCAAGGATCCAATCTGGCTCAAGAGAGACCTTTTGGCACAGGTCCTGCTCATTCACAAATTTATTCTCCTAGACTGCAGCACTAGTTTGTGTAGACATCCCAATGACAGGAAGTAAAAGCATTCATGTTTGATCAGCCAGTAGAAATGAACCCAGACAGACCTCCCAAGGTGCCAGAATACACATTCTTTGGTCCAATTTGGGTTAAGAGATAAAATAACGAAATCACCAGGTTACAAAAATGTATGAAGACCTCAGTGCTGACTTCCGGAGGAATCCTCCAAAACAATAAATCATAGACATGCTACTGTAAGAAGAGGCTACATTTCAGATTCAGCAATAAAATGACTACAGAGAAACTGTAGCAAGGTAAGTTCTTACCTTCCTTATAAATCAGGTTATTCTCTTTTTTTTTTTGCTTCTCTTAATATTTTCTAGCAAAGTGTAACACTTGTAGATTTAATTCATATTGCAGTTGAGTCTCCTGTGGAGAAGAGTAATCAATTTTTGCAGTCTCTAAATTGAAGCTGAACTTCATTAGGTACGCATTAAGTACTGGTTTACTGGTTCTAAAAGCAAACCAAAACCAGTTTAAACATCCAGCACAATTCCTACTGGTCTCTGTAGAGTGCTTCAGAGGTTGATTTTCTCATTTAAGAAAATTTACCCCGAACAGCAATAATTCAAGTGTGCACACAGAAGATGCACAGCACAGGTCAACACAAATATTTTAATACTGTATTCTTAAATAATTTCCATTTAAATTAGGAAAAGCTAAAAACTAGTAAACAATTGTAGCACTTCTAAACAATACATGGCTAGTCAAAATTCAGGGCAGAATTCACATTTTAGCATTATCTAACACATTAACTGAAGTCCAAATCCTGCCAACATTTATGCCATTAACTTCAAAAAACCCTAATTTTATCAAACTGGTGATCATGCGGACATGTTTATACTTAGGAGAATACACAAATCCTTTAGGCACAGCAGCTCTGAGAAAAGCTGTTAAGACTGATAGTTCTGTAAGCTGCCTTTCAATAAAGCTTTTATACATCACCATGGTGAGTATTAAATATATTGTCAAAATTCAAAATAAAGTATTAGCTTCCACCTTCTATTCCATAACTGACTCAGTGAAGATGGTTTTATTCTCCCAACTTTCTTTTAAGCACTCAAAACCAACCTTTTTCTAATATACAAGTAAGCAAAGACAGAAAAATTCCAAGAAAAAAAAAAGATTTTCTGTTTTTCTCCAACTTATGAAATCCAACCTCATTTCCAGTCATATCCTTCAAAACTCTAAGTGCTTTAAAACTTCCACTCCAGACCACCTTTTCAGACAGAAATTCTTTGAAGAGCACTAGCTCTTCCAAAAAAAAAGAAAATCAAGTCTAGCTCCTTGACTTCAAAATTCACGTTTTATTTCAACCTATAATTCCCAAGAATGAACTTCTTTAAAAAGGCTACTAGTGCATCTGTGTAACACGTGTCTTCTCATTTTGCACAGAGCTCTCAATACTAATCTTTGAGGCAGAGGACAGTTTGTCCATTATTATTGTTCTATCAAGTTCTATCAGCAAAGACATGACTTTAGACCAGCAGCTCTGTGAGGCTCTTTGAGGCTTCACAACAAGTCTGTGAAAGAGGTCAAATCAGTTTGTCACTGGTTCCACATCCACTCTATAAAGAGATGTATTTTAGGACAAGGTTACAGAACAGAAAGCAATCTTCGCCTTGAGCTTCATCCTACTGAAGCTGCATTTTGCAGAAAACCCTCCTCCACAGTCTCAAGAGAACCAAATGCAGTGCTTCAGCTAGAAGGCTGATATAAATGAGCATATAAAAACAGATTTGGAAGAGGAAAGTGAACAGCTAGAAGCAAAGACAGTCAGGGCAGCAACTAGAGTACGAGCATCAAACCCCAGGGATCTGGATTCAGTTCTCAGCTCTGCTTTCAGCTTCCACAGTGACCCCAGTAAGCTGCACCCCAGTTCCTAAGTTTGCAAAAGAGAGATAATGGGAACCTTCCTACAAAAAAGAGTATTATACAAATTTTAATTTAAAAGATGACCTGATAATAACAAGGCTGTTATATTTCTGGTTTTCTGAAGCAAATGTATTTAGTATTTTAAAAAGGCAACTGGACTTAAGTGCAGAAGAGCCATGTCATTCTACATCATCACAGCAATCCCTCTTTCCTTAAGAACTGAATTACATAAAATAGTTTTAAGAAAACCCCATATTCTGACATTTTGTAAACAAAAATTTTAATCTTTAAAAAATTGCTTAGTGCAACTATGCATACAGAAGTATTACTAAATCAGGAACAGGACATCCACAAGCATGAAAGAAAATGCATGTCTAGCTTTACAGCAAATGCCATTAAAAAAAGTACTAAAACCCTGCTATTTTTTCCAAAGTATGCCAGCACTAAAACGTGTCTTTAACTGAAGCTAGCATTTATATGGAACTTGATTTACCAAACTAGTCCTATTTATCTGCAAAAAAGCTGAAGCAGGGAGAGTACAGAGATCCTCTCTTCACAGTACTCTGCCCATAATCTCCCACCTCAGCTTTCATATCCAGTAACAAGTTCTCAAACTGACCATTTTGTAAACTGTAAGTAGCTGGAACATATAGACCCTGATAATGATGCCAAATGAACTGTCATGACACTTCATGTCATGCATCATAGATTATTTAATAATACCATTGCATATGAAATGTAGACATTAAAAGCCACCTTTATTTACTTCCAAGTTGCATTTTCAGTTTAAATTCTGTGCATGAAGTGAAGATTTATGTAACTGTATGTGAATATTCTCTACCAAGAGCTAGTAGTCTCTAAGAGTCACCTGCAAAACAAGCAGATCAAGTATTTTACTAGGGTAAGTAGAAAAAAAAAATTATGAGGTATATTTACAGAGCACAATTTTTTTCTGCCTTCAACTTATAGTCACTGGAAAAGCATGCCCTAATAATGACTTCTTATGGTTTTGCTCATTTCCAAACATTTGAAAAGAAAATGCAAGTTGTTTATAAAATTGTTTTTCTTGTTTATTTTAAATGAAGCTGGTACAGACAACGTCCATCCAAAACCCACGTCCCAGGCCAAAAGGTACAAACAAGAGTGTCAAAGTAACACCAGTTGGCTGCTGTGAACATTCTTGCATGGATACCTGCGCGTACTAATTGCTATATGAGGTTAAAATGCTTCTGGGCTCTTCCGGTAAGATTTAAAAATCATTAGGGTTTTCAATTTCACGTCTTCAGCAAAGCCATCTCTGGAGCAAGGAACAGATGACAACAGTTCTAGCTTTTCCATTTCCAACTCGGCAATCTTCTTCGTTGGGCCATCAGCACAATTTAAGCAAAATAGCTCTGAGTTATGGATACACAACTTCTCCACAGTTTAGTTCTCTGAAAAACTTCATCTCGCACTGAAAGTTATAGTCCAGGAGTGAGACAGTCACACATCAAAACTTCAGGGCAGATATGGAAGTCATTAAGAACACTCGCCCACCTGGCAGATCTTACAGCCTTCGTGCCCGAAATGCACGAACCCAGTGAACATACAAATGCATGTGAGTACATGTATTCCTAAAGGGGAGGGCAGAAGGGAAGAGGGGAGCAAGGTTGCAGCTGGATCACAGAAGTTCAGCACAATGAAAACAGAAACAATAGTGTATAATGAGCACGAGAATTCAAAATACCAGACGCTTGAAAGTAAACTCCCAGAGATGGGGTGCCAGTTTCAGTGTTGAACACCACATTACAAAAGAACTATTATTTAAAAATAAAAAAGGATTAAGGGGGAAGTAAAACAGAAGGATCTAAACTGTTGAGTGACCCCCCGTCTGTTCCTGATAAACTTCGATCACATCTTCCTCCTCCATCCCCAGCTGTGAGAACAGAGAAAAACAGCAAATAATTGTTATAAATCTGGTGTAATGAAATCAGAGCAGGTCCTAGACAAATTATACAATGCTTTCTTCCTCTGTCCCATCATAATTCATCAAAGGGGTGAAAAAAGTTTCAGTCGCCATCTCACTAGGCAACATTCATGACTTTTAGTCCTTTTTCTTCAGACTTAGGTATTTGAGTCAAAAGCAAAAGCCTTATAGCAAAAATCCACTTGTGGAGCAGTACACATCTGCCTGGAAGTTGCTGCCTTTACCTTTCTCAAAACCCCTTGTTTAGGGGGAACAAGGACATCACCAACATCATAGTGAATGCACCAGCTGTGGAGCCACGTGAATTATATATACTATAGTGCACTACTACCTCACAGCACAGCTTAACACCTACAGCTTGCAACTCAAAGCCTGTTTACAACTATTCTCTCACAGAGAGCAATTTGTTCAATTTCACAGGCAACAAGTTTGATTTTTCAGAAGGTCATTATTATGAGTGTTTCTTCCTGCTTTTTCATAACAATTGGTGGAAGTCACTGGACAGAAGTAACTGTTTTCTGTTTATTTACACTTTGATCTACTAAATGTGAACTAAATACGTATTTATTCCAAAGTCATACTGAAGTTCAAGCTCAACAACTGGAAGGTTCCCTTCATGTTTCTCCCCCCTCTAGTAAGCAGTGACTACACCCTCCTTTCTGAGGCATTAGACATGGAGGTCCAATCGGTCACTTTCCAAACTGCCTATCTGCCTTACTAAAAGATCCCAGTAAGAGAAATCAAACTATATTTCTAGAAAGAAACTCACCTCCTTGGGGGTATGATTATCAGTAATTCTCTGACCCTCGAAGAGAAACCTGAGTGAATTCATTGGAACACCCTAAAAAAAGAAACATGTATAAGAAAAAAACCCAACTTACTGAATCTTGTATGGGCTTACAAGAAAAAACACTTTAAATAAAACCAACATATGAAAGTCACAAAAGAGTGTTAGTTCCTCTCACACAGGGAGCTCAGCTATTCTGCTGTACTTATGTAGACTACAAAGCAGTGATTCAGAAAGCATGAGAGCTCCAAAATGCATGTTTATTCCAGAGTCCCACTGGAGTTCTAGCTCAACAACTTGGAAGTTTCCTTAGCTTATTTAACTTGTCTTTATTTATAAATTAAGTACTGACTATACCTCCCTCCCAATATATCATTACACATGTTTTTTTCTGAACTGCCTATCAGCCTTATTTAAGGATCCTAAGACAACAAGAGGAGCATGATGTTTACTTCATGAACTCCTACCCTTACTTTCCTAATCTTCTATGGCTATAGGAAGGAATTGCAACCTTTACCATTATCAATTCTGCAAATGCTCAGCACTGGGAACAAGAAAGAGCAGAGCTGAGGGGGAGAAAAAGGAACAGCATTCAAACAAGGAGAAACAAACATCCCAAAGGCAAACAGAGTTAAAGTATGTTTGTTGCACAGTGTGCCCATGTTCTGGCAGAATGTCATATGTCACATCAATAGATAAGGCAAACACCTCATCTTTTCCTTCTCTTTCAAGTTATGAGCATAACAAACTCATGTGAAATATGACACAGTTTGTACATCAATTAGCTCTCAAATACTGCTTGCAAATAACTAGGCAGAAAATTTTCTCAGGTAAGGACAGATCTTCACACTGTTTCAACGATCCCTCTGGCCAATGTGGAAGAAATGTTCATGGTCCCTTTACCAGAGAAAGGCTACTTGACACCAAAAACTGCACTGACTGCTGCTGAAGGAAATATAGACCCTCCAGAATTCAGCTCAGGAGATAAAGGTCTGTTCATTTGAATTATTTATTTCTTAAAGAAAGAATTCCACACGTGCATTTTCGTTAGTCAGTAAGACTGCTGCATGAATTATTTTCAAGATTTTTTTTAAAATTTCAGGTTATTTTAAAATGAATCATGATTTTAATCATTTGGATTTGACTACAAACTTATCTGGAGTTTGATCTTTTCTTTCCTCCTACTCCAGAAAGATAGCAAAAAGAACACATTTCACAAAAGAACACTTCAATGACAAGTTCAGCTTGTCTCAAAGTATTAGGAAAAAAGCCCCTAAAGTATTATTACTTATGATTATATCTCCTGAAGTGAACTCCAACACACTTATCCAAGAAAAGGCCACACAAGGCATCTATCCCCAAAGCTGAGGGCAAACTAGGCCACGGCTTCTGGAAATAGCAGCTGTGAATCCACAATATCTGCCAGAGAACCTGGAAGTGAAGATATATTTTTGTTCTGTAACAGTTGTTACTATTTACCTACATCCACAATTAATATTGCAGATTTCTTTAACTGAGGGTAGAACAGCCAGAGTTACTTGATTACCATGTTAATGGCTGTAGCAATGCCTGAGGCCGCCCTCATCCTATGGTGCAGTGTTCTACGGCTTCAAGCCAATTTTGCTTGGAAACAAAGAATTTTAAAGTAACTATAAATGCATACCTGGGCATTTTAAAACAAATTCTGTGTTTTCTGAGAAGCCACTACATATTTTTAAACAGTAATTTTAACTTACTACAAACTTCACAATTGTCTTACCATAAGAATCACTTTTACTTGTCAAAAGAAACAAGGAGATCTCAGATACCTCAAATGTCTTTATTTGAAAGAACAGTGAGAAAAGTGGTTTGGTTTTTTTTTTAAAGAACATCATTGTTTTACAAACCTGTCTTTGACAGTATGATTCTTTGAGTTTCTTGAGGTGTGTTGTCATTTTCACCTTGAAGTGAATTTCACTGCTGTCCTAAGGACAGAAAAGAAAAAAAATTTACTCTCCTTGTAGTAACTGCTAACTTCACCTATGTTATTTTTAAGTATTT
The DNA here is from genome assembly GCA_013397115.1 of Edolisoma coerulescens. Taxonomy (NCBI): domain Eukaryota; kingdom Metazoa; phylum Chordata; class Aves; order Passeriformes; family Campephagidae; genus Edolisoma; species Edolisoma coerulescens. The sequence continues at coordinate 1,082,555 of VWZW01006798.1, read as the reverse complement.
CATTAAGAAAAAACTTACATGAAACATGGAATGCAATTTAACTATCACCATGCATACCTTGGTGCATCACAACATGAACCTCCAGGATGATTTATCTGTCACTAAATTCACTATGTACTTCCACAGGAAGCTCTTTTTTAAAAAAACAGATGGCATAGTATAGCCTTAGGCTCAACATGGAGGTTTTGGATTTAAAATGACTAAAACCCATCCATAGTTCAGTCTGTGCTTCCATCTTTACCCAGATGATATACTTATGCAGGGGATTTCTGCTCTAAGATTCCTAAAGAGACAAGTTAAAGCTTGCACTTCAAAATATATACGAAACCTCGTTCAATTAGAGTAATTATCTAGAAGTTAGGATACAGGCAGACTTGGCAACACAAGACTAACCTAAGGAGAAATCTCAAGTCCCATTATTCTGTAGTTGTTCCCACCAGCCATAAGACACAATTAGCTGCAACTGTCAAAATGGCTACAGATTAAACAGATTGCAAGAGGTTCTGTGCAAAAGCCATGTGGGCCACTTTCAACTTTTCAGTGTGTTTTCCTAATTGCTGACTGGGCCAGCAAAAGGTAAGGTAGTTTCTGTTAGTCCTACTTTAACGTCATCTGTCTCCACCCAACTGCAGCAAACAATACTACTCCAACAAACAATCCTAGTTAAGTCATCTGAGCTAGGGGTTCTTTGCACAGAAGATTCCAACATTCTCAACATTCCCATTCCAACATAGCTGGAATACAGACTTCTAATCCACCATTAATCTGGTTGCTACATCTACCAACAAGGCAGCCAACAGAATCCTTTTCCTATCACTGAAAAAGAAAGGTAACCTCATGCCTAGGGTACTACACAAACTCTGAAGATCTGAATTTATCAAGTTTGCCACTTACTTCATTCATACCCTTGGATAATTTAATCCCTCAATGCATCAAAAAAAGCACACTAGAGTATACTAACACACATCACTAGCAACTGGAAGTGGTTTATGGCAGGGGAGGATCCACACTGAAGAACTGAAAGTATCAATTTTCATTTGGTCATTTCTACGATACAAAAAGCCACACTTCCATCAAATGTCAACAAGCAATTACGTAAAAAACTCACCTGCCCAATGACTTTGAGTTTAATGTACTCCCCTTCTTTCTTATCTCCTAAGTCCTCAGCTGAAGGTTTTGCTTCCTGCAAGAAAAACATAAAAAAACCTGATCAGTTCAGCACTTCATTATTTTCGCTGGACAGTATGGCAGCTGTCATCCTCTTTATTGCATGAAATCAGACTACTCAAGTTGTCTTCTTTCTTTCTCCGTGTATGCACAAAAATAACAGCAACATAGTATTATGAAAGGTTGTCTGTCTACCTGTGAGAAGTTTAATTAATGGGAGAGAAGAAACACCATAAAGAACATAAGAGATGAGAGAAGAATCATTTGGAAATAGATGACATACAAAAATAAGAAGTATGATTTTATACCTCTAACTCCTAGACAACAAACAAGCTGCAAAGAAACCCACAAGAAGTGTACTAAGAGGCTCAGGTATTTGACAGAAAAAAAGAACATTGTGAGGAGAGTAAACAGAAAGCACTTGTGACACCCATCAACTTAAAGAGGGTGAACCATGCAAACATTTTTCAACCCACTGCATCAAAGGCAGTCCTTATTTCAAAAAGCTGGTCAGCTACCTTCTTTTCTATGACAACAAAAGAGCTTCCTTCTAACACGTTTGTTTTTAAGACCACAATACTTAAAAGTTTTAAAAGTTGCAGTTCCAAGCACTATCATGTTTTGATATCTTTCCAGGATAAGAATTAACTGTACAGACAAGTTTGATTCAACAACTTGAGCACTAAAGCTCATCAAAAGGGTTTAAGTGTTATACACTCTAAGACATTAATTAAGGACATCAGAGTTTTCATGTTACCGGTTGATGGATGAAACAAGTGAGAAATCAGGTACTATTAACCCCATTCCTTGCCTGTCACTACATATCCTGGATCAGGCCTTTAGTTATGTTCCACTGCAGCACAAAGGGATTTTACACAGACATCAAGTCTAGATGGTGCTCAATGAAGAATTGTTCCCAAGTAGTCATAAACACAGATACCCTGCTGATTGTGTTTGAAATCTTCCTTTTATATTTTACTGCTTAACATTGTAGACAAAATAAACAAAATATGTACAGGTGCCTACCACAGGCTTTCTCCCACCCCTAGAGGGACTTTTTGCTAAGAGTACAGAAATATCCTTTGTATGGCTGGACTTGAAATTTAGGATCAAGTGCCAAAAACACATACTAACCTTCTCTATGAAGTCCATCCAGATAGGTCTCTATCTCCAAATTAAAACAATTTTAAGCTTTTTTCCCCTCCTCCTTAAAGAGGTTAAACACACACAACTTCTTTGAACGTTAAAAGTTCACGGAAAGGCACAGGGCAAGTCTGCAAACACCTTTCCCATCTGTACCAGTCTCAATCTGGAGTAAAGAAAAACAGGAAGTGTTCTTTCTATCAGTTTGCCTCACTGCCTCAACCCAGATCAATTCAGTTTCTACAATGGAAGAAAGTATGAGCCAGAGGCTCCACCTGGTTTGAATACCTTTTTTAATACCCATCTGGGCACAACCTGAACTGCTGGGACTGATTCATCACCCTTCAAGCTCAAATCCAAAAACTGAACCCAAGCTTTCAAGAAGCCTGACACACACAGGCCTTCAAGCAAGTCACTTTAGAAGCGTGAAAGAAGTCTTCACGGGTAACACAGTCAGACCACCTGTGTTCCCCACCAAAGTTTTCCCTAACATATTTGGACTCTAAGCTTCTGGGGCTACTTGCAGGAATAGAAATATACTGGGATTCACTCCTGACCAGAAAGAAAGAAAAATAAGAATCTGCAACTTGTTCTTATAACTTGCACAAACAGCACTTCTAATGTCTTTATGCAGGATTACTAACCTCTAGGAATCAGAGCAAGATTCAGATCTCTACTGATCTGAAGTCTGTAACTTCAAAACTAGCTCCTGTTTCACTATTACTGAAAGAATTTGTAAGAACACTCTGTCCCTTTACATGACATTTCAGGTCAGTCACTGTCTAAATTTACTTTACAAATTGCATGACAGCACATTATCCCAGCACTAGAGGTATCTGTGATAGTTATAGTTCTGTGCATTGTAACAGATCTACCTACTCGGGTTTCCAAACCAAATCATCCTGTACAAGGTATTACTAATTATCATTGCTAGTACAACAGTGCCTCTGACCAATACGAGTGATAAAACTATGATTCATATTTGATTCCTACCCTCAAGGAAAGAGGGCTCTAATATTAAAAACAAGTAGGGAAAGCAGCAAACAGTAGAATAAGCAGAGAGAATTGGAGTTTTCAAACCATAAAGATGCTCGTTTTAAGCCCCACAACCTCTCACCCACAAAATAAGAGGAAAGAAAGCTGTAGCTTCAGGAAAAGAGACATAATACCAAATCAAATGTTGACAGTGCCAATAACCAAAGCTTAATATAGGAGCAAAATATTTTACATCAGGATACAAGACCCAGCAAGTCTGAAAATGCTCTCTGCAGTTTGTCAGTGAACTAAACTACCACCCAATGCCAAAAGGTAAAGGCAACACAGAAACATTTAAGAATAAAGAAAGGAAGGAGATTGCAAAGTTGTTAAAACTACAAGCATTCGTTAACAAAATCCTGGATCAGCAATTTGCAAGAAAGCCTCCAGACTTCTTGCCCTGTGAAAAGAACAGATGCTTAGGGCATCTCATGAAACAGGACATGAAAAAAACCACCATACAAAGAGAACAGAAATTCCACAACATTCCAACTTCTAACTTTTCATTAGATGCCTAAGATTTTAAAGGCTTCTTTGCCGTTTTCCTAAAAAGCACAAAATAAGGCTCCTAGCACTGTCTCACACTTATATAACGACCCTAAAAAGCACACAAAGTTTCTTGGATGAAACACACTGGTATTGCTATTGCAACTAACAAAAACAAAACACACACAAAACAAACACTGTGAGGCAACATATTGCAAGTTTCCTCCTCCAGTTTTCAGAAGTGCTCAAACTTCAATGTCCAACCTTAAAAAAACAAACCCTATACTCAGCATTTTAAAGAAAAATCAACAAAACCAAAATTACTAGAGGAACAGAAGTACAACATACTTCCTAACAACACATATAAAGTCTTACATTTTTTATAGGAGTGGAAAAATACATACAAACTATAGCAGTACATGAACAGATAACATTTAGATTCAAATAAAGCAAAACCAGCATAAGACACTTGAGGGGAGGAGAACACAATTTGTGTTTTGTTTTTGCTTAGATACCAGTAAGCAGCCATGTGGTTTTTTGAAGTCTGCCCTTCTTTCAAGCATTTTTCCTTATCATAAAAGTCAATTTCCCATTGAAAATAAAGTAACAGGGCCCAGTACAGTTCTTTCACTGTAAAGACAAGTCCAAATAATCATAACTGGTGACAAATGATCCACTCTTAACTTAATTCCAGGGCCAAAAAGAATGACACTGCAAGCAATTCATAATTTTAGGCAATCCAGTTATTCCTGTAAGATAGATAAACAGAGGAATGAGATTTACAGTGCTGCATAACCTTACATTATCCTTTTACTTAAGCATCTGTTTAGATCTTGTTGCACAGTCCTGCCAGAAATGAATGACACAACATCTAACAATGTTTTGCTTATCTATTAAAAATGAACAGCAGGGTCCTTATTCACAGACCTTTAAGATATACAGCCACAACAGGTTACCACATACATGGAATTTTACATACTTCAAGCAGTCCCAAAGACAAAATATGTATGTGTTTTAGCAGAACTTGCCTGGAGAAGGATTTACCTAATGAAAGGTGCTATTTGTTAAAACATGCCTTGGTTCACGTATGCAGACAACTACAGAGCAGGTCACGTGAACATCTGTCTATAAAATCTAGTTCAGAATTTGTTGGTGGTTTTTTTTGGTTTTTTTTTAATGCAGTCACTTTCACACATTTTACAACAGGGGCAACGTGTCCTGCTGGGAGCCAGCAATCGCTGCGCTCCTAGATGCCCCTCTCCCAGGCACAGGCACAGACAGGCAGCAGCACCATCGTCAGCTGCATTGTGCTGGAAAGTCGGGGGCGGGGAGGAAGACCACCAGCGCACACAGCGCTGGCTTCTTTTCACCGCTCATACTGCACCAAGGCTACTCCCCAAAGCAGACATGGTATGCACTAAGCTTAGCTTGTCTCTAGGGGCTTTTAATTTCCTGGCTGGCACTAGTACTATTCTTGACTTCACAGCACTACAAGAAACACTTGTAGGTACTGACATAATCATGAGGGTTACACTGCAGAAAACTCGAAGTTAGAAAACAGTGCCCTTTGACGACAAGATAAAAAAATAAAGCAAAACAGAATACAAATCAAAACCGGAACGCTGTTTTAACTTTCCACCAGCAGGTCACATAGCCTAAAGCAATAGTTGTAAGCAAAGCACTGTACACATGCTAGGCCGAGCAACCCAGGAACTTGCGGTACAAGAAACTATTTAAGTCCCCGGCTCAGAAGACAGAAATGACAGGGGCATAACGAGAATATTACAAGGAGAGAAGACAGGACAGAGCCTTGATAAACGACGGGGTGTTTAATACAGGCAAGCAACGCCCAGCTGAGAAAGGAGGGGGAGAAAACCAGGCTTTCGCATTCCTAGGGCGAACAGAGGACCCGGCGAGCCTAGCCTAACCCGCACAAAGCCCGCTCCGGGGGAAGAGCATCCTACCACACACCCGGGAAACGAAAAACGAAAGGAAACAACTGTTGTGCAACACGGCTCACCCCTCGCTGCACTCCCGGGTTTCCAGGGCTGGGGCTGCCCCGGCGGCGATCCCGCTCCGTCCGGACGCCGCCCCGGCCCCCGAGTATCCCTGCCTGGAGCCCGCCCGCGCTCCTCGCGAAACACCCCGAGGGAAGGGGAAAGGCGAATTAAAATGCAGGGAGAGAGGGGCCCGAATTCGGCCGAGGTCGGAGATGGGCATCCACACACAAGCACACCTTACCCTAGGGGAACATTCCCCCCGGCGCCCTCCGGGCGGCCGCGACTCCGCTCGCCCCGGGCCGGGGCTGCCCCGCGGCCGCGAAGAGTGCGGGCGGGGGGGCGCAGGCAGCTCCTCCCGNGGCAGGCTCGGCTGGGCCGCTGCAGGCGCTCCGCTCCTTTCTCTGCCCGCAGCGCAAACACAGGGCCGCGGCACGGGCGGGATTTCCTGTGCGCCTGAGCTCACTTCCCGCCCGGGCTCCGCCCGCGGCCGCTCCCGGCCCTCCGCACGGGGCTGCCGCGGCACCGGGTCCCAGCAGGGCCGCGGCAGAGAGGAGGAGTCGCCGTTGGAAGAAGAGCCGAACGTAAAGGGCACCGCGGCGGCCGCAGCAGCTGGGGCGAGTCCAGCGGAGGCCTCAAAGACGGTTAAGGGCCTGGAGCATCTCTCTTTGTGAGGAGAGACTGCGGGAGCTGGGCCTGTTCAGTCTGGAAAAGACTGAGAGGGGATCTCAGCAATGCATATAAATATCTCAAAGGCGGCTGCCAAGAGGATGGTGCCAGACACTTCTCAGTGGTGCTCAGTGACAGGACAGGACGAGGCGCATAAACTACAACACAAAAAGTTCCACCTCAGCTTGATAAAGAACTGCTTTACGTTGAGGGTGGCAGAGCACTGGAACAGGCTGCCCANCTGCCCAGGGGTCGTGGAGTCCCCCCCTCTGGAGACATTCAACCCCCACCTGGACACGTTCCTGTGTCACCTGCTCCAGGTGACCCTGCCGTGGCAGGGGGGTGGGACTCGATGGTCTCCAGAGGTCCCTTCCAACCATAACAATTCTGTGAAGCTGCATAACCCTTCCCACAACAGCAGATCTTGGGGCAAAAGTCACTGTCATTACGCCTACCTCTAATATCTTGCTAAGGTTTTTACTAAGATAATATTTCACAACAAAACTCACTTTTCTATTTAGGCACACTTTGCCTTTTTTTTTTTTTTTCAGTCATTGCAATCATGCAAGCAATGGGATCCACATACATTAAGCCATTAAGCAAATCCACACCCAGGCAGTTGCATTGGAACAAATTTGCAGTTATGCATCATGTTAGCGCAGAACAGGTGCCCTGCTTTACATTGGGACAGCATGGCTATTCAGAGGCCTGCACAGGAAGCAACACCTACCTAAACAGATTACATTTAGGCTGCAAGCTGTCTAGACTATAGCATAGAGTACTAGCATCCCCTCTACAACAACTCGGGCAACTCCTGCGTGGCATCACTGCTGGCATAGGCATATGCCTAGTTCTAAGTGGCCAGTAAGGAGAAAAAAAACCCCACACATGAGAACCATAAAAAAACATGAATGTAAAAGCAATGAATCAACAGAAATTAGCTCCATTGAAATAACAGATTATTATCCTCATGCTACTTAGAGTTTTAACTTTACCAGCTACCTTTGGGAAAGGGCAGAGCACATTCATTAGCTCTGGGCAGAGGGCATTCATTAGCACAAGCAGCTCAATGCTCTGTGTGCCATGTTCCCTTGTAATAACACCAAACACCAAAGCGCCTGCACTCTCTGCCTGCATTGCTGCATTTCACTGAATGCCAAGTCACAAACACAGCTACACCAAGAGGTGCACTTTTACTAGCCAGTGGAACAATCAGCATCTAGACTCAGGGGAATTAGTTTTAATCACAACTATTAAAACAATTCAGAATTAACAAGGGAGGAAAAAAATAAATAAAGAGAACCAAAACAAATGCTATACAGAGCTACAGAATGAAGATGATCTTTCTTAGGCAAGGCCTAGCAGGCAGAAAAGCCAAATATGTTCATGCTATGCCAAGCTCACAGTAAGAGCTTATTATGAACTTAATAACACACACAAAGCACTAAAATAAGCCATGCAAGAGCTCCACAGCAACACGCAATACTAACAGAATGGAAAATGACAAATGTTCTATGCTGAACATTACTGCTTTTCGTAAATTAAAGGGGTTTTCAAAAACAGAGCCTTAAAGTGATAAGGCCAAAGTCTCAGACTCTGGCATAAACATTTTTGTCATGTAATCCCATAATAAAAGCTAACACTTACATGAGTCAGAATGCAGTTACCTATCCACATACATAGCCATAAAGACAGGACGTTAGAATGTGCTCATCACCATACACACTAACTAACAGTAACACCACCTTTCTTGACTCCCTTCTTACTCCTTCAGTTGGGGATACATTAGCTCTTCAAGACACAAGCTAGATTTGTACAGGATCTGCAAAGTTAATCTCTGCTGAGCCTGTGAAAACTGTCAATGCACAGCAGCAAAGCTCCTACCTTTCTTTTTTGACAGCTCAAATTCAACATAGAATGCACTTAAAGAGAAAACAACAAAAGCTGGTTTAAAAATACCAAATATACTTACACAAGCTTCTTCCCACAAAACCCAAAGTCAGTCTTGCATTTGCATGCACTGTCAAGGCTACCTGCCCTAATAACCTCACTTGATTCTCAGGTGTTTTATAATGTCTCATATTTCCCCTATCTGCGTTTAACCTCAGTCACCTTAAGTCAATAAAGTTCACCTCTGTTCCTTCAAATTGATGCTAACTAATTTCTCCAAAGCTGCTGTATAGTTTAGGAGCCGATAGCTGTTAGAGGTTTTCTCAAAGCTATTGGCCTGCACATATAGTCTGTGCAAAGCTTCTTCAGTCCATCAAAAACAGATTTCTTAAAAAAGCAGACTTTAACCTAAGAACAATCTGTAATCTCATAATGCCAATTTGCTTGCCTGAGAGGGGTTAGTGCTAGCAAACAGGATGAATGCAGTGTTCTAGGGCGGCCAGCTAAGTAAGAGTAGCTCTTACATAATAGTAGTACTGCCCCAGCCAGCACGGCCAGAACCAGTACTTTAAAACTAGGTGGAACCTGGAAATTCTCTGCTTCCTTGAACTTAATTTCTTTGGCAATATTACTGGTTGTGGGATTTAAAAAAAAAAAAAAAAAAAAGGTTATATAAAGCACCAAAGTCTTTCCTCTGAAAAAAAAAATCTTCAGAATTATGCAAGTCCACAGACTTCTCTGACTATTGGCTTTCCAGCACACTCCTTACATGGAGGAAACAAAGGCGTGCTGACTCATACAGATGGTTGCATAAAATGCAGCAATGAATGGCTGATATAAATCAAACCCAAGCGTTGCTTGGAGCCTCTCTTCCTGCGGGCAGGAAAATCTCTGCCTGTTTTCAGTACAGATAACCCTCCCTGCGAATTAAGTGGGAATTTCTAAGGGCAAGGAGCGGCGCTTTCCGCCTGCCTCCCACCGGCACGCAGCTGCGGGGCTCCTCAGCAGCACAGAAGTAGGTCAGGCAGGCTGCACAAAGCAGGAGGCGGCACAAATGGTGGCTGCGGCGCTGCCTTCCCCCGGCCAGGCCTGCCCCTGCCCCGGGGACACCACAGCAGCGCGGGGCTGCAAGCAGCGTGTAAAACGCGTGTTTTATATGAATGGAACTTGGTGCTTGTCTGTTGGAGAAGCCAAGCTTTCAAACACACACAACTGCACTCTGTCAAAAATTCTTTACGTAAAGGAACCCTTTTCTGTGCGAGGAACTGCGGGGCAGGCCGCGAGAGCGGAGCGGGCAGAGAACGCGCCCCGCCGTGTGCGGAGGGCCGGGAGCGCCGGCTGAACCCCGACACCGCGGGCAGTCCGGCTCGGGGTCGCCGAGAGGGCCACCCGCTCACACCTGCCTCGGNGGGGTGCGGGCGCGGCCCTGCCACGTGGCTCGCGGGCGGAAGGCGGCCCCGCCCCTTCCGCTCCGCGCGCGCGCTCACTTCCGCCGCCGCCGCTTCCCTTTCCGCTTCCGCTCTCCGGCGCGCGCGTGCTTGAGCGGGTCCCGTCCGGCGGCGCACGTG